>JAANYP010000058.1:58889-371713 GCA_020465985.1 Centrapalus pauciflorus | reverse complement strand
CAGTCAAATTTGTTCCTGCTGACGGCAATCACCATTTCAAAGTAACAAGAGACCAATTCAAAACTAAAATCACTCTAGCCAGACTTCGTCACAATCTATTTCTTCCAAGACGTATAGACACAGTTAACTTTCTAGAGTTGGCTGATTTTGAAGATTTTGTGTCGGATAAGGAGTTAGTTCATGTTCTGATCTGCTTGGGCTACTCAAAGCCACTACCAAAGAGCTCCAAATTCCATAGGAATGTCTTGAATGAGGAATGGTACACGCTATTTGTAACTATCAATAGGTGTATGACGTCTAAGCACACAGGCATCGACAGATGCAGCATTCATTGTTTAAGGATTTTTCATGGAATCGCGTTTAAGAAGCGTTATGATTTTGCTCAGTGCATCTGGGAGGACTTAAAGGAGATTGTTCTTGCAAAAACCACAAATAGAGCAAGACAATTTGTTCCACTCCAGAGGTTTATACAAATTCTTATCCGAGTAATTCTTCGAGCAAATGAAAATATTCCGAAGCGAGCCAATTCACAGCGATGTCCAGATTATGTGATGATGAGCTTACACGAAGTGCCGGATTCTCCAAATGCAAATATTATGCCAATCCCCGAGTCGTTGTTAAAATATGCGGATCAAGAGAGTGAGCATGTGAGATTGTATAGGATAGATCATGCTCCAATAGAGACCCAGGAGCCGAGATCTCTTACCCAAGGAGCCTTAGGACTAAAGGAACCTCAGCAAGGGGCTGAAGTTCAGGGTGCCCAATCTGTGAGTGAGGGAGATGTTGTTGTAAGGGGAGGTGAGGAAGAGGCTGAGAAATCTGATTCCGAGAGAACTTTGTCGGATATCCAAGAAGAAGAAGGTGAAGGAGATGATAATGATGATGATGATGATGATGGTGCTGATGGAGGTGATCATCATTGAGGGAGGTAGCTCTCCTATGATGATGATGGTGCTGATAGATATAGTAAGCACTACTGAAGAGAGTGTGCGGGATACCATAACCCTAGACAGCCGGGGTATAACCACATCTGCTGTTAGCTCTCCTATGAGTGTTAGCATTGAAGAAGTCAGTATCCCACTGACGACTGCACACCCAACCATCCACTCAGTCTCTTCTCAACAGGAGATTGTTTCAATTGAGCACCGGGATGAACCTTATAGTCTATCTGAGAGTCATTTGGACTTGATGGATATTGAAACAAGTACACAGCTGCCCGAGTGTACGACTTCAATTCAATTACTGAGTATAGATCCTATACAGCCTAGGACACTCGAGTCAACTTCATCCGTTGAAGTTAGTGTGGTTGAACTTTGTGTTCCTACTTGAACATCCTCAGCAACGGAAGCATTTGTTGCTCCGTCGCTTGAAGAGGGTGGAAGTCCAGTCAGAGCAACTACTTTACCAACTCTGAGTACTGGCCACACAGACGTACTTTTTGCAAGTTCGACTGTTGTGACAACTGGAAGTCTACGTGACCCAGTGGTGACTTTATCCCCGTTCGTAACTGAATCAACATTAAATCAAGCATTAAATGAAGTTGTTGTTGGGGTGAACACGCATGAATCTGCTCAATTGGCTGAGGTAATGGCACAGATGTCAAACATTCACAAGTTCTTAAAGGGTAAGTCTGTTGCAGAAGAATCAATGAGGCAATCTGAATCTAATCAAGCTATCAATGAGTTGAAAGAAGAGTTGAAAGATTTTGTGTTCGAACAATTTGATGAAATGAGAGAACGCATGATAAGTTTAGAAAGCACAGTGATAACTGCATTGGGCAATTTATCAGAAAGGGTTGCAGCAGTTGAGGAAACCTGTAAGGCTCAAGCTTCCTCATCCAAGAGGAAACATGATGAACATGATGAGGACTCCGATGATGCTCCTCATGAGGGGGAGAAGAGGAGAAAGCTTGATGAAACTACACCTGGGGTATTGATGATCACATACCCAGAAAAAGAAACTGAAGTTAAAGAGAGAGAGGCCGGGGGCTCAAAAGAATCGGCTGGTGAACAAAGTGAGCTGGGATTGATTCTTCATGAAGATGTTCCAGTTCCTTTGAACATTCAGTCTGATATTTACAATTTTGTAGAATATATTGATTCTGATGAAGATGTTCAAGATAAGCATCATGGTTTGAGTATTCAAGGAGTAGGAGAAGAGAGAGAGGAATACATTGAAGTGTCTGAAGATAATGATGTAATTACTTTGACTGATATTGATTTTAGAGCTGAAAGGATTGAAGAGGAGGAAGGTTTAGTTCAGGAGATCTTGAAAGATATTGAATCGACACCAACGGTTGAAAAGCCTGGGATGGTTATTCAAGTAAAGGAAGAAATTGAAGAGTTTCCAGTTGAAAACGTGGTTGTTCAAGAAAAGGTTGAATTGAATGAGGTTGAGGTGATGGAAAGGTTCTTCAATGAATATGTGCTTGCTGATGAGTCTCAAAAACAACATAGACTCAGATTTGAAGCACAACAAGTCGTTCAGAGGGAAATTCAAGACATGCTGACACTGTTGAACAAAGATGAGATCAGCAAAAAGAAAGTTAAGAAACTTGAGCTTCCAGAGAATAGATCGGCAGAGTTTATCAGAAAAAGGAACAAGATGCCATACATCGAAGATATTCTTGAAAAACGAATATTTTGCAAGAAACAAGCACCATGTTCTTTTCTCAAGTTATTTAGAGTTTTAGAGCCGAACATGCCGAATCTGGTCAACTATGCTAGCTTTCTAAGATATAAGACTCAAGAAGTTGAGAAGGTTAGGAGTGAGTTCAGGATAGTTGATCTGGTGAAAATTGAAAAGAACAGATTTGTTAAGATCTTCTATCCAACATTCACTGTTACTAGAGCAGATGGAAACACCTATACGTTCACAGAAGCAGATATGTTCAATATGCACTTGGTCGACATTGAAGATCTATTTGATGAGTTGTGCAGAAACAAACGAAATGAACACTGCAGATTTGCACTTAAGACACTGTTTCACTTCATGCATACCAAATTGGTATTGATGTCAGTGCAAGATCTACAGATAGGTGTTGAACGGGGTATGAGGAAGATCAACATGACAGCTCCTCACAGAGATATCAAGTTTGCAGGAGAGTTGAAAGAATTCCAAGTTATCATGGTAAAACATCCAACAGTTATGTACAGAGATAGAAATAAGATGTTAAGAGCTATGAGATGTACAGAGCTGAACAAATTTTCAGATGGGACTCTGAATAATGTTTTGAGTGGTTTAAAAGGAATGCTTGCAGCTGATAAGAAAAGAAAGACGAAGAAAGGAGCTCTATTTGTAAATGACCGAAGACTCATGGTTGAGTTTATTTCAAAGATTGAATGGAGGCTCTCGGATCATTAAAGCGTTAGAAGATTTGAACAAAAG
The DNA here is from genome assembly GCA_020465985.1 of Centrapalus pauciflorus. Classification (NCBI taxonomy): domain Eukaryota; kingdom Viridiplantae; phylum Streptophyta; class Magnoliopsida; order Asterales; family Asteraceae; genus Centrapalus; species Centrapalus pauciflorus. The sequence goes on along the minus strand of JAANYP010000058.1, from coordinate 368,326 downwards.
CTGGGTTTATCAATTTAAAGACTTTGGTCTTTCCATTAAAGGGGGAGAATGTTAGATTGTATTTTAATTGATGGAAACAAAGTCTAGGGGTTGTTTTGTATTTCTTTAATAGTTGTCAAATATGTATATAAATAGTATGTTTGACTTTCAATAGAAATAGATCTGACATTTGCATTTTTGTACGGAAGATAGCAGTTACTAGAATTGGAATTATTCTCTCATCATTGTAATCGACATTTTCTGATAATCAATCATTCGGTTAGTTGTTTGGTTACTGAATTGTTATTGTTCTTAATTTGTTGCATGATTGATGTGAAACTACAATTCACAACAGTGTCAACATCATTAAGACCACACCCATGGCAACAGAGGGTGTACAAGCACCTTCTGGAAGTCCCCAGGATCAAGAACAGAGGGGCCCAGAGGTTTCTACCTCTGGAATACCTGCCAGTGATAGATCACAAACACCACACTCTTTTGCTGATCTTGAGGCTAGTCTGCAACTTATGTTATTAACGGATCCTCAGCTGAAACCTGTTGTGGCAGTATTGGAATATTATCAGTCCATTATTGCTACACAGGGAGCACAAATCAGAGCACTTCAACAGACAGTATCCGCGCAGAATCAAAGAATGGATTACTTTCATAAAGGGTTCACCCTCTGTGGAAATAAAATCACTCAACTTGAGAAGATGATTTGAACCCTAATGGCAAAGGTTATAGGTCCTCCTGACCAAACCAATGCATCCAAAAAGGGGGAGAATCAGGAGATCCCTAGTTCAGTCCAAGCAGCTCCAGCTCCTACTCCAACAGTCCAAGATTCTAGGCTAGCAGTCCCAGCAGCTACTCAAGCTGTTAGCCTAGAAACTTAAGCTGCTCCTATAAGAACAACAGGAGTTGTTATTCGAGAAGGCAGTCAAGCTCCTATCAGTACAGTCCAAGCTACAACTTCTGTAACCAACGATAATGGCAAAGGCATCCTCATAGAATCTCCAAAGCACAAATTTTCATCTAGAGATGCCCAGGTTGCCCATGATGCTGAATTTGCCAGACAGTTAGCAGAGGAACAAGATGAACTTCTGGACCAGCAAACCCATGCTCCAATGCAAGATGATGAAACCTTAGGTGCTTACCTAAGAGGGTTTGTGGTTAAACAGAATGAGAAGAAAAGGATAATGCCAACAGGGCATTCAAAGGCAGAGCACAGAAGGTTTTTGATCAATTTTGCCTATTCAGCTGGAATTCCAAAGAAGATGGTTCAGTCCATGAATACAGAGAGGCTGTAAGAGATTCATGATAAGGATATGGAAAAACGAAAAATAGCCAAAGTCTCTCCTCAAGTCCAAAGCCAACAGGAACCAAGTCAAACTGGTGCCATTGATCCTTCTCCACCTGTTCAAGCTGTTGCTACTAATCCTCAATCAGAAGCAATCACTCAAGCAAAGCTTGATCAGGTGAAAAGGGTGCTATTTGAACATTAACTTCAAAAAGTGATGGAGATTGAAAAGACCCTCGACCATCATGACTTCTCAAAACCTCCTATTACATACTGGTATGCTAAGCCAATGGATGACATTGACTTAAGATATCATTTTGTAGTAAGAGGAGAAGCTGGTCCGGAGGAAGAATATAAGAGTATAATGCACATAGTTCAAGGGATGACCAGGGATGAGCTTACCAGAATGCATCATGTTGGATCTGTGACTCAAGTCAGGTCTTCACTTCCACAGGTCAAGCAGGCTATAAAAGATTTAAAAAGCATTTTTGATCCAGAGTCAATCAGAAAAGATATAGAAGATGCCAAGGAGATGAAGATTGCACAGGTTGATCTGTATGTAAAATCAAAGACATACAGACTCAAATTTGCAAATGGATCCAGCATGTTCTTCAATTCTGAATTCTTGAATCTTCCAAGGGCATTGCTGGTACAAATGAGCTCAGTGAAGATATACTGTGATAGAGAAAAGTTGAAAAGAGAATTTTTGAAGGCAGTCAATCAGAAACTTTCACAATTGTAAGTTTTTGGATGCCTTAGTTTGTAGATAACAGTTTTACTTTGTTTTATTTCCTTATTTGTATAAAGAATTAAGTTAGGGGGAGATTGTTGGGAAATATTCTAAGTATGTCAAGCTGTTAGTTAGATTTCTCAAACTGTTAGTAGATTTCTATGTAAGTACAAAGTTCAAGTTGTTAGTTGAAGAAGTTCGAGCTGCTAGTTCAAAAGTTCAAGCTGCCAGTGTTAAAACTCAAGTTGCTCAACAGATAGACTTCAAGCTGCTCAACAGCTCAATAAACAGAAAGTGCTGATATTCAGGAAAAGATATATTCGAAAATTCAAGCATATCTACTATCAGAGAAATCAAAGTTTATCAAGGAAACAAATCAGAAAGCAGTATATATACATAGAATAGGTTTTTCTATTGTAAGTCTGTACGTAAAAGTTTATTCAGTTGTAATTGTCTTTCTGATTAAGTTTTTATAAGCCTTTAAGGTTGAAAAACCCTAAGAACAATCGGTGTTCTTCGTCTAATCAAACAGATTAGAGGTGATTGTAATCATTGAGTTTGGCAATACAAATGACTTTTAATTATTGATTGTGTTTATGTGATTATTTGTTTTGAAAGCTTTTCTTAAAACAGTTAAGTGTTATTCCGCAAACTTCTTAATTGGACTTTGATTCAATACAAGGTTATTGGTTTATACTCTGATTAATTCAAACCAGTTAATCTTAGGTAGTGATTTTGATCCTAACAACATTCTTTCGTGTAAACCTATGAGCACACCAACAATTTTGTTGATGTATTTAGCGTGTATTTTCAGGTAATTAAGACAAATTACATGCATTGGAAGCACAACAAGGCTTCCATATTTTTGGAGTCGCATAAATTTTCAAACCTTCGGAGATTTATTTACATTATTAATATCATTTGGGCTATGTATTTGTATCTCTTTAATTTGTGAACTACTTAACGTTTTATTTGGGTTATGTAAAAACAATATTATATTTTGAAGATTATTAATGTATTTTTGAAAACGTCCATTTAGTGGTCGTTCCCTTGATTATGACTATGCTTTCGCGATGTCATGCCTAGTTGCCAACCGGTGTAACGGGGTGTGACAGTTCATCTTTTTTTCCTCTGTGGCTACTTGATAAGAAGAATAGCCACACAGCCATGAGAACTCATGCTCATACTCGTCTACTGTCTTGGTTCCTTGAGTTAACTGCATTAGCTGGACCTCCATTTTGTCTTGCTGGTTAGCAGGACAATACTTTGCCTGAAACATATCAAGTAATTGGTCCCACTCTAACGTCTTAATGACCTCTTCACCATAAATGCTCTTCTGTGTCTTCCACCAGGCACGAGCACTGCCGACAAACAGAGCAGTAGCGTACTTTACTTTCTTCAAATCGAGGCAGTCGGAGATGTTGAAGATCTCCTCAGTATGGCTTATGCAGTCCAAAGCATGGATTGGGTTCACAGTACCCTCAAAGTTCAGGGCATCACTTGCTTTAAGATCTTTAAACTTACAGCCTTTTGGCTGTTCAATTTGGGCATCAGGCATGGAGCTATCAGAATCAGATTCTTGATTTTGGATTTGCTTATCTTTTCTTTTATTTTTCTTATCACCTCGTCTTTTAGCTTCAGCCTCTTCTTTGGCTTGAAACTGTTGTTGCATATTTCTATTCTGTTGTTCTGCTTGTTGTGCTAACAGTTGTTGTACCATCTCCAACATTTGTTGGGGAGTCATGTTGTTAGGGACATCACCTGATCCAGACATCTTTACTGAAAAAAATCATGTAACTTTCAGTTTATAGAAATATAACTATGTACCCTTATTCCCATCCTAACAGTCTGTACATCCTATCTCAGTTCAAACCACTTAAATGATTGATTCTTATGTATTGCTTCAGTTTGAGATCAAGTATTACCCACATAATACTTGATTCACTCAAACTATGGGCTCTGATAACATCCTGTGACGACCACGCCTTAGGTGGCAGTCTTAAGCTTCTAGGTCTCATATATGCAACACGATATCGATCATAACTAAGATAGAATAATTAAGTGCAGAATTCAAATTACAGTACAACTATTAGGATAAGTTTAATACAAATTTTAGTACATAGTTACAGTGCTCAAATTAAACTTATAAAGGGTACAAGACTAGTCTAATACATATCCTCATACAACTAAAAGAAATATACCCAAACCACCACAATTATCATCTTCAAAACTGTACCAATAGGTTGTTTGAGTAGTGGTCTATGAAAACTTTAACTTGATCTTAAAAGACCTAAGAACTAGTCCAGCAGGTGCTTTTCCTTTATCTTTTCCTGTAAAGAGATTTAACAACAACTGTAAGCAAGGCTTAGTGAGATTATAGATTTATCAGAATACATACAATACAACAATGCGAAATGTGGGTAAAAGCATGATATAACTGGACTGCCGCCACAGCCACACAAAGATGAGCTGTTAATTTTAGCTTTATCAAGCGGATTACTCCGCCACCTGAGTTATCTCAGGATTTCACTTTATACTTTGACTTTCTGGACTTGGCTTGGCTTTACAAACTCTGACCCACTTTCAATAACTTTAAACTTTATTACTTTGTTAAAACTTTCGGGACTTTAAACTTTACTACTTTGATTCTGATAACTCATAAGCTTTTATGTCCTTTTTTCATGGACATGTGTAACTTTTATAAAGTCATTTAAGCTTTCATTTACATATGTGTATACTCATAAAGACATATAAGAACATAACATGAACTTATGTACTAATTATATGTTCTTAAAATCGTGTATTCATCCATTAAGCATATATATATATATATATATATATATATATATATATATATATATATATATATATATATATATATATATGTATATATATATATATGATTATGGTACCTCACACTGGGCATTATCACAAAATTATGCTTTCAAATGTATTATAAACTCAAATTCACATATTTCACATGTTTAATGATGCATTTATATCATAATGCCTTATTTAAAGGTAATCCAATATGTATTTATATTTTGATTATCAGTTTGTATAAATGGTCACATTTATATGTTCATACATTTTTAATTTGATGCAACCATGTAGATTGTTATATATTAAATTTTGATCTTGTGGATCTATTTTGTAATAACTATTTAGAGAATAATTTCGTCTTGTAATTTATTTCTTAGTTAGTTTATATCGTATGAAAAGTTCAAGGGCCAAATATGTCATTCCTTGGAACTTAATTAAATGAGCCTACAACTAGGCTCCTAGGGTTTTGTATCTTAACACGGTTGACAAAAAGTGTGAGAATTGAATTCTTGTTCCAGCCGCCACTTATTATTCTCTCAACATTCTCTTTGTCTTCTTTAATCATTCCACAATTATTGAGTGCATATTCTGATTGTGGGTGTTTATAGAACATTAAAGTGTCGATATTATCTGGGAATCTACAACAACGATTGGTATCAGAGCCCAAAAAGGTGGATTTAAACTGAAAGCAATCGGATTCTGCTGCAGTTCATCATCTTCATCGATTTTTCTTCAGAAACCGCCGGTTAGATCTTTAGTTTCTCAAATATTTTTTTGTTTTTGTGTTCTTCTTTTCATATAATCATCATATTATCATTCCCTACTGATTTAGAGCGTCTTAGGTTCAATCTTATCATCATATTGTTCATCTAATCGGTTGTTTAAAAATCATGAAAAACATGGGTTTTCTTGCTATTTTGGTCCATTTTTAAAGTTTTTTTTTAAGTGTTTTGGTATATTTTAAAGGCTAAAAAGTGTTTAAAATAATTTTCCAATCATTTAGAAACAATTTTTAGGCCAAAAATTTGCTAGTTTTAAGTCTGGACTGTTGCTGAAAAATTTCAAATCTGCTGTACTTCGGACCTTCACTATAGCTTTTCGGACCGCATTTCTGACCACCTAGGAACCCCACTCGGACCAATTCGGACCATACTTCGGTCCATTTCGGACCATCCTTAAATGTAATTCGGACCAAATCTTGCCCAATTCGGACCCCACTTCGGTCCCATCCGAACTTCGGACCATCCGAAGTTCAGATCAGCCAATTTTATCTCACTTAATTTGTCTTGTGCTGTAATTTGCAATTTCATTTCGGAGCACCCGAATCCGGACCATCCGAATGCAGTGTTCCCTTCTGGAATTTTTCCCAAGTGTTCATCCGGACTCACTACTGTTCATCCGAACTCCGACAATCCGAATTCGGTCTTCTGTTTTTGGTTCATCCGAATTCAGATTTCACCCAGTTGTCACTGTTCATCCGAATTCGACCATCCGAATTCGATTCATCCATCCATTGGTCAACCAAGTCTTGGTCCATTTGAAAGTACTGTGCACCCGAATTCGGTCCTTATCCGAACCCACTGTTCACCCGAATTCGGTTCCTGTCCGAACTAAGTTCTTGATCCGAATCAGTACCATCCGGAGTACTATTCATCCGCAGTTAAGTTCATCCGATTCAAGTTTCCACCTTCAAGATCTTATTCTTCTATATCAGCACCCGATATCATGTCTCCTGAAGCTCTTGTCCTCGGATCCGAGAACAGACCACCTGTTCTGTATCCCGATGAGTATGAGCAATGGAAGTCCCGTTTCCTAAAGTTTGTCGGTATGTAACCCAATGGCAACCTTATGCTTCAATCCATCTCTGAGTCCCCGTTATCTACTATCGTGAAATAGCTTCTAGACCCGAGGCTGAACCCCCTGTACTCGCATCAAAAGTTGAAAGGGAACCTGCCAATGATGCCGAGCGAGACAGGCAGCATGTAGACAAGAGGGCCGAATATCTGATCTACCAAGCCCTCCCCACTGATATCTTAGTCGGAGTAGACAGCAAAATGTCTGCTAAAGAAATGTGGGATGAGTTAGAAGTTCAAATGCTGGGGGCAGACCTAGATGACCGTGCAAAAATTGAGGAAGCAAAGGCTAAGTTCACTGAATTCCGGGCCAAAGACGGGGAGTCGCTGCAGGCTACATTTACTTGATTTTGTGCAGTTTTGAATGAGCTAAACAAACTGCACATCAAGAAAGACAAGGATGACATAAACATCCAGTTATTTTCAGCCTTAGCCCCTGAGTGGCAAATTGCATGCCGAGCCACACGCCGAGTGTTGAACATTCCCGAAGTATCAATTAATGTGGTGTTTAAAGAGCTGAAAAAGTATCAGGGTGATGTGGACCAACAGAAACAAATGGCAAATCAACTCACATCCTTGTTACTATCTGCCAACACCGGCATTAAACTCAATGATTCTCTGGCCTTGATCTCCAACACGAACATTCCCACTGCATCTTTTGCTCAAGGTTCATCTTCATCCCAGTGCCGATATGCTTCTCCTCCGCGTGAGATAATGAATGAGGAAGAAGCGGCCATTCAGGAATAGATAGCCTTATGGACAAATCGTCTCCAACAATGACGTTTTTCCAACAAGACTAATAATCAGCTCCGCTACGACACCGATCCGCGGAGGTACTTGGATGAGAGAAGAGATGAAAGACGGGATGATTATCGTCGGGACGACTATCGCAGGGATGACAGGGATGATCGCAGATACGACGACCGAAGGGACTATCAGGATGACCGCTGTTATGAAAGTCGAGACGATAGGCGAGATGGTCGTAGGGATGATCGACGCGACTATGATCGAAGGGATGATCGTCGTGATGAACGAAGGGATGACCGCCGGGACGATTGGAGAGACTATGATCGTCGGGATAATCAGAGAGATGATAGTAGGGAACCTCGCCGTGCCGACAAGAGGCCAGTGGAGAGGAGAGATGAGAGGCCGACAGCCGAAGAGCCAAAAGAGCTGAAGAACGTCTCTGTTATAAGTGTAGAAAACCGGGCCACTTTGCTCGGGAGTGCAAAAACAAGTTTGACAGGGACGTCGGTTACTATGAGCGGAAGTTGGAAGCCGCCAAGAAGCGAACAGATGCTATGGCTCTCGTTGCCCAGGAAGACTATTGGGATGCGGAGGATACTGATGACGAGGACGATAAAGGAAAGAATTGCAACATGGTTGATCGTCTGGGATTGGATAGCTATGCTACTTTAACTGATTCAGATTCAGACAGTGCTGCTGAGGACGAGACAACGATAAATCCACCAGCGCCGGATCCGACGATCCCGAATGTTCGTCATCAGATTCCGAGACACGAGAGGTACATTCCTTTTACATCCCAAGGCATGTAAATAATTTATCTGTAAATAGTGAATGTAAATTACACACACATATACTTGATTTAGAAGCTAGGTAAAATGCTGAAACTGAAAAGTGTGTGCAGGCTGAATATCTAGCCCAAACTTTAAAAGAGTCATCTAAATTATATCAATCAAAGTGGTTAACTAATCATAATGCGATAAAACAGATGCTAATTGAAAAGGTAGATGTTCAGGATAGGAATACGTACCTAGAATATTGTATGGATAGGTTATCTAACGAAAGCTCTCATTAAAAGAAGAAATATCTGTACTTTCAAAACAATTAGAGATAGTATGTATGGGAAATATTGACAGCTTAGAAAAATACAAAATGATAGAAGAAGAAAGAATAACTTTGTACTCTCGAATAAAGACCCTTGATGATGCATTTTTAAAACGGGGTCAAACTGAACAAACTATTCATTTGAATCAGCCCTAAGAAACTAGGTTTTACCATTCTAAACAAGGAATCAGTTTTAAAAATCCTAAATATTTGGAAAAGGCTCAAAGAGTTTTACCTTTGTTTTATGACATAAACTACATGGGTGTTGGGCTTAAATCTTTCTTTTTTGAGTCACTAAAAGAAATTTTAACCCAAGAGGACGAGAAACGCGTTGTAAATAAAGAAAAAGAAATATATTTTAAATATGAAGAACTAAACGAGAGTTATCCTTCTAGAGTACCCACTTTAGAGGAAGAGTTCTTGTCTAGTAACTCAGAAGCTGAAATGAAAGCGAAAAACCTGTAAAACCAATCCCTCGCTTTTACATTCCTACAAAAGTTCTTCAACATCAAATTACTATTTTAGAAAAGGAATTAAAGTCAACTCAAAAGAAAGCTCTTGATTTTCAAGAAGCTCTTCTTAAGAGTGAGGAAAAATTGGTAAATCAAAGTTTTCAACAATCTGTAGAATTAACTGTCTACAGAGAAAAATTTGACATGGTTTCTCAAACATTGAAAGATCTTTTAAAAGAACCAAGAGTTTCTCATCCCACCAAAATCCCACTTGTGTCATCCAACAAAGGCAAGACAAAAATTGAAAATTCTTCTATCAGTTGTAAAGGTGAGTGCTCAAAACGTTTTAAAGCTGAGGTTTCGAAAAAGACTCAGATTCAATCCAAGTCTTTTAAGAAACCCACTCACCAACAAAAAGAAAAATCTTTAAAGTCTAAGTCTTCCATGCGTACTGACTCTCGTCGTTTTGTTCCTACAGATCATGTAGGAAGAGTCCCAAAAACTACCATGCAGGATTTTACAAGTTTTTTTTGAAGAAGGCTGTTATGCCAATTGATTTTTTGTCTAGAGATATGATGCATGTAATCTCTGAAAACAATATTTGTAATGATGTAACGAATTCTACTGCTTGTTTAAAGTACTCATTTAGTAACTTGTTCAATTTATGTCCAACTTGTTTTAGACGGCAAGTTCCTGAAATGAATGCTTTTGTGTCATATCCTGCTATAAGAATTCGCAAAAAGAAAATAAAAAATGTTGCATCATCGGACATAACGAAAAATGAGACTTGTCCTTTGCCGAGGCCCAAAACTAAAGCAAAAGTCAAACAAGTCTCAAAAAGTCAAAAACCGAAGGTAATTTCATCGCCTAAGGTTCCAAAGCCTGATAAATCCAATTTTCAATGGATTCCAAAAGGCTATGCATCCGGACCACACATAACTGCTAATTGGGTTCCTAAAACTACAAACGTGCCATATTCACCTGGAACTCCTAACCAAAAAGGACCCATATTAAGATGGGTACCCAAAGTTGTGTGATTATAATGCAGATGGTTCTTGGTTACTTCAAATCAAGACCCGTACTTCAATGAATTGGCATCTAGTTATCATAGACTAGGACCCGTTCTTCTGCTTGTCGGTTGTGCTTAAACCGAGACGTTTGGCTTCTGTGCACACAGCTCAGGACCCGGTCTTAGTTCATCATGTTTTCTGAACATCTCGGTTCAGAACACGGTTTGATTGTCAATAAAACATGGATGTGTTTTAATGCTTATAGATTTTCATTATACGAATTTATTTGTTTTTCAGGCTAAATCCATCTGGTATATGGATTCGGGTTGCTCCAAGCATATGACTGGGAGAAGAGAATTGCTGTCCAACGTAGTTGAACAAATTGTGGGACGGTAAAATTCGGGAACAGTCATCAAGCTCACATAAAAGGATACGGGGACTTAGTCATAAATAATCTGGTCATCAAGGATGTTGACTATGTTGAGGGATTATCACATAATCTGTTTAGCATAAGACAGCTCTGCGATAAAGGATTAGAAGTAACATTCAGGGCTAAGAATTGCAGTGTTAAGAGTATGGATGGCAAAGAAATCTTATCCGGTTCCCGTAACTCTAACATTTACACCATAGTCGTAGCTAAGCTCATGGTTAATGATAACATCTGCCTTTTATCAAAATCCTCTTCAAAAGACTCTTGGTTATGGCATCGAAGGTTATCCCATTAAAACTTTGAAAACATCAACAAGCTGGCTGCAAAACAACTAGTGAAAGGTCTCCCAGAATTACGATACGAAAAACACCATCTTTGTGGAGCTTATGAGAAGGGAAAGATGAGACGCTCATCTCACAAACCAAAACTCGAACCATCAACGAAAAGAGTGTTGGAGTTACTTCATATGGACTTATGCGGACCCAAAGCATAAATGGGAAGCGATATGTGTTGGTTATCATTGATGATTACTCACGATATACCTGAGTTAAGTTCTTGCGATCCAAGGATGAGACAGCTCAAGAAATCAACGATTTTATAAAGAGTGTCGAAACCCAACAGGAACTATCCATTCAATCAATCAGATCTGACAATGGCACGGAGTTTAAGAATTCGGTAGTTGAGGGCTTCCTTCGATCCAAAGGTATTCAACATCAATATTCTGCTGCTAGAACACCTCAAAAAAATGGAGTCATAGAAAGGCATAACCGTACCCTTGTGGAAGCCACTCGTACAATGCTGAACTACTCAAAGCTACCTCTGTTCTTATGAGCCGAAGTCGTGTCAACAGCTTGCTACACACATAATCGCTCCAAAATCCATTAGCATTTTAATAAAACTCCATATCAACTCTTCTTGAATAAAGTACCTCGGTTGCATAATCAAGTACTTACGTGTATTTGGTTGCAGGTGCTATGTGTTAATGATAAAGACAACCTCGGGAAATTCAACGAAAAAGCGGATGAAGCGATCTTCATTGGATACTCATCCAACTCGAAGGCTTATCGTGCATTCAACACCCAAACCAGGACAGTCAATGAAAGTGTGCATGTCACATTTGATGAGTTGGCTAAACTGGCACCCGAAGTTGATCATTCAGGACCACGCATTACACCAATGCCTGGGGACTCTTCTACTCAATATACTTCTTTTTCGTCCTCTGATTTAGTTAATTTATTTGATCCTTTTTATGTAGAATTTTTCGGTCCTAACGCTAATGTTTCTAATGTTTCTCCTAATGTAGGTAATCAATCCAACAATTCAACTGCACCACAAATTTTATCCGGTCCATCTTCATCCACATCATACCCTCATCCATCAACATCATCCACTGATACATCTACAGTTGAATCTACTCCTGAAATACCCTCGCATATCATGCCAAACATCCTTCCTTCACTGTCAGGATCTATAACTTATGAAAATTATGAATAACCAAGATTAACTGATTTGAATTTATCAGAGTATAAATCAATAATCTTGCTTTGAATCAAAGTTTAATTAAGAAGTTTGCAGAATAACACTTAATGATTTTGACAAAAACTTTCAGAATCGATAATAGCATAAAACATAAGAAGTAATCAAGACTGTTTCTATTGCTGAATTCAATGATTACAATCACCTCTAATCTGTTTTGATTAGACGAAGAACACAACTGTTCTTAGGGTTTTACAACCTTAGAGGCTTAAGAAAACTTGAACAATAAAGCAATTACAGACTCAAAATATGCAGAAAACTCTTATTCTATGTGTATTTCTTCTATACAATACTCTGTCTATTTATATTGCTTTATGGACGTGTTTCCTTGAAGGACTATGACTTCTCTGATAGTAGATATGCTGGAATCTTCGTGTAGATATCTTCCCTGAAAATCAGCACATTCTGTTTATGAAACTGTTGAGCAGCTTGAATGACTTGACAGCATGAACTGAGCAGCTTGAGTTGTTTTGCTCTGGCAGCTTGAACTTTTACACTGGCAGCTCGAGTTTCTTCAACTAGCAGCATGAACTTTGTATTTACACAGAAAATCTACTAACAGTCTGAGAAGTCTAAACTAACAGCTTGAGTATACTTAAACTATTTCCCAACAATCTCCCCCTAACTTAAATTCTTTATACAAGACTTTAAGTTCTATACAAATAAGGAAATGAAAAAGTAAGCTGTTATTTACAAACCAAGGCTTTCAAAAACTTACAACTGTGCAAGCTTCTGATCTATAGCCTTCAAAAATTCTCTCTTCATCTCTTCTTTATCACAAGATATCCTAACTGATTTTATTTGTAGCAGCATATCTTTTGCAAAATTATAAAACTTGAGATTGAAGAAAATACCAAATCCATCTTTGAATTGAATTCTGTAGGTTCTGGATTTGACAAAAATATGTACTTCCTTGATCTGCTTCCCTTTCTTCTCAGCATCTTCCACTTCTTTTCTTGCAAGTTCAGCATCAGCAACTGAACTTAGATCTCTGATGAGTTGTTTTACTTGTGGAAGATCAGATCTAGCTTGAGAAACAGACCCTATGGGGTACATCTTTATTAGTTCATCCCTGGTCAGCTTATGGACCATCTGCCAGAATGTATCATACTCCTCTTCTGGTCCAGATTCTCTCCTTATCACAAACTTGACCCTTATATTTCTTTCATCCAGAGACCTGGCAAACCAGTAGTTGATTTCTGGCTTTGTGAAGTCATGTTGATCAATCATCTTTTCTATTTCCATAGCTTTTTGCAAATGAAGTTGAAAGATCACCCTCTTAACAGATGATGGAACAGAAACAGTAGGTTGATCAGTGGGAGCAGGTGCACTGGCAGCTTCAGTTTGGACAGGTTTTGTTGATGGTTGGACTGATTGGGACGGTTGAACTTTTGGTACTGGCTGAACTGCTGAAGAGACTCTTGTTTTCTTTCTTTTCTCCATTTCTTTATCATGTATTTCCTGCAGCCTTTCAGTACTCATGGACTGAGCAATTTTCTTTGGAATGTCTGCTGCAACGGCAAAATTGATCAAGAATCTTCTATTTTCAGCCTTGGTATGCCCAGTTGGCATCTTCCTCTTCCTTTCACCTTGCTTGACCACAAACCCTCTTAGGTAATCTCCTAAGGTTTCATCATCTTGCATTGGGGCATGGGTTTGCTGGTCTAAGGCCTGATCTTGTTCTTCTGCTAACTTTCTGGCAATCTCAGCATCAAAGACAATCTGGGCTTCTCTGGAAGAAAATTTGTGCTTTGGAGACTCAATGAGAATACCCTTGCCCTTATCTTTTGTAGCAGAAGATGTAGCTTGGACTGAACTGGATGGAGCTTGAATACCTTCTCTTATAACAACTCCAGTTGCTCTTGTAGAAGCAGCTTGAGTTTCTAGGCTAACAGCTTGAGAAGCTGTTGGGACTGCTAGCCTAGAAGATGGAGCTGTTGATGCTGCTTGGACTGTTGGTGTTGGAGCTGCTTGGACTGGTTCAGGAACTTCCTGATTCTCCCCCTTTTTGGAAGCATTGGTTTGGTCAGAAGGACCTACAACCTTTGCCACATGGGTTTGAATCAACTGCTCTAGTTTGATGAGCTTATTTCCACAAAGAGTAAACCCTTTGTGTAGATTAGCCAGTTTCTGATTGTGAGCAGCTTCTGCCTGTTTGAGTGCATGAATTTGTGCCCCCTGTGCAGCAATGATGGACATTTGGTATTCCAACATTGTTACAACAGGTTTCAGCTTTGGATCCGTTAAGAGCATCAGTTGCAGGCTAGTCTCAATATCAGATAACACCAGGGGTGTTTGTGGTCTATCACTGACATTAACACCAGAAGTAGAAACCTCTGGGCCCCTCTTTTCTTGGTACTGGGGACTTCCAGCTCGTGTTTGCACACTTGCTGTTGCCATGGGTGTGGTCTTAGAGATGTTGGCCCTGTCCTGTGCCTCTTGTGCAGAGACATCAGTAGTGCCAGCCACAGAACCCATATGAACAGTCTCAGAAGAGATGTTCACCTCCTGATTGAGGTTGGGAGTGTCCTCAATTGGTTCCCTTTGGATATTCTGTGCAGAAGGATCCTCCTGCACAGGGATATATGGCTCTTGTCTAAGGGAGGAGGAGGAAGGAGCTCCTCGTCCCCTTTTCCTTTTATATAAGTATTGTAGTGGGCGTGTGGGCTGTACAAAAGGATCAGTGGGAATATCTGTATCATGAGGAGTGGGTTGGGGTCCTGGGGTTGAAGCAGTAATGTTAGGCTGTGTCTGCTCAGGCCCCTCTCCTCTGTTTCTTGTGATGATGTTCATCATTGCAGAGGGCAATGGAGCATCAATGCTAACAAAATTGGCACTTGGCTTTATCAGCCTTTTGATTGAAGATAGTGAGTGCCTATGGGAAACATATATCCTCTTATGTAAATTTGAAGCAGTGCAGGTGTGTGCAATTATTTTTGCCAAAAATCGAGGATACATCAAAAATTTCCCATGCTTCAAGGAATGATGCCTTAACATTCCTTGAAAGATCATATTTGAAAAATTGAACTGTTGGCCAGTAGAAAAGCACACTAAGGCAGTGGCAATATTTGAAGAAAATTCGGACCAACCAGTTCTTTTGGGGCTTAAACATTGCTGAATAATATGCACAAGGTATTTCCATTTAGGAGAAAAGTGTGCTTTCAAGAAAGTAAAAGAATCAGCAGGGCCCCTATATCCGATATTTTGAAGACCAAAGTGTAAAGCAGTAAGAGATAGGTCTTTTATACCTGTGGCATCTTGAAGATGCAGATGATGTCTGATGGACTCCTCGGTGATATTGATGGTAGTACCATCGATTTTGGAAGTCAGGGTAGGCACTCCATTGATGGTTTGAACATAGGCATGATTCCAGAATTGCTCAATATGAGATATGTATATAGTGGGGTTGATATTGAGGGCATAGTGGATATGGGAGTGCCTGAGGAAGTCCATCATCTCATGAAACGGTTCAAGGTCAGTGTGTTATCGTTCAGAGAGAAAGCAGAAGGCCGTGGAAGAAGAATATGTAACTGGTAGTTACAACTGAACGAAACTGGGACCTTTAAAGGTTTCGAAAAGGTTAGGTCCCGCGCACACATTTGAAAAATTACCTAAATACCCTGCACACTTTGACAGATCAAGTGAAAATAACTAGCAGTCCGAGAAAATGAACTAGCAGCATGAGAAAAGACTCATGCTGTTAGTGTAAATTTGTGCAGATTTTCAATGGAACAGTGTCTCCCCCTTAAATTAGCATATTGAGTTGATAATAATAAAAATCAATTAATCCATGTTTACCATACCAATGTTTGATATTAGGAAAGTGAACCTTCCTACATCAAAAGGTTTTGTAAATAGATCAGCTAGCTGATCATCAGTATGTATTTTGGTAACTTGGATTAACTTCTTTTCATTACAATCTCTGATGAAGTGAAATCTGATTTCTATATGCTTGGTTTTTGGGAATTTCACTGGGTTTTGCACAATGCTAATGGCACTTGAATTGTCAATATAAATAGGAGTGGATAAGAAATTCATACCATAGTCTCTTAGCTGATTTTGAATCCACATTACCTGGGAGCAGCAGCTTGCAGCTGCTACGTATTCTGCTTCAGTGGATGATGTGGAGACAGTTGTTTGTTTCTTGCATTGCCAAGAGACCAGTCTTGCTCCTAAGTATTGACATCCACCAGTTGTGGATTTTCTGTCAATGTTGCAACCACCATAGTCACTGTCAGAATATGCAGTTAGTTCAAAAGGAGAGTCTTTGGGATACCAGAGGCCTAAATGTGGTTGGCCTTTAAGGTATCTGAAAATTCTCTTAACAGCAACCAAGTGAGAATCCTTTGGTGAACATTGAAACCTGGCACACACACAGACAGCAAACATTATATCAGGTCTAGAAGATGTTAGATACATGAGAGATCCTATAAGGGATCTGTATAGATGAATGTCCACATCTATGCCGTCTTTGTCTGTATGAAGCTGTTTATGAGGATCCATTGGAGTGCTTGCAACCTTTGTGTCTTGATAGCCAAACTTTTCCAGTATGTCTTTGACATACTTTGATTGACTTATGAATAGACCAGTAGGCTTCTGTTTGACCTGCAGCCCTAGAAAGAATGTGAGTTCCCCCATTGAACTCATTTGAAACTTTTTGTGCATTAGGGCCTCAAAATCTTTGCACAACTTATCATTAGTTGAGCCAAAAATGATGTCATCAACATAGATCTGGACAAGAAGAATCTCAACTTTGATGGATTTAGTGAAAAGTGTTTTGTCCAGAGTGCCTCTCTTGAATCCATTCTGTAGAAGATATGATGACAGTGTGTCATACCATGCTCTGGGGGCTTGGTGAAGACCATAGAGAGCTTTGTCTAGCTTGTACACCCTGTCTGGATACTTGTAGTCTTCAAAACCAGGAGGTTGACACACATACACTTCCTCTTCAATTGTCCCATACAAGAAAGCAGACTTAACATCCATTTGATACACTTTAAAGCCTTTGAAACTTGCATATGCTAGAAATAGTCTGATGGCTTCAATTCTTGCTACTGGAGCAAAGACATCATCATAATCTATTCCTTCTTCTTGAGTGTACCCTTGTGCTACTAGTCTTGCTTTGTTCTTGATGACTATCCCTCTCTCATCCTTCTTGTTTCTGAACACCCACCTTGTACCTATTGCTCTCTTACCTTTAGGAAGATCCACCAGAGTCCATACATTCTGAATTTTAAACTGTAAAAGCTCTTCTTGCATAGCTTCAATCCAGGATGAGTCTTTTAGTGCTTCTGATGCCTTTTTAGGTTCTAGTTGAGACATGAAGCAGGCATGTTCAAAAGCAGCTAGGCTGAATTCTGGAACTGCTTGTTCAGCAGCAGCAGTCTCATTGTGGACCATCTTCCTTGTTTGAACGGGAGTACTTGGATCACCCAGTATTTGATTGAGAGGGTGATACTTATGAACTCTTAGTGTGGGCTCTCTCTCTGTTTGGAAGGACGTTCCAAGGTTTGTGTCATCTCCATCAGAACCAGTGAATGGTTCAGTTTCTGGAACAGTTTGAGTTTCTAGGCTAACAGCTTGAGAAGCTGTTGGGACTGCTAGCCTAGAAACTGGAGCTGTTTCCTTTTGTGTTTGAGCTATGCTGTCAGGACTTGGAAATGGCACTTCAGTGTCTGGATTTGCATCATGTTGAGTGCTCAGGACCCCTGGAGGATCACATGACAGAAGTGGTAGAGTGGTGAAGTCATCCCAACTTGTTGAATCTGCAGCAGTCTGAAACTTTGTGCCAACAGCATGAGAAATTGTATTGGCAGCATGAGAATTTGTGTTAGCAGCTTCAACCCTGTATGCATCAGCTTCTGTAGTAAACTCAGCAAAGCTCAGAGAATTTGTTAGAGAATCTAAATCAAATAACCAATCAGGACCAGTGCCTTTGATGTTAGCAGTATTTTCATTAAATTCAACATTGGCACTCTCTTCAATTGTTTTAGACACTCTGTTGTATACTCTATAGGCTTTGCTTTGATTTGAGTATCCTACAAAAAATCCTTCTTCAGCCTTACTCTCAAACTTCCCTAAGTGAGTCTTAGTGTGAAGAATAGTACTTGAACCCTATTTAGAACATAACAGGCTGTATTAACAGCTTCTGCCCAGAAAGTCATAGGCAGATTGGAATCAGCTAACATTGTTCTAGCAGCCTCAATTAATGTTCTATTCTTTCTTTCAGCTACACCATTTTGCTGTGGTGTTCTTGGTGCACTATATTGTCTAGCAATACCTTTGGACTCACAGAAACTGTTTAGAATTTGATTTTTAAATTCAGTTCCATTGTCTGATCTTATCACCTTAACTTTAGAATTGGATTGGTTTTCTATCTTAAGGATAAAAGACTTAACAAGCTCAGCAGTTTCATCTTTGGACCTAAGAAAGTAAACCCAAGTAAATCTGGTGAAATCATCAACAATGACTAAACAGTATGCCCTTTTATTCAAACTCAAAACAGATGTTGGACCAAATAGATCCATATGTAACAGCTGAAGAACAGATGAGATTGAATTTACTTCTTTGGCCTTATGAGAAGTTTTATGTTGCTTACCTTTAAGGCATGCTACACAATGATCATCACAAATGAACTCCTTTTGTGGTAAACCTCTTA
The DNA here is from genome assembly GCA_020465985.1 of Centrapalus pauciflorus. Taxonomy (NCBI): domain Eukaryota; kingdom Viridiplantae; phylum Streptophyta; class Magnoliopsida; order Asterales; family Asteraceae; genus Centrapalus; species Centrapalus pauciflorus. Next base: position 349,710 of record JAANYP010000058.1, on the reverse strand, counting down.
CCAGATTCTTTTTAACCAAATCATTCATGGACTTGAAGTTCATGTGACACATCCTTCTATGCCAAAGAGCAGACTCATTTGATGATGCTTTGGATATTAAACAGCTTAAAGTATTTGATTTAGTCAAAAGAGCTGTGTCTAGGCAGTAAACATTGTCCTTTCTTGGTGTTCTAAGTAAAACAAGATTTTCAGGAATTTTGAAATCCTTTGAAAGAACAATGCACTCAGAATCTGTGAACAGAACAATGTTTTGTTTGTCACAGATTTGAGAGACACTCAATAAATTGTACTTAAGCTGTTCAACATACAAAACATCATGGAATGTCATGTTGCCTGCATTTACAGTACCTTTACCTGTAACCTTACCTCCTTTTGAGTTGCCTCCAAACGCAACAAAACCTCCATCAAATCCTTTGAAATTCGACAAGCATTCAGAATTGCCTGTCATGTGCCTAGAGCATCCACTGTCCAGATGCCATCTTGTCCTATGAGGAGACCTGTGGTTGCCCTGCACAAATAACAGCTTAGTTAGTAGTGGAGTAAACCCAAACCAAATTGGTTTTGGGTTGGCCTTGTACATTGACATAACTAAAAACTGTTTTTGACTTCTTGTATTTGGTGAGATCTACTGATGGAGTCTTTGGAGAGTATTTAGTGATGATATGAGGTATCCAATTATTTTGATCATCTTTTTTTCTGACAGTCTCAGATGATTCACTAGCAGCTCCAGTTTGGTGCCCAGCAGCTTGAGCTGTGTTAGTAGTGCTAACAGTTTCACTTTTTGCACTACCAGCATCAGATTTTGACTTAGCAGTCTGATCTTTTGCATTAGCAGTTTGAGCAACAGATTTGTCCTTGACACACCATATTTGTTTAAAACTTGATTTAGGCTTTGCCAAAACTTGTTTTTGATGTGTGGACTGTTTTTTATTAACTTTTGAGAATCTGTGATCAACTGCTCTCTTTGGAGCTGCTGTGGAAGGTTTCACTTTTGAGGGCTTTGCCTGTTTAGGATTTGATTTTGTGTGATGCACAGGCTGTTTTGCAACAGCTGGTTTGTAAAAACAATCCTTAGCTAAGTGATTCTTCCTTCCACAGTGATAGCATCTTTTGACAGTTTGAATTGGAACACCAGACTTTTCTGTCAATTTCTGGTTCTTGTTTCTCTGGTTTCCTCTTACCTGCTGTTGTTTAGGAAACTTTTGAACACCATGCTTTTGGCATGTGCAGATATAAACAGTTTTACCTCTTTTAGTTCCTTTTGATGAAGATGCAGTGTTACAGTTTGAATGTACAGAAACTTGTGGAGTAGCATTGCATACACTCATCTTCTCTTTTCCTTTCTTACTGGGAACTTTGACTTCTATGGGTGCACTCTTTGTGTCACAGTCTCTATTTTGACTCTTATCTTCCTTTGGTTCAGGACTGCTGTCAAGGATAGGATCTACAATAGTCATAGACTCATCTAATGGTTCATTGACAAGTCTATCAGCAACTTCACTCATTGGATGAATGTACTTGTTATTATATGGAGGTGGAGTAGCTCTGTATCCTATTCCTTCTTTGGGATTGACCTGAGATTTGACTCTATCTTTGAATTGAACTTCCATTAGGTGTTCTAGCTTTTGATTTGCTAACTTGAAGTTACCTAAATCTATGTTAACAGATTTCAGTTTCTCATTAGCCTCTAACACCTTCTGTTCAGTTTCTTCTACCTTTTTATTCAAAGATTCTATTTTCTTATTGAGTTCCTTTTTCTCCCATTCATGATAGTTTCTATCATACCCCATTTGAAGCTCATTATCCTTATAGTCATTGATCTGTTTTTCCAGATCTTCTATGGCTTGCATATATTCATATCTCCTTTCTTCCATCTTAGCTAGAGTTTTGCACATGCTCTCATTATGATCTCTGTACTTTTTAACCATATTTTTGCATGATTGAGAGCAGAGTTTAGAATTTACCTCAGATGGTAGTTCAGTGGAGGAGACATTTGAGGTTTCTGCCATAAGTGCTTGATTTTGGAATTCTTCCTCTGTCTGATCACTCCAGTCAAACACATTGTCTTCTTGAGAGACAAGTGCTGTTGATGAGGAAGCTTGGATGGGCTGTGAAGTTCTTGATGGTTGTTGACCTTGAGATCTACATTCTCTGGCAAAGTGACCAAGCTTATGGCATTTATAGCATTCCACTTTTGATTTATCAAAAGATGGTTTGCCATCTGTTTTGGCTTGAAAGTTGGTCCTTCCAGTTCTTTTCAGGAATCTTTTGGCTCTCATGGTCAGCATTGCATGTTGCCACTTTAAATCCATCACTTCAAGATCATCAGGATGGATTTGTTCCAAGTCTTGAACATTTAGAGCAAATAATCCATCATTGGCAACAAAAGCTTCATAATGAGTTTCAGCAGAATTGTCATCACCACCTGAAAAAGAATCACAGTTATTAGATTTTTCAGAGGACAAAAGAGCAGTGTTGTGATTATAAGAAAAGGATTTCTTTTTAGCATCAATTTCAGTCTCAAACACTCTTAGACTGTTGTATAGATCATCCAATTCTATCTCATCAAGTGTGTCTTTTGTTCTCCACTGTGCAGCATAGACTGTCCATTCTTCTCCAAGAGATCTGAGAAACTTTCTGTTGACCTCATCTTGATCCAGATTGACCCTTGCACTTTCCAGTTCACTTATCAGTTTGTTGAACCTGTCAAAGATTTGAGTGAGGTTTTCATTCTTGCCACCAGAAAAGTTTTCATACTGCTGTTTCAAGAGGTCCTTTTGATTTCTCTTGGTACTTGCATTACCAGCAAACCTCTTCTCTAAGGCATTCCAAAGAGAGTGAGCAGTATAAAACTTTTTAAACTGATGTTGATAAGCATTAGGAATGGCTATTTGTAATAATGTGAGTGCTTTCACTTCATTCATTCTAGCCTTCCTTTCAAGTTCAGTTTTTGGAGGAGTTTTTACTGGTTTTCCCTCAGCATCAAGTTCTGGATCAACTGCAGGAGGAAATTCAACAGCTTCCCATATGGCATAATCAATGAATTGAATATGCTGTTGAATCCTGAGTTTCCACATCTCAAACTCAGTGGGCTTGAGCATAGGCACTTTGAGTCCTTGCCCAGATCCACTGCTGCTATTTTCAAATTCCATTGAAAAAGATTAAAAATTTGAAAGAAAGTTTTCGACTTTGAAAAACAAAGAACGACCTGTGGCTCTGATACCACTTGTCAGGATCTATAACTTATGAAAATTATGAATAACCAAGATTAACTGATTTGAATTTATCAGAGTATAAATCAATAATCTTGCTTTGAATCAAAGTTTAATTAAGAAGTTTGCGGAATAACACTTAATGATTTTAACAAAAACTTTCAGAATCAATAATAGCATAAAACATAAGAAGTAATCAAGACTGTTTGTATTGCTGAATTCAATGATTACAATCACCTCTAATCTGTTTTGATTAGACGAAGAACACAAACTGTTCTTAGGGTTTTACAACCTTAGAGGCTTAAGAAAACTTGAACAATAAAGCAATTACAGACTCAAAATATGCAGAAAACTCTTATTCTATGCGTATTCTTCTATACAATCTTCTGTCTATTTATATTGCTTTATGGACGTGTTTCCTTGAAGGACTATGACTTCTCTGATAGTAGATATGCTGGAATCTTCGTGTAGATATCTTCCCTGAAAATCAGCACATTCTGTTTATGAAACTGTTGAGCAGCTTGAATGACTTGACAGCATGAACTGAGCAGCTTGAGTTGTTTTGCTCTGGCAGCTTGAACTTTTACACTGGCAGCTCGAGTTTCTTCAACTAGCAGCATGAACTTTGTATTTACACAGAAAATCTACTAACAGTCTGAGAAGTCTAAACTAACAGCTTGAGTATACTTAAACTATTTCCCAACATTCACCTGAACATTCTGAACTCGAACCGGAACCAGTGGTACCTTCACTATAAATCATTGACCATGAATCATCTTCCATTCCCACACTCACCACTGAGATTCCATCCCGAGCACCCCTTCCACACGAGACTAAATGGACCCGAAGTATCAAATCATTGGTGATGTCTCAACCGGTGTCCAAACACGTAGGGCGTCTGCTAATGAATGTCTCTTCGCATCATTCCTTAGTATGATAGAGCCAGCTCGTGTGGATGAAGCCCTAAAAGACCCAGACTGGATAGTTGCAATGTAAGAAAAGCTCAACCAGTTTGAACAGCTCCGAGTATGGAGGTTAGTTCCCAAGCCAAAAGACCAAACAATCGTCGTAACAAAGTGGATCTATAAGAACAAACGAGATGAAAACGGTATTGTGATAAGGAACAAAGCGAGACTTGTCGCCAAAGGCTACCGACAACAAGAAGGGATAGATTATGACGAGACCTTCGTTCCAGTTGCACGGATTGAAGCTATCAGAATCTTCTTGGCGTACGCGGCACACAAGGACTTCAAAGTATACCAGATGGACGTCAAGACAGCCTTTCTTAACGGTGAACTTAACGAAGAGGTGTACGTTGAACAACCACAAGGATTTGTTGATGCACACAAAGCTGACCATGTTTATGTGCTTGACAAAGCCCTCTATGGTTTAAAACAAGCACCTCGCGCATGGTATGATAGTCTTTCTAATTTTCTTATCTCTGCCGGTTTCAGCAAAGGTGTGGTGGACACAACACTGTTCACAAAAAGGGAAGGCCCGCACATAATGCTAGTGACAATATATGTCGACGACATTATATTTGGATATACTGACAGTAATTTCTGTAAGGATTTTTCAGCCCTAATGGAGTCCAGGTTCGAGATGAGTATGATGGGGGAAATGAACTTTTTCCTAGGATTACAAGTCAAACAACTTTAAAAGGGGAATACCAGTCGAAATATACTCTTGAAATTCTCAAGAAGTATAAGTTAGACTCTTGCACGAGTATTGCAACTCCCATTGCTTCCAACTGTAAGTTAGACACCGATCCTTCTGGGAAAAGTGTCGATAATACAACTTACAGAGGGATGATAGGATCCTTACTGTATCTGACTGCTAGTAGACCTGATATAATGTTTTCAACATGTCTTTGTGCTCGTTTTCAGGTCGACCCGAAAGAATTACACCTAACTGCGGTAAAACGCATTTTTCGTTATCTTAAGGGTACACCCGATCTTGGTCTCTGGTATCCAAAGGGAACCGATTTTGATCTTACTGCCTTTTCAGATGCTGATTTTGCAGGTGTAGAGTTGACAGGAAAAGCACATCAGGTGGAATACAGTTCTAGGGAGACAGACCAGTGAGTTGGTCATCCAAAAAGCAGAATTGTGTTTCTACATCCACAGCTGAAGCCGAGTATGTAGCAGCTGCAAGCTGTTGCTCTCAAGTGCTGTGGATGAGAACACAATTACGTTATTACGGATTCTCACTCACCAACATCCCAATTTACTGCGATTCCCAAAGTGCAATTGACATCTCTTGCAATCCCGTGCAGCACTCTCGAACAAAACATATAGATATCAGGTATCATTTTATTAAAGATCATGTAGAAAAGGGAACAATAGAGTTGTATTTTGTTGGCACGGAATATCAACTTGCGGATATCTTTACTAAAGCTTTAGACGAACCTCGTTTTCAGTTTTTAGTATCCCATATCGGCATGTTGAATACACCTTCCAGTTAAATATCAGACATTGTCTAAAATAGTTCTATTTCAAACTATCATGTTTGAAATTCCTTTATTTTAGAAAATATCTGTTATTTAAATTTAAGAGTTGTGTCACAAAATTAAATTTCAATATTTCATTATATATGTACATCTTTAATAATTCATGATCCTGACAAATTGCTGTGTGAAATGTTCATCACTGAGTGGGACACAAAATTAATCCAGGTTTCTCTGTATCTTTAAGGCTTAATAGGTTAAAGAAATTAATCTGAAAAAGAAAAAGAAGCGAATAGGTGTTTATTTGAGGGGGAGTATAGTTAGGATGTTAGTTTTTATAATTTTTGTTCTTTTTATCTTCTCTTAATTTCAAATTTTAAATTTTAGGTTGATTAATTTTTAGCTCTTAAAGTTTACTTTAATCAGAAAATCACAAAAAGATTTCATTTGTTTAAATAGGTCAAAAAGCCAAAACCATTTCCATTTTTATTCCATTCATTTCTTTTGTCTTACCTTAATTTTTAAAAGAAAATCACAAAAATATTTTATTTTGCATTTCCTTACTTTGAGTTTCAAAGAAAAATACAAAAAGAATTAGTTTATTGGGCCAAAATTTTGTTTCAAGCTTTTGTTTCTGTTTATTTTACTTAAAGGCCCATTCTTTTTTAATTAAACTACAAAAACCGGCGGCCCATAAGGATGTTGGGCGCGGATCCTGTCTCACCTGGCCCGACCCGCTCCCTTTAAATAGGGCGGGTCAAGCGGTCAAACCCACCGCCACCTTTCTCTCACTTTCAAGATATTTTTTTTCAACATTTTCTTCCTCCTCTCATTTCCGACGAACACCCCGCCGACTCCCACCATTTTCGTTCATCAAAGCTTCGTGGATCATCATTTTACTTCGTTTTTCATGCATATTTCATCTTCAGTATTACCAAGTAACATTTATTTCACTTTATTTTAGCTTTTAACTTACTAATTAACTGTTTGATTTTCAAATTTTTCATAGTTTTTATTTTTGGTTTTTGGTCTTTTTAGGACTTTAAATCTGTTTATTGTAGTTTCTTATAGTTAAATAAAATGTTCCTTACATGTTTTTAGACTAGGATCTACATTTTCATGCATCTTTATCATTTTTCGAACTGTTCACGTAGCATGTTGCATGAACATTAACTGCACACTGTTTGGAGTTCGGACCGTCCGAATTCGAAGCAAGCCCCGAATTCGGATGTTTCACTTAGAAAAATTTCAGAATTTTCCAACTATAATGACCGAATTCGGACCACTGTGCTTCCGAATTCGGTCCTTCAAAGCATGTTCAAACTTTTTAATTATTTTTTCTAAGTTCAATTTTTCATCCTTTGTGCATCCGAACTCGGTTGGTACTCGAATTCGGTCCCCATCTGAATTCAGGAGTCCATCCGTATTCGTCGTTCCTTGTTCTTTTCATGCATCATTTGGATTCCGGCTATATCCGAATTCGGTTGTACTGTTCATCCGAATTCGGCCCACCCAAAATCCAACACTTAGCATATTTTTTAAAATTTTCCATTTTTACATTTTCATTATAAATCAAAAAACCAAAAAGATTTTCAGTCCGGTGCACCATTGGTTAGAGTTAGGATCAGTGTTTGAGTGAAAATGTATGTTTTAACATTGGTCTCTTAACAATTGACTTTGGACTTTATTCAGTAGAATTCCATTCTACTAATAAAGACCCAATGCTTTAAACAGATTAGACAGTTTCTATTTCACACTTATCCGACTTAGTATCAATGTCATATCTCTGAAGTCTGATATCTTAACTTTGTTGCACCTTTACAGGAATCATGGAACCCGCAGTCGCCATAACCATGCCCCATTCCCCAATTCCAAACAACGACGCCCAGTTACCCGAAGAGTCCATCTTACCTCAAGCCGAATACGTCGAGTTCTTTCCTCATAATTGGCAACTTGACGAATCAATCCTTAGCCGCGAAACCGAAACCATTGCCTTTGACATCCTTACAAACCACCAAATCTACTACTCACTTTCCACAGCCATCTCTGTACCCCAAATAAACCATCAACAGTTCTGACATCATTTAAAATTTGTAGCCGATGCCGAACCGTACTTCACTTCCACAATTGACTATGTCCCAGTCAAAATCACCACCGCAGCCATCCACCATAGCCTATGCCTACCTGCTGCAGCCTATTCCATGAACCGCCTATAGTTTGCCCCAATTCCTTCCCCCCCTCGAAACCCTGAATGAAATCAAAGCCTTGGGATACGATGGTCCGCTCACCAAGCCATCGGACCTCATAACTAAGAACCTTCAGGCTCACTGGAGGGTTCTTTTTAATGTCATAAATAAATGCCTCATCGCCAAGGATGCTGGACATGACTCAGCATCAATTCAAGTCCTTGCAATGTTCGCAGCCTTCGCTTACGACAGACATTACGATTATGTTGCCTTCTTGTTCGAGGAATTGAGAAGAGTAAACCTGGAGAGGTGCACAAAACGCGGACGCAAATACATCCCTCTCCAGCGTTTCCTACAGTTGATCATTCAATATGCCATGGACAACGACGATGACATACATGAACGTCCAGACGCCGATGTATACATGATGGCAACGATTCAAAAGCTCAATCTTCCCAAAAGGGCTCCCACTGTGCCTGTAATGACAATACCACTGTCCCTTCTTCATAGGGCAGTGCAATCTGAGAGGGTAAGGACTTATATGAGAGAGTTTTATCCGGTTGAGGCTCAGTCAGATCCGACTGAGCCTACCTAGTCCGAGGGTGACATAAGAGCGAGTGAGGCCAAGGGAGAAGCTGTGGAAGTTGAACAAACATAGGGTATGGGTGAGCGGGAGATTGTGTGTGTAAGGGAGGGAGGAGAAGGAGAGGAAGCAGAGACGGCGAATTCCGAAAGAACGGTCTCTGTTTTGCGAGGGATAGAGGCAACATCCGAGGGTGACCTTAGCCCTATCAGCCGGACAACCCACCTTCAGACCATCAGTCCAATGGTCGAATTCACCCCCACCACCTACTTAGCATCCTCTCAAAAGGATGCTACTTCATTCCACGGGGATCTTCCACATACGCCATCACCCTCTCATTCGGAGAGTCGTGATGTTGAACTAGGTCACACTCTGCCCCATGTGACCGAACATCTTTCGCCCACAGCTCACTCCCCACCCCCACACACAACGCACGACGCCTCTGTGGCCTCCCCTCAACGAGCTGCCTTCGTGCCAGCTCCTCAAACTTCCGGATCTGCGCATCCAATTGTGGAGCCTGAAATGACGGAAGGAAGACCTGGAGTGGCTTCATCCATGCCATCCACTTCAGGCCATCTCGAAATCAATATTGAGATGTTAACGACAGCTCTACGTGCTGCCGGAGTTGTTACCCAGGCTGCACTGGATGCCCACAAGGAGGCTTCTGAAGAACGACATACCGCCCTTCTCTCATTAATTAAGGGTAAAGGTGTCGCTACTGAGGATCTGCCTCCACCAGGGACCCGTTCAGTCTATTAATGATTCAAGAGTTATCAGACAAGATAGATGCGCAAAACAGATTAATTCTTCAAGTCCAGAGCAGCTCAACTCCCGAATAGACCGTCTTGAGTCTGCAGTGATCGAGCTCCAGTGTCGTCCCCAGGCTGAGTCCCAAAAGAGAAAACATGATGATCAGGACGACCCTGATCGCCATGAGGGGGAGAAATGTCAAAAGACTCAGTCTGAGGATCTGATGATAATTGAAGGGGGAGCTGAATATCAGGGAACAGAGATACAGTTCTTGGAAGACAGACCGTTGAGTTGGTCGTCCAAAAAGCAAAATTGTGTTTCTACATCCACAGCTGAAGCTGAGTTTGTAGCAGCTGCAAGCTGTTGCTCTCAAGTGCTGTGGATGAGAACACATCTACGTGATTATAGATTCTCACTCACCAACATCCCAATTTACTGCGATTCTCGAAGTGCAATTGCCATCTCTTGCAATCCCGTGCAGCACTCTCAAACTAAACATATAGATATAAGGTATCATTTTATTAAAGATCATGTAGAAAAGAAACATTTGAGTTGTATTTTGTTGGCACGGAATATCAACTTGCGGATATCTTTACTAAAGCTTTAGACGAACCTCGTTTTCAGTTTTAGTATCCCATATCGGCATGTTGAATCCACCTTCCAGTTAAATATCAGACATTGTCTAAAATAGTTCTATTTCAAACTATCATGTTTGAAATTCCTTTATTTTAGAAAATATTTGTTATTTAAATTTAAGAGTTGTGTCACAAAATTAACTTTCAATATTTCATTATCTATGTACATCTTTAATAATTCATGATCCTGACAAATTGTTGTGTGAATTGTTCATCAGTGAGTGGGACGCAAAATTAATCCAGGTTTCTCTGTATCTTTAAGGCTTAATAGGTTCAAGAAATTAATCTGAAAAAGAAAAAGAAGCGAACAGGTATTTATTTGAGGGGGAGTATAGTTAGGATGTTAGTTTTTATAATTTTTGTTCTTTTTATCTTCTCTTAATTTCAAATTTTACATTTTAGGTTGATTAATTTTTAGCTCTTAAAGTTTACTTTAATCAGAAAATCAGAAAAAGATTTTATTTGTTTAAATAGGTCAAAAAGCCAAAAACATTTTCATTTTTATTCCATTTCATTTCATTTGTCTTACCCTAATTGTTAAAAGAAAATCACAAAAATATTTTATTTTGCATTTCCTTACTTTGAGTTTCAAAGAAAAATACAAAAAGAATTAGTTTATTGGGCCAAAATTTTGTTTCAAGCTTTTCTTTCTGTTTATTTTACTTAAAGGCCCATTTTTTAATTAAACTACAGAAACCGGTGGCCCATAAGGTTGTTCGGCGCGGATCCTGTCTAACCCGACCCGACCCGCTCCCTCTAAATAGGGCGGGTCAAGCGGTCAAACCCACCGCCTCCTTTCTTTCACTTTCAAGGTAATTTATTTTCAACCTTTTCTTCCTCCTCTCATATCCGACAAACACCCCGCCGACTCCCACCATTTTCGTTCATCAAAACTACGTGGATCATCATTTTACTTCGTTTTTCTTGCATATTTCATCTTCGGTATTACCAGGTAACATTTATTTCATTTTATTTTAGCTTTTAACTTACTAAATTAACTGTATGATTTTCAAATTTTTCATAGTTTTTATTTTCGGTTTTTGGTATTTTTAGGACTATAAATGTGTTTATTGTAGTTTCTTATAGTTAAATAAAATGTTCCTTACATGTTTTTAGACTAGGATCTACATTTTCATGCATCTTTATCATTTTTCGAACTGTTCACGTAGCATGTTGCATGAACATTAACTGCACACTGTTGGAGTTCGAACCGTCCGAATTCGGACCAAGCCCCGAATTCGGGTGTTTCACTTAGAAAAATTTCAGAATTTTCCAACTATAATGACCGAATTTGCACCACTGTGCATCCGAACTTGGACCACTGTGCTTCCGAATTCGGTCCTTCAAAGCATGTTCATACCTTTTCAATTATTTTTTCTAAGTTTAATTTTTCATCCTTTGTGCATCCGAACTCGGTTGGTACCCGAATTCGGCCCACCCAAAATCCAACACTTAGCATATTTTTAAAATTTTTCCATTTTTGCATTTTCATTATAAATCAAAAAACCAAAAAGATTTTCAGTCCGGTGCACCATTGGTTAGAGTTAGGATCAGCGTTTGAGTGAAAATGTCTCTTTTAACATTGGTCTCTTAACAATTGACTTTGGACTTTATTCAGTAGAATTCCATTCTACTAATAAAGACCCAATGCTTTAAACAGATTAGACAGTTATAATTTCACACTTATCCAGACTTAGTATCAACGTCATATCTCTTAAGTCTGATATCCTAACTTTGTTGCACCTTTACAGGAATCATGGAACCCGCAGTTGCCATAACCATGCCCCATTCCCCAATTCCAAACAACAACGCCCAATTACCCGAAGAGTCCATCTTACCTCAAGCCGAATACGTCAAGTTCTTTCCTCATAATTAGCAGCTTGACGAATCAATCCTTAGCCGCGAAACCGAACCCATTGCCTTTGACATCCTTACAAACCACCCAATCTACTACTCACTTTCCACATCCATCTTTGTACCTCAAATTTACCTTCAACAGTTCTGGCATCATTTAAATTTCGTAGCCGATGCCGAACCGTACTTCACTTCCACAATTGACTGTGTCCCAGTCAAAATCACCACCGCAGCCATCCGACATATTCTACGCCTACCCGCTGAAGCCTATTCCATGAACCGCCTACAGTTTGCCCCAATTCTTTCCCCCCCATAAAAACCCTAAATGAAATCAAAGCCTTGGGATACGATGGTCCGCTCACCAAGCCATCGGACTTCAGAACCAAGAACCTTCAGGCTCACTGGAGGGTTCTTTTTGATGTCATAAATAAATGCTTCACCGCCAAGAATGCTGGACATTACTCAGCATCAATTCAAGTCCTTGCAATGTTCGCAGCCTTCGCTTACGATAGACATTATGATTATGCTGCCTTCTTGTTCGAGGAATTGAGAAGAGTAAATCTGGAGAGGTGCACAAAACGCGGACGCAAATACATCCCTCTCCAGCGTTTCCTACAGTTGATCATTCAATATGCCATGGACAACGACGATGACATACATGAACATCTAGAGGCCGATGTATACATGACGGCAATGATTCAAAAGCTCAATCTTCCCAAAGGGGCTCTCACTGTGCAGGTAAATGACAATACCACTGTCCCTTCTTCAAAGGGCAGTGCAATCTGAGAGGGTAAGGGCTTATATGAGAGAGTTTTATCCGGATGACGCTCAGTTAGATCCGACTAAGCCTACCTAGACCGAGGGTGAGATAAGAGCGAGTGAGGCCAAGGGAGAAGCGGTGGAAGTTGAACAAAAATTGGGTATGGGTGAGCGGGAGATTGTGTGTGTAAGGGAGGGAGGAGAAGGAGAGGAAGCAGAGACGGAGGATTCCGAAAGAACCGTCTCTGTTTTGCGAGGGATAGAGGCAACATCCGAGGGTGACCTTAGCCCCATCAGCTGGACAACCCACCTTCAGACCAACAGTCCAATGGTCGAATTCACCCCCACTACCCACTTAGCATCCTCTCAAAAGGATGCTACATCATTCCACGGGGATCTTCCACATACGCCATTACCCTTTCATTCGCAGAGTCGTAATGTTGAACTAGGTCACACTTTGCCCCATGTGACCGAACATCTTTCGCCCACAGCTCACTCCCCACCCCCACACACTACGCACGACGCCTCTGTGGCGTCCCCTCAACGAGCTGCCTTCGTGCCAGCTCCTCAAACTTCCGGATCTGCGCATCCAATTGTGGAGCCAGAAATGACGGAAGGAAGACCTGGAGTGGCTTCATCCATGCCATCCACTTTAGGCCATCTCGCAATCAATATTGAGATGTTAACGACAGCTCTACCTGTTGCCGGAGTTGTTACCCAGGCTGCACTGGACGCCCACAAGGAGGCTTCCGAAGAACGACATACCGCCCTTCTCTGATTAATTAAGGGTAAGGGTATCGCTACTGAGGATCTGCCTCCACCAGGGACCCGTTCAGTCCAATTAATGATTCAAGAGTTATCAGACAAGATATATGCGCAATACAGATTAATTCTTCAAGTCCAGGAGCAGCTCAACTCCCGAATGGACCGTCTTGAGTCTGCAGTGATCGAGCTCCAGTGTCGTCCCCAGGCTGAGTCCCAAAAGAGAAAACATGATGATCATGACGACCCTGATCGCCATGAGGGGGAGAAACGTCAAAAGACTTAGTCTGAGGACCTGATGATAATTAAAGGGGGAGCTGAATATCAGGGAACCGAGATACAAGGGTCCGGGGATAAGAGGTACGAGGCTCAGGAGATGTTGATGATAGAAGACGAGCCCCTGATTGAAGGTCCTGCTCCATTGGATCCGATGTCAGCCATGGTTGAGTTCAAACCCATTCATGAAAAGGTTGAAATCATATTGGTGTCTGACTCTAACTCCGATACTGATGACGACCAAACCTTAGTCATTCCAAAACCTGAGCCCGAATCACCACAAAAATCATCCTCATCTTTCGAATTCCTAAATTCCCCGCCCCCTGTTCCACAACAAGAAATTCTATCCTCCATCCAAGCTCCGTCCTCACTAAAAGAATCCCAGCTAGTCCAAAGTCCGCCCAGAACTCAAAGTCCTCCCCAAGTCCAAGCTATACCCAACCGCAAACCCTAGAACCTGGACCCTCAGAAACTAGGCGCGTAGACAGTTTTGATGAGCCTCCTACGCAGCCTGGTATTCTGATGACGGTGATCTGTATTGGGTGGGTTCGTACTCGAAAGGTGGTGTACACTCTCTGCCACCAGAGTTAAAAGAGGAGTTGAGACAAGAACATAGGGTGAAAATCTTCAAACTTCTGGAAGCTAAGTCATCTGAGATAAAAGATCCCCCCATTCAGGACCTGAAAGAATTCTTGCAAAAGTTCACAAAAGAGCAGTTCCAGAACCCCTATCTGGAAGAGAGGTTCAAGATCGCATTCAGGAAGAAGCAGGGTCGTACAGCGAACGCCTACTTATGGAACTCACAAATGTTTCCAAAGCTGAACAAGCGAGTACAACCAGTTAATGCTCAGGGAGAGGAGGTCCAAAGTTTCTAAGTCTAAGATAAAGAGGCTTCTCAACATCATAATGTGCAAAAGAGAAAAAGTATACTATCCTGTCTTTCAGGTAGAGAGAGAAGATGGCAAAGTGGAGGAGTTCTATGAAAATGACTTGGACTTTATAAATGTGGACGACGTCGAATTTCTACACGAGAGACTAAAGCATAGAATTAGAAAACGTCTGTCTCACATGACCGCCGTAGCAGCACTTATACGAAGCATGAACCGCCGCTTAATCATCATGTGCCTAAGAGACTTTCAAATGGCTATCAAGATCGCGCTGGTCAAAGTAGGTCTACGAGCCCCTGAGCAAGACAGCTTTATTCTTGATCATCATCCTGCATACAGAGTCAAATTCAGATGAGGCCCAGGAGTTATTTTTGTGAATCAAAGAGGGCATAAAATATTCATGCGCTTCGAGGATCTTCCTTGTTACTCCGATGGAACTATTAGAATGGTTAGAGCCGAACTTACACAAAGAGCACAAGAATTTGATGCTCAATCAGATCCAGAACTTAGACGCTCACCAAAGGAGATACAAGACATCCTCAGCGGCATCGACTACCTGAACGAACAGCTACACATGAGACAAGTGATTAGACGATTTGATGTCATCCTTGGGCTCCGTGAATCTACTGATCATTCCAGAGTTCCAGGACCACCACAATGACCGAAAAGGGGGAGATTGTGAGATATTAAATTTCGATCTTGTGAATCTATTTTGTAATAATTATTTAGAGAATATTTAGTCTTGTAATTTATTTCTTAGTTAGTTTATTTTGTATGAAAAGTTCAAGGGTCAAATATGTCATTCCTTGAAACTTAATTAAAGGAGCCTACAACTAGGCTCCTAAGGTTTTGTATCTTAACACGGTTGACAAAAAGTGTGAGAATTGAATTCTTGTTCCAGCCTCCACTTATTATTCTCTCAACATTCTCTTTGTCTTCCTTAATCATTCCACAATTATTGAGTGCATATTCTGATTGTGAGTGTTTATAGAACATTAAAGTGCTGATATAATCTGGGAATCTACAACAACATAGATTTTATAAACCATGAATTTATTTAAATGATCACACACATATATGTTCATTCCTTTAATTGTTGATGCCACTTTATTAATGTATGTATTTGTATATAAAAGTTGCTGGAATTGTTTTGTGTTACACACACCTGCACATACATACTTATTTTATGAAAGAGAAACAAAATAAAGGAAATAAAGGGTTGCTGATGGTTTTGCTGCACATACTGCACAATCACACACACTTCTCTTAACTTAATTCCTTTCACACGCACTGCACACACACATGTGTGTGTATATATATATATATACACAAACACACACTATGCTGTTTCTATCCATGCATACATCCGAGATTATACATACATACATATATATATATATATATATATATATATATAGCTATCTCAGTTGTGTGTGTATTGATTTCGAATGTGTGTGCAAACAGAAACAGTCACATCAACTTATATATATATATATATATATATATATATGTATATGTACCTTGTTGTTTGTGCTTTAAATTCACAGCACACACCCACACACCCAAAATAAGAAAAGAAATAAAAATGGTTGTTGTGACTGTTGCTTTCTGTTTGGATCATAAAACATCCGAGATTTGATCCTTGTGAGGATTTCGGATCTTCCTTTCATGCACAAGTACATACACACAACTTATATATATTACAAAGAAGGTTGTTGTGTTGTGCTACATACATCTGAGATATGTTAAAAAGGAAATGAATTGTTTATGTTTGAACAGCCATACATCCGAGATTCTCTTTTGTGGATCTCGATTCTTTTCTTTTTGATTCCAGCAGCAAAAACTTAATAGAATAAAAGGGTGATGGATGCTCTAATTCATGCATAAACACACACAAATGTATTTAAGTCCTGGCCGAAGGCCCAAGGACGTTCTTGGCCTTCTTTTTCGATTAAAAACAGAAGCAAATTCAGGAAAAATCATTTTGGACAGCAACCTCGTTTACAATGCAATGAATTTTGTTATAAAAATTGGAATTAATGCTTGAAATTGCTAACATGATCCATTTATGTCCTAAATAGAACATGCATGCCTTCAATTGTAAACTTGTATCACTAATCTTGATTAGATTTTGTTGATTTGAGACTTTATTTTGTGTTCATGAAACTCCACAGAAAATGTAGACACCTAATACATATTAAGAATGCATTCAAGTGATGAATTACCTTGAATAATTGCTTGATGCTTGATGGTTAATTTCTTGACTCAGTTCTCGAATTTTGTTGAAATTTTATTGATGTTCTTGGTGAAGATGACGAAGAAGATTGGAACCATAGGTTATAGAGAAAGCAGGAGAAATTTGATTTGTTGGTGAAATGAGTAGTTGAAATTCAATTTGGGTATTTATATTAATCTCAAGTTCCATCTTTTATATTTTAGCCACATAAGTTTTATTTGTTACTTGCATTTGAATTGGTGCTTTTCTTAACATATTTTTAACTTAATTACATATTTTCTCGTTACTTAATTAAATTACAATAAAAATTATGTAATTAAATTACATTATTAAGTCAAATACAGATTCTTTAAAGCTAGGTTGTTACATTAGAGCCTTGGGATTGGATTTCAACTTGCCTTTGGAAGATCTGGTACTATTTCGTTGATTTTCGCCTAGTTTTCATAGTTATGCTTCACGTGTTTTACTCTACATCTGTAACACCTTGCCTTCTAAATATGCCTTTTACATTACAATTTAGCTTTTAATGTGTAATTTTGAGAGATTAATGAAATTAATTGCTAAAGATGCAGTTAAGTTATTTATATTGATTTGGTGCATATTTTTGGTTTTAAATAAATATTCAAGCTAAGTCTAAATAAAATAGCATGTAAGAAATAATATAACTTGTTAAAGTGTGATAATTGAATAAAAGAAAAGAAAAGAAACAAGTTAAGGGGTTAATGGAGCAAATAAGTCAAACTTTCAAAACAAAACACGTTTCCTTGTCTTTTTCCTCATTTCATTCATATGCTCAAAATTCCTCAAGAAGAAACCTACATGAAAACTTCCTTCTCTCACTAACCTTTCTCTACTAAATTTAGAGATTTAAGCCAAATTTCATATACAAAATCGTTGGAAAGCATCAAGCAAGCACCAACTTAAAAGAATCTACAAACTTTATAAGGTAATTCGAGTTTAATCTCTCAATATATGTGTGTGGTGTGCGTACGCTGTGGGTTCCGGCCAGAGGCCAACAACCGAGACCAAAACCCAATCAAAACATCAAATTGATTTTTAGTTCTTGTGGCAAATGCAATATATAACACATACAAAGCATTCTTTGATGTTTAATTTAAGTGTGTGTATATATATATATATATATATATATATATATATATATATATATATATATATATATATTTATTTATTTATTTATTTATTTAAGCCTGGAATAGCACCTATTATTTGGACCCTTAACTTAGAGTTAAAGGGTGTGCATGTTGGTATTTGGCCCTTCAACTCAAGTAATTGTGTGTTTGCCAGTCCCTTAGTGCGAAACCCCTCAACTCAAGTGACTGTGTGTTTGCAATTCCCTTAGCGTGAAACCCCTCAAATCAAGTTACTAAGTGTTATGCTTTCTTTCCCACTCCAAATCCCATAGTGTATGTGTGTGTTGTGAAGAGTCTATGACTCAGAGTTATGGGGGAAGTCCTTAACTCAGCCCCTTAACTCATACTCGTTGACTCATAGTCCATAACTCATACTTCTTGACTCATACTCCTTGACACATAGTTCTTAACTTCATGAAGTCCTTAACTCTTGGTCTTGTTTTAAGTTAAGGACCTTAGTTTGTAAGGTTTGTAAAGATGTTTAACAACCTTTCAACCTAGATTATTTCTATGCTTTGCTATAATGTACTTAAAGTTTGAATATATACTAAGTCTTGAAGCAAAAACATACTATTAAGTATGTAAAAGTTTATAAAGATTAAAACAATGAATTTTGCTACGCTATAATGTAATAAGGCTAAATATATTATAAATGAATGACTCATTTGGGTTTTGAAAAATTTAAAAAAAAAAAAACTTAAAGTATTTAAGTGAGATTTAAAGCATAAAAGCAAGCTATGAAATAATATAGTTAACTAACGAAGCCTAAGATAGCACATTATTCATCAAGATAGCTATATTGATCTACTTTACACTCAGTAATGCCAATTACAGACATTTGGTGCATTCTAGACATAGAATAACATGTTAAAGCCAGTTATGTGTCAAAACTAAGGTGTTTGAGCTATTAAACTGTGTCAAGCCTACTGTGAGTTTTAAAGCGTAATTAAGTCGGTGCAAGCTACTCTAATCATTCTAAAGACATTTGTGCAAACATTATCAGTACTTTGAGTAACACATTATCATATTTACATAAGTTTAACGTAATTGAGACATAGTTTTCTTTCTATATGCTTCTTTGACCCTCAATAGACCCTATATGGGTGAATGCGAACACTGAGGCACAGTTGATGCCCGGCTTAGCAGGATCTCATATGAGTACTATGAACTTGCTATATTGTGCTTCTATTTACTTGCCTTTCATCATTTCATTTAGCAAGCCTCGTTTAAGCGTTATTTATACATTTCATCAGCATTTAAGAAAATCATAAACAAATCTGTTGCTTACCACTACTCCTTCTGCGTATATACAGGAAGCTAGCCCCATATTACAGACTAGTCATCTGTAGTGGTAATACTCTTGTGGTAGCATTTCCTTTCCAAACGTGTGTTGTCTCAATATGTGTAAGCAATTATTTTGGTGCAAGCTTTGTTTTGGTGTAGCCTTTCATAGGCATATATTTTGCCACATATTATACATTTATCATGATTAACCTTGTTATCTCACTAAGCAATTAGCTTACAGTTGCTACCTTGTAATTTTACATGCAATGGTAAAGAACAGGTCGGACCTTCAGCTTAGCTCTACTACTACTTGAGCAAACCAGAGGACTTTAGCTCACTATTTTCACCTTGTGGTATTGCCTAGTGCTTCTTGGGGATCTGTGTAGCTGCTTATGTTATTATTATGATGTAATAGTAACTTAGTAATTTAACCTTATAGCACCGTGTAGTGCATGACTCTATTGTAATATTTTATTTAGATTTATGCAAGCATTTGACTTTGTTAGACTTATTATGGTGGTAGCATATTATTCTTGAGATTATGAATGCATGATTAGGCAGGATTCCACAGGATGGTATCAGAGCACTAGTTTGAGGGTATCAAGTGGTAGCGATAATACTTGAACTCAAACACCTAAGCAAGGATATTAGCTTGGAATGTCTAGGCTTTGACTTGAACCGGGATAGGTTATGACATCACTTTAGGATTTGGGCATATGGGGTAGAATAGGAATAATACCTATTCTTATACAAGTATATATTATATTTCGAAATATGCCTGGATCTGGTGAAGGAGCTGGAGGTGCACTCACTCCTGAAAAGATCATGCAAATGATGCAAACTATGCTTAACGAAAACAATGAGTGTCAAGCAAAGCTTATGCAAGACCAGCTTCGGGCTCGTGATGAACCCAAAGCTAAGCGTAGAGAAGAGCGTAAGAAGAAACATCATGAGGATGCAATAGTTCAGAATAATGACTCAAACGAGGAGGATATTCCTTTAATACCTCCTAAGAGCTGCAGATTTCGATACTTCAAGGCTTGCGGTGCTCAATCTTTTAAGGGAGTTGCCAACTCTGTCGAAGCACTCGAGTGGACTACTGACATTGAGTGCATAATTATAATCAGCGGTTGTGCTGAAGAGTCTATGGTGAAGCTACAATGTGGTGTGTGAAAAATGTTTACACACTGGGCATACCAAACAACAATGCACTAGACCATTTAGTTTAGTCTATCCGAGACCCAAGTTGTATCCGATACTACAACAAAAACAACCCCGACCTCAGCAGCATCAGCAACAACAACAATGACAATAGCAACCGGCACGACATTGCACGTCACGCGGGGGTTCCAGTCGTCGCAATGAACCAACGCCAAATCAGGCTCGAGCTTTCCTAATAACGGTCGAGCAAGCAAAGGAAATACCAGACGTGGTATCTAGTATGTTTCTTGTTAACTCTGTTCCTGCTCAAAGATTTTTTCGATTCTATAGAAAATCATTCTTTTGTATCTTGTACATTTTCATATAAGCTTTATATTACCCCTAGTACCCTACCTGGTCTTCCTCTGTTATTCATATGTGTTAAACTTCAGAACCATATCTTTCAAATCTCAACTTCAGTATCATTCTTCAAAAGTTTTACTTAGCAAACTTCACAAGTTTTACGATATTCTGAACTTCGGAAGTCAATAGTTCCGAACTTCGCATTCATCCTACATTACTTTGCCAGTTTCTGAACATCCCTTCGCAACTTTCCACTAAGTTCCAAACTTCAAAAATCACTAGTTCCGAACTTAGAAAGTCGCTAGTTCCGAACTTCGTGACTTTCATACATCAACCTTCGCAAGTTTCACAAAAGTTCTAAACTTTGCAATCTTACCATTCCGAACATCGCAACTATAGTTATGAACTTCGCAAATACCTGTCATTTTCCTTTGAACTTTGCAAGTTACCATTCCCAAAGATCAATTTTGCACTATACTTAATTTTAAGATGTCAATGGAAGCCTAGTATTGGGCTCAGAAAATAGACCACGGGTTCTCTATCCGGATGAGTATGAACAATAAATGAAATGTTTTCTCAAATTTGTGAGTATGCAACCACTAGGAAAGCTCATGATCACTTTTATCCTCAAGGGGCCAGCTAAGTTCTACATAGACATTCATGCCTACCCAACCAATGTTCCACCAATTTCTACCTCGAGAGAATAACAGAGGACCTGAAAATGATAAAGAAAGAGAGAGGAAGTTTATACCGTTCCAACGATTCTTATAACTGTTTATTTTAATATGCCATGGACATGAATGATGACATGCATGAACAACCTGAGGCAGATGTATACAAGACAGTGGCCCACTCCATATTCAAACTGCCACAAGAGATTACCACCATGTCGATCAAAGACATTGCTTTACGTCTTCTTTCATATGCCGACTGGAGGAGTGAGAGGGTGAGTCTGTATCTACTAGTTGTGTATCAGGATTAGGGGTGTTATTCGGGCGGGTTAATTGGGTATCGGGTTATTCGGTTTGGGTTATTCGGGTTTGAGTGTGTGGGTTAGCTAACCGAATCCAAACCAAATAAGGGAACGGGTTAATCGGTTTCGGGTTAAATGGGTATCGGGTTATTTGGTTTGGGTTAAATGAGTTATTCGGTTTTGGTATAAAAATTGAAATCATCAACAAAGTATTTTAATCGGGTTAAATGAGTTGGGTAATTTGGGTAAAACGGGTTAAATGGTTTGAGTATCAAAAATGGGTATTTACGTATTTACATTCTATATATAAACAATACTAGTTATAATTATAAACAAATAAAAAAATGAAAAATATATATTAAACGGGTTATTCGGGTTATTTGGGTACCCGGATAAGCATGAATCCTACCCGTAAACCGAACCGAATTACTTATTCGGGTACCATTTAACCTGAATAAGGAACCCGAAAACCGAATAACCCGACCATTTAACCCGATTAAGATTCGATTTGGGTGGGTTATTCAGGTTTGGTTATTTTCAACGCCCCTAATCTGGATGAAGCTTAGCGAGTCTATGCTAACCACATCCAAGAGTAAGGATGAGCTGAGCGAGGATGAGGGAGTAGGAGGTATATATTAGGTTAAGGGATGAGAATTCTGAGTTTGTAATAGAATAAGACTAAGAGGATTCTGAAAAGACTTTATTTGAAAGACTAAAAGGGCTAGAGTCGAGGGATTTTGAGTTAGAAAGTGTAAGTGATACTTTTGACGTTAAGGATGATACTAATGAGGGGGATGAGTTAATGTCAAAGAGAGTAGGAAAACAAGATCAGAGTAATGAGGATGAGCCCCAACCCCACAGCCGGGCAAATTTTGATAATCTCACCAGCCCATTGGGAGCTGCACACCCAACCAACCACTCACACTCCTCTCAGAATGAGAGTTTTTCATTTCACGGGGGAGAATCTCATATTTCATCACCTTCTCATTTGGAAAAAGGAGATGTTGAATCAGGTCACAAGCAGCCCCCGTTGACTCATGTTCGATTGACCACGTCCTATCCAGTACACCATAACACTCTATCACTTTTAAAGGCAGTCTACATGACTTCCTCGGGAACATCTAGATCTGACTCACACCTGGTGGGGCACACATGAAGGATGGAAATCCTGACACAAGCACCTCCAACCAACCTGTGAGCTCACATCATCCTAGTGTTACACCAAAGATGTTAACGGATGCTCTTCGTGATGCCAGTTTTGTTATTCGGGCAGACCTGAAGGCGCTCAAGGCGAAACTAAGGAGTAGTTATCCTCTATTCTTTATTTGTTGAAGGGTAAAGGGGCTGCAACTTAGGACTTTCCACCAGGTACCCCACAAGTCTATTTATCTGTTGCACTTTTGGAACACTTAGAGGCCATTAAAGATCAAATGACAACCTCAAATTCTATTTTTACTCAACCGTTTGAGCAAATGAGGGTGATGATACAAAGGGTGGAGGCAGATCTTACTTCCAGAATTGAATGGGTAGAGGCGGCTGTTGTAGATTTGACACAATTATGCCACCCTCGCGCTAAAGTTCATAAAAGAAAACATGACGATCAGGATCATCCTGATCATCTTGAGGGGGAGAAACGCCCCAGAATAAATCCTAAAGGTGAGGCATTAGATTTAAGGGGAGCAGGTAGGGGAGCAGGTGGAAGGGAAAGGGAGACTGAATCTGGAAATGAGCGAACTTCAACGGCTCAAGGGGGTCAAACTAAGGAAGATTTGAGTAGGGCCCGGTGGTATACGAGCCACAATGGTTAAATTTGATGTCGTCCTACTATCGTCTGATTCAGATACTGATGTTGAGCCTAAACCTGAACAACCCAAATCATCTTCTTCTTTTGATTTCCTTAACTCTCCAACCCTTGAGCCAGAAACAGAAACCACTTCTAAACCTGGATCCGGTACCAGTTGTATAAATGTAATCCCAGTACTAATATGCACTCAAATCAGAAACAACATGATAACATTAATGATGAAATTGATGATTACAAAGGAGAATGAATAGTACACACTCAATTTTCTGCTCTGACCAATTTATCAGGGATATGTAAGTTAAAAAAGCATACAACCATAAAAGAAAAGTACATATTTATATCTATTCTTACTTTGAGGGATTTTACATAAAATACCCCTCAAGTTCTTTTACAAAACGAAAATTAAAATAAAAATAATTACAAGATTGATCAAAAGTCCACAAGATGAAAATAAAAATAAAGTCTACCAATAACCCTTATATATAAATTATCAAATTGCATAACTTAAGTAAATTCAATATCTACACTCTCGTAATGATGCAGTGCTTTGGGGTGTGACGCGATGCGTTGATTATCCAGTGCATAACCCTTCTTTCTCATTTTTACTAAAAAATTCATATAAAATCACACACACATCATCGCTTGAGCTTAAACTTTGCATAAACCTTAGAAATCAACGTATTAACACATTTCAATTTTTATTTCAAAGTTTCATCATGTTTTGTGAGTTTCACCATTTTTTAGTAAACTTTGAAAACCTCATAACTCACTCAAATCTTAGTTTCAGAGCTTAAAACTTTAGGAAAAGCTTGGAAATCATCTTAGGAACGTTATTGATTTGTTTAAAAATCTAATGTTAAACATTGAAAACACCATTCTTGAGCTTAAAAGCTTTATCAATGGAGGTTTGAAGATGATGATGATGGATTTCCAGAAAAACATGCAACATTTATAATTTTGTATCTAACATGTAGCGTAACATAAAAAAGAAGCTAGGAGGGATTATACTTCAAGGTTTTGTATTTGCAACATGGTTACCAAGAAATTTTCTTCTTTTTCTCTCCTCTTACACACATATACACACGCTTAATCTTCGTAGAAAATGAAGGGGAGCGGATTGGAGAGCAAGCATTGGCATTTTAAAATAATATCGGACCCTTCCCATTATCTAGATAATATCACATTCATCATTAAAAATTTAAACAAAGTGGGGTAGAGTAACCCCCCCCCCCCCTTAGGGCCGCCAGCAACACCCACCAAATAATTTACGTTTTTTGTTCTGCAAGTTACGTCGGGTGCGTTACCCGGTACCCGAAAATGGGAGAATTCGATATTATAGTCAAATGACTCAATTTTTCATGAGGATTAAAAATTCGATATCCTAAAATTATTTCCATAATAGTCATTATATTCAACGATACTTAACTAGATCGCTTTCACGAATTTCTACGTGTTACACATTAAAGGTTTTAATTTGCAAGTTGTGCACTTTACACCCCTTAACTTGCATTTTGCTAATTAAACTTGATAAATTAAACCCTTGAAGTAATTCCATCTATAATACATTTCAATCTGAAGTATTGATACGGAAATATGAGTCTTAAATTGATAAACTATATTCTGACCAAATCAACCGATAAACTCTCGGGCAACTGTACCCGATCGTATAGCAATAAACCGGTAAGACCAAGATCGTCTCCACAGGGAACGGAAAATGCAATTTATACTAATTAAAATTACTCTAGCAAAAATAAAGTGGACAAAATGCAAACGAGCAAAAAAAAGGGTTTTGTTTTTAGATTTTTGTATACCATAGACACGGCAAAGTAAACAAAATTACTCAAACTAAAATGACAATTAATAGTAAATAACGAAAATTTAAAATGACTATGAAATAACTAATTAGGAGAAAAGAGTCAAATAACTAAAAGGTATTCATCATTGAATCACTCCCCCTAGATTTGGTTCGTTCTAAAAGTGCAATTAATTGATTGAGTTTCTAAGGAATTTCGAGCTAACATAGACCATCAACCCTATTTATCCGATTATGACCTAATCTATTCAAAACACGCTAACTCTCGTTATTGGTGAATTGAACTCAAACTTTTATCTGGGTTACTAGAGAAGCGGTTACAATTATCATTATTTAAGAATAATTGTCTATCCTAACTGCATGCAACCGTCATAATTTCAGAACAAGCAAACAGTCAGATAAAGCCAATACACGCGCAAGTCATAATTTCAGAACATGACAAATATATTGGCAAACCACTCAATAATTATTAAGATAAATAACTCAAGGTTCACAACTAGGCATAAACAAAACTCAATCAATAATAAAACGAAACATAAATATAGGGTTCGTTCATCAGTGACAAATATTAAAAAACTTAGCCCATAATTAAATTAATAACTAACAATAATAAATAACAAATAAAACTAAACATAATTACTTAAATAAAATAAGAAAAATCCAAACATAATGTTGGTTTCTTGCTGCGTAAAAAACCACGAAGAAAAAAAATTTAAACTATATATATATAAAATAACTAAATATTATTGATTTGGTACATGCGCATGAACTCACCAACAAAAAAAGAAAAATTACATAAATGTTGTTTGATGCCTCTGCTTTGCACCTCTAACCACCAAAAAAAAAGTATGAATGTTGTTTTCTGTCTTGCTTGCGCCGCCAACCACCAAAGGAAAAAAAATATGAATGTTGTTTTCTATTTTTTTTTTCTTTCTCCCTTTTGCTTTTTTTCGCCCCACAGCAGACAAAAAAAAATAAATATATAATTTAATCTTCAATGTTGTTGCTTGTCAAAATCCTCTCCGCCTCCTCTTTTTTATAAAAAAAATCTCCACCAAACCCTAATGGACTAAGACAATATAATGGACTTTGGCCCGTTGGATATTCGACTTGGAGAAGCTCAAATCTCAAACTTTCTTTGGACCTGCTTGCATGCTCTCATATTTTTCACTTTAAGCCCACATAATCATATTATTTTCTTGTCTTGTACCCAATTAAACCTGCAAATAAAAAAGACAAGTAAATGAACTTTTAGCATCAAAACTTATATGTTTAAGCGCATAAAAGAATGATATTGTTGAATAATTATATGAATAAATAAGACAATATCAAAACTTCCCACACTTAAACTTTGCTTGTCATCAAGCAAATTATCTCAAAAGAAATACATTAAACAAGCATACACAACTCAGACGCATACGAAGCTTAAACAGTTAAAAAGGGTGCCTGCAAAAATAACTCAACTTCAACAAACACATGATAACTTAGATTCATGCACATGCTTGTGTACCAATCCGCTCTAACTTTCACTGACTCCAACACAATTCAAAAATCACTTGACTAAACCCGTTTGACCTACAAATCACTCATCCTTGCATGTTTTATTGAACGTTTCCCTTTAAACTTTTCTGACTCAAGGCTTATCGATGATTTCTCAACCCTTTTTCTTTTTCCTTTTTTTTGGGATTCAAGAAACCTATGACTTTTGATGGTTCCCATGTAACGAACTTTCTACTTGACCAATCCCAAACCAGATGGTTTTAGGTGATCAGGTGTAGAACACCCCTCGAAGTCTACTCGTTCGAGAACCAAAGGCCACATTTAGTTACTTAATCACCTTTTTTTTTAAAAATCAATTTCAACCTCTTTTGTCAGAATTCAACTGTTTGTAATTTAAGATGGTATCTCAGGATACCAACACGCTAACAATAAACCCAGGGATTAACATAACATGCAAGACTTTTTGCAATTTACAAACCATTAGAGCTCAAAGTGATCTAGAAAATAGTTACAAATCAGCAAAAGCCACAAACACTGCAACATGAAAGCTAAGCTAACCGATGATGTTAAAGACAAGCGCTTTTCACGGACACACTTTCACTTATTTAACCATCACTATGTGAATGAAGTGTATGAACTTGCTAAAATAAAATAAAATAAAGTGCATAGAGATGATATACTAACAGGACAAACAATGGTTAAAGTATTTAACCCCTTCCCACACTTAAACTTTTGCATTGTCCCCAATGCAATCACAGATATAGTACATATATATGGAGAGAACAGGGAGAGTAAAGGAACAATACTCCCTTGGGGCTAGCAGCAATAACATGAGACATTGGCGGTAGATGTCAAATCACAGCAGCAAGCATCAATAACTGAAAAAGCACATATGAAAAAGCAAAGCATAAAACCTGTAAAAGCAGAAGCAACACACATTAGACTAAACACACGTATAAAATAAAAAATATATAAAAGATAATGCAAGACACCAATAAACTAAAATAAAACTAAAGAAACAGAAATTTGGGCTGCCTCCCGAGAGCGCCTTGTTTATTTTCGAGTCCTGAGCTCGACTCGCCGCTAAAATTAATTATTTGGGGAAGGTGTCCATGACCTCCTCTTGTCCGGGTCCTTCTGCCTCATTGTATAACTTCAAACGATGACCATTACCGCGAAAAAAGCCACTATCAGATTGGAGATCAACGAAAATAGATTGGGAAGCTTTAATGACTGTATACAGACCAGTCCAGCGCGATTTCAGCTTACCCGTAGTGAGTTTTAGACGAGATTTAAATAATAGAAATTTGTCCCCTGGTCTGAACTCCTTGACAGTCTTCAGACGACTATCATGCAACACCTTTGATTTCTCCTTATATAATCATGAGTTATCATAGGCTTGGAGCCTCAACTCGTCTAACTCGTTTAACTGGAGAAACCGGTGTTTTCTTGCCTCATGATAATCAAGATTTGAATTTTCAAGGCCCAAAATGCCTTGTGCTCGGTTTCAAGAGGGAGATGGCATGCTTTGCCATAAACCATTCGAAACGGTGTCGTGCCAGTAGGAGTTTTGTAGGCAGTACGGAATGGCCACAATGCATCTTCAAGCTTTTCGGACCACAATTTAGGGTTAAAGCCAATAGTGCGCTCGAAAATACGTTTAACTCCTCTATTCGTGTTCTCGACTTGCCCACTTGTTTGCGGGTGATATGGGGTCGAGAACCTGTGATTCACTCCATAGCGTTTTAGGACTTTCTCCAACTGCTGATTACAAAATTGTGATCCGCGATCACTCAGCGCCTTAGGACAACCGAATCGAGAGAATAGGGTTTTCAGAAAATTCACAACTACTCGGGCATCATTGGTTGGGAAGGCCTTTGCCTCAGCCCATTTTGAAAGATAATCTATAGCCACCAGTATGTATTTGTTGTTACGGGATGTCGGGAAAGGACCCATGAAGTCGATGCCCCATACATCAAAGATCTCGCAAATCTGAATTCCTTGTTGGGGCATCTCATCCCTTTTCGAGATATTGTCTGCATGCTGACAAGCATTACAGGTCTGGACCATGGAATGAGCATCTTTGAAGAGAGTGGGCCAATAGAAACCACAATCTAAGACCTTTTTCGCAGTGTAGTTTGGCCCAAAGTGTCCTCCGGTTAGTCCTTGGTGACATTCATTCAAGATTTGTCTGGCATCTGTACCAGACACGCAACGACACATTACATATTCGGCACCTAAAGGGAATAGATATGGTTACTACCAATGATAGAACTTGGAATCACTCAAAAGCTTTTGCTTCTGCTGGTATGTCAACCCTTTTTATAATGATCCCTGCTGCAAGGTAGTTTGCTATGCTAGCAAACCATGGGTCATCGTTCTCATGGGACTCGATCATCTGTAAGAACTCATCAGGGAATGTGTCCTTGATGGTGGACTCCTTAAGCTCCTCGAGATTTGGGTTCTCGAGTCGAGAGAGATGATCAGCAGCTAGGTTTTCTGCCCCATTTTTTTCACGGATCTCAATGTCGAATTCTTGTAAGAGAAGGATCCAATGAATTAGTCTCGGCTTTGCATCTTGCTTGGCAAACAGATATTTGAGGGCAGAATGGTTAGTATAGACTATGGTCTTTCAAAGCACCAAGTACTGATGAAACTTATCGAATGCAAAAACTACCGCTAGGAGCTCTTTTTTGGTGGTAGTGTAATGTCCTTGGGCCGCGATCAGAGTGCGACTCTCATAGTAAATAGGCTGAAAATGATTATTCTTTCTTTGGCCCAGGACAGCTCCTATCGCTAGCATCACACATGAGCTCGAATGGTGAGGACCAATCTGGTGGTATCATGATTGGCGCATGTGTCAGATGATGCTTCAGAAGACCATGTGCCTTCATACACTTTGATGAGAATATGAATGGCACGTCCTTCTCGAGAAGCTGGGTGATAGGCTGGGCAATCTTTGAAAAATCTTTGATAAAGCGCCTATAGAACCCGGCATGACCCAAAAAGCTACGAAGCGCTGACATTTGTGGGCGGAGGGTGTTTGGAAATCACATCAACCTTGGATTTATCGACCTTCATTCCCACACTTGAGAATTTATGGCTGAGAACTATGCCTTCTCGGACCAAAAAGTGGCATTTCTCCTAATTCAATACGAGGTGAGACTCCTCGCATCTAGTCAGGATACGCTCAACGTTCAAGAGACATGCATTGAAGGAATTGCCGAATACTGAAAAGTCGTCCATGATAACCTCCATGCAATCCTCGATCATGTCATGGAAGATGGCTGTCATACAACGTTGGAAAGTGGAAGGAGCGTTGCAGAGACCAAAAGGCATCCGTCTGTAAGCAAAAGTCCCGAAAGGACAGGTGAAGGTGGTCTTCTCCTGACCCTTTAGGTCGATATGAATCTGAAAGTAGCCAGAGAAACCATCAAGGAAGCAGTAGAACTCGTTCCCTGCTAGTCTCTCTAACATCTGCTCAATAAAGGGAAGAGGAAAGTGGTCCTTTCGGGTAGCATCATTAAGTTTCTGATAATCTATGCATACCCTCCATCCAGTGACCACGCGATTAGGGACGAGTTCATCTTTCTCGTTTCGAACAACAGTGGTGCCTCCCTTTTTTGGGACCACCTGAACCAGGCTAACCCATGGGCTATCAGATATAGGGTATATAATCCCCACATCGACGAGTTTGATGACCTCCTTCTTGACCACTTCGGTCATATTAGGGTTCAGCCGCCTCTGTCTCTGCACACATGACTTATAGTTATTGTAGGTCCCAAAAGGTTTCCCAAGTGTATAGCTATAAGCTGTAGAGGGGGAGTGAATACAGCTATTTAAAACTTAAACCTCTTTTCTCAATGTTTGTATGTATTATCAACAAAAGTTAATTACAAACAAGCTTGAATGCGGAAAGGTTCAAGCTGAGATGACAGATACAACAGTTTGTCAATTAATCTAAAACACACTCAGACTAGTTACAATGATTACTCTCACTTAGAGGCACTCACTGTTTTTACAAGACTCAGATGGACAGCTTATACATGAACAACTTAGACACACTCTACTGTTTTATATAAGCAGACTTGCATGCATGGAATAACACACTTCAATGCACAAACTGATTGTCACACTCTTGATATCTCATTATCCTTAGATGCTTCCTTTTATACTCAAAAGGAGAATCTCAGTGAAGCTTCCTCATTGGACAGATGAGATAGTGGAGAGTCTTTCCAAAAGGACAAAACACCTTTCTGCACGTTCTGATAAAGTATCTTTGTCTTCATATGGTAGAATCTTTGTCTTTTCCTTTTTGTCACTGTGGCATAAGGCTTTAACCAGAAGAGGAATGTCAACTTTGCATCTTTCTTCTTTTGTTAATGCCATTTTGATATAAGAAAAGGTCTGTCACCATTTTCAAATATCTGTTTGTCTTCATGTGACAGAACAGCGTGGGCAGGCTGTGCAGTTCTGTTTTCCACTTTGTCTTCGACTTGTAAACTGATCTTGTAGCCAAAAACAATACATGAGGACTTGGAAACATATTCCATAAAGTGTTTAGCTTGTTCACAAAGAACAGGTTCTGTTCACAAAGAACAGAACACTTGAAAACTGCCCAAGCTGCTCAAGAGAATAGAGCAGCGTAGACAGGTTATGCCCAGCCTGTTCAGCAGACAAAACAGCTTGGACAAACTGTCTTTGTTACAACGAATGCAACATGGTAAACAGCTTTGGGCTGATATTGCAAATCACTTTCAGGTTTCAATAAGGCATATAACAGGCCTTAAATTCAACCTTCAAATGCATCAACAGGTTTGATTAAAAATCTCCCCCTCAGATGTACAACAGGTTTGACTGAGGCCTTTTTGTGCCTAACAATCTCCCCCTATTTGCAATAATCAGTCTAAGCTGATTTAATCAATAATCACTCTACATTATTACAATACATCTTGCTGAAAAGAAATTACAACATTTAAGTAAAGTAAAAGATCAGTTTATATATACTGATTTTGATTACAAAAAAACAACACATGTTTTTACAAGAGTACAACTAATGTACTAATGTATATTACAACTGATGTAAATAAGCAAAGTTACAACATATGTAACAAAGTACAACTAATGTACAAAAAGTTCAACACTTTGGACTGTTGATTTTGGGAGCAGATAATGGCAAGCCTGTCGAACAGATGGACAGCTTCCATTCTTCACCTACCCTGATGGTAGATGGACTTCACTCCAGTGGAGGTGGTCCTTCAAACATCTTTTCGAGCTCATCCCTTGTTTCCTCCAAATCTTGGATTTCAACTCTGAGGATCATAAACTTGGGATCTTGAAGTTCACCCCTCTCATAAAAGCCTCTGAGCTGATCCCAGACGGCTACTCTCCACCTGGTTGATTGCCTGAATGAAGCTGCAAGTCTGAAGGCTGCAAGCTGTCTCAGATCCACCTTGTATAGATCTAATGCTCTCTGAAAGCATTTCTTCTGTGTTAAGGGATCTACAAAAAATGCCCCCAATTCAGGTTCTTCAATTATCTTGCCTTCTTCAAACTCTACTCCACCAGGCAGGCTGTAGTCAATTCCTTTCATCTCAACAGCATAATCACCCAGTTCAATTAAGATGAGGAGTTGTTCCAGCTCAGTATCCTTTCTTGTCCTCCTGGCCTTTATTTTGGGGTATGTCACAGAGACACCCTCACTGACTTCTTCTGAGATTAGGCCAAGATCCTGCACTCTCTCCATCAGCTTCTTAATATATGCCCTGATAGTCTTAGTCGTTTCTGACTTAGACTGGCTCAGGGCAACTGCCAGCTCAACCCATTCCCTGTACCCCATCTGTGCAACATCAGTGTAGTCATAAGTGTCCAGTTCTGGGCCTGTTCTGCAATTTCCACTGTTTGCCTTTTCTTGCTATGGGGACAGCTTTGACAATTGCTTCCTTGGCAAGCCTTCTATCAGCAACATCCTGAAACTTTTTGTCAGGATCTAAAACTAATTAACCAAGACTAACTGATTTGAATTTATCAGAGTATAAATCAATAATCTTTCTTTGAATCAAAGTTTAATTAAGAAGTTTGCGGAATAACACTTAACTATTTTAACAAAAACTTTCAGAATCAATAATAAGTAAACACAAGAAATAATCAAAACTGATTGTATTGTTGAATTCAATGATTACAATCACCTCTTATCTGTTTGATTAGACGAAGAACACAGACTGTTCTTAGGGTTTTACAACCTGAGAGGCTTATGAAAACTTAATCAACAAAAGCAATTACAGACTCGAATATGCAGAAAACTCATGTACAATAGAATGATCTATTCTATGTATTTATATTGCTTCTTGATTTGTTTCCTTGAAGAACTATGACTTCTCTGATAGTAGATATGCTGGAATCTTTGTGTAGATATCTTTTCCTGAATATCAGCACTTTCTGTTTATGAAACTGTTGAGCAGCTTGAATCACTTGACAGCATGAACAGAGCAGCTTGAGTTGATTTACTCTGGCAGCTTGAACTTTTACACTGGCAGCTCGAGATTCTTCAACTAACAGCATGAACTTTGCATTTACATATAAACTCTACTAACAGTTTGAGAAGTCTAACTAACAGCTTAAACCTACTTAGACTATTTCCCAACAATCTCCCCCTAACTTAAATTCTTTGTACAAGACTTTAAGTTCTATACAAATAAGGAAATGAATAAGTAAACTGTTATTTACAAACCAAGGCTTTCAAAAACTTACAACTGTGCAAGTTTCTGATTTACAGCCTTCAAAAAATCTTTCTTCATCTCATCTCTATCACAAGATACTCTAATGGATTTCATATGAAGTAGCATTTCTTTTGGTAAATCATAAAATTCGAGATTGAAGAATATACCAGGTCCATCTGAGAATTTGATTCTGTATGTCCTTGATTTAACAAACAGATCAACTTGCTTGATCTTCTTTCCCTTCTTCATAGCATCCTCTATTTCTTTCCTTGCAGATTCAGGGTCAACAATTGATTTTAGATCTTTAATGACTTGCTTCACTTGTGGTAGAGCAGATCTAACTTGTGTTACAGACGCAATATTATGCATCCGGATAAGCTCATCTCTGGTCAACTTCTGAACCATATTCCAAAATGTATCATACTCTTCTTCTGGTCCAGATTCCCTTCTCACCACAAACTTAAATCTTAAGTCAATATTATCCAGTGGCTTACCATACCAGTAGTTGATCAGAGGCTTTGTAAAATCATGTTGATCCAGCAGTTTCTCTATCTCCAGAGCCTTTTGTAGTTGTTGCTCATACAACACCCTTTTCACTTGATCTAGCTTTGCTTGAGGTAATGGCTCAGATGCAGGAATGGAAGCAGCAGCTTGATCAGAAGAAGCAGGGGCACTGGCAGCAGTTTGAACATGGCTTGTATCAGTTTGAACTGCTTCTTGAGGTGCTTCTTGAGGTGTTTGGACTTCTTGGGAAACTTTTGCTTTCTTTCTTTTATCCATTTCTTTATCATGGATAGCCTGCAACCTTTCTGTGCTCATGGACTGAGCCATCTTCTTTGGAATTCCAGCTGCAAAGACAAAGTTGATCAAAAATCTTCTATGTTCAGCTTTAGAGTGCCCTGTTGGCAGCTTCCTCTTCTTATCTCCTTGTTTACCCACAAACCCCTTTAGGTAATCACCTAAGGTTTCATCATCATCCATTGGGGGCTGGGTTTGCTGATCTAGTTCTTGATCCTGTTCCTCTGCTAACTTTTTGGCAATTTCAGCATCAAAGGCAATCTGGGCTTCTCTGGAAGAAAACTTGTGCTTTGGAGACTCAATTAAGATGCCCTTGCCCTTATCTTTTGTAGCTTGGACTGTACTGACTGGAGCTTGAACACCTTCCCTTATAACAACTCCAGTTGCTTTTGAAGAAGCAGCTTGAGTTTCTAGGCTAACAGCTTGAGAAGCTGTTGGGACTGTTAGCCTAGACGGTGGAACTGTTGAGGCCGCTTGGACTGATGGTGTTGGAGCTGCTTGGACTGATTCAGGAACCTCCTGATTCTCCCCCTTTTTGGAAGCATTGGTTTGGTCAGGAGGACCTACAACCTTTGCCCCTTGGGTTTGAATCAAACGCTCTAATTGAATGATCTTATTTCCACAAAGGGTAAACCCCTTATGGAGATAATCCATTCTTTGATTTTGAGCCACTTCTGATTGCTTTAGGGCCATAATTTGTGCACCCTGTGCAGCAATGATGGACTTTTGGTATTCCAACATAGCTACAATAGGTTTCATCTTGGGATCCGTCAAAAGCATTAGTTGCAGACTAGCCTCAAGATCAGTAAACACCTGTGGTGCTTGTGATCTATCGCTAACATGAATACCAGAAGTAGAAACCTCTGGGCCCCTCTGTTCTTGGTTCTGGGGACTTCCAGCTTGTGTTTGCACACTTGCTGTTGCCATGGGCATGGTCTTACTGATGTTGGCGCTGTCCTGTGCCTCTTGTGCAGAGACAACAGTAGTGCCAGCCACAGAACCCATATGAACAGTCTCTGAAGAGATGTTCACCTCCTGAGTGAGGATGGGAGTGTCCTCAATTGGTTCCCTTTGGGTATTCTGTGCAGAAGTGTCCTCCTGCACAGGGATATATGGCTCTTGTCTGAGGGCTGAGGAGGAAGGAGCTCCTGGTCCCCTTTTCCTTTTATATAGAAATTTTAGTGGGGGTGATGGCTGTACAAAAGAATCAGAAGGAATTTGTGTATCATGAGGAGTGGGTTGGGGTCCTGGGGGTGAAGCAGTAATGATAGGTTGAGCCTGCTGATGACCCTCTCCTCTGTTTCTTGGGATGATGTTCATCATTGCAGAAGGCAATGGAACATCTACACTCAAAAAATTGGCACTTTGTTTTAAAAGCCTCTTTATAGAAGATAGTGAGTGCCTATGGGAAATATGTATCCTCTTATGTAAATGAGAAGTAGTGTAGGTGTGTGCAATGATTTCTGCCAAAAATCTGGGATACATTAAAAATTTCCCATTTTTTAGGGAATGATACCTTAACATCCCCTGAAAAATCATGTTTGAAAAATTGAACCATTGGCCTGTTGAAAAGCACACTAAGGCAGTGGCAATGTTAGAAGAAAATTCTGACCAACCAGTTCTTTTGGGGCTCATACACTGCTGAATAATATGTACAAGATATTTCCATTTAGGAGAAAAATGGGCTTTCAAGAAAGTAAATGAATCAGCAGGACCCCTATAACCTATATTATAAAGACCAGTATGTAAAGCGTTAAGGGTTAGGTCTGTTACACCTGTGGCATCTTGAAGATGCAAATGGTGCCGAATGGATTCCTCAGTGATGGTGATGGGGGTGCCATCAATTTTGGATAGTATAGAGGGAATCCCATTGATGGTTTGAATAGTGGCACGATTCCAGAACTGTTCGATATGCGATATGTATATGGTGGGATTTATATTGAGGGCATGGTGGATATGGGAGTGTCTTAGGAAATCCATCATATCATGGAATGGCTGAAGTTCAGAGAGTATGGAAGGCAGTTGTGTTCTTTGACAAACTCCATTGAAGATTGAACGGAGATTTTAGGGTTGCAAAGAAGATTGTGTGAATCGTTCAGAGAGGAAAAGGAAGGTCGTGGAAGAAAACTTTGTAACTGGTAGTTACAACTGAACGAAACTGGGACCTTTAAAGGTTTCGAAAAAGGTTGGGTCCCGCGCACACATATTTAAAAATTACCTAAATGCCCTGCACACTTTGACAGATCAAGTGAATAACTAACAGTCCGAGAAAATGAACTAGCAGCTTGAGAAAATACTCAAGCTGTTAGTTGAAAATTATGCATCTTTTTAATGAAACAGTGACTCCCCCTTAAATAAGCATACGAAGTAAATAATAATGAAAACAAATTAATCCATGTTTACCATACCAATATTTGATACCAGGAAAGTGAATCTTGCTACATCAAAAGGTTTTGTAAATAGATCATCTAACTGATCATCAGTATGTATTTTGGTAACTTGGATTAAATTCTTCTCATTACAATCCCTTATGAAATGAAATCTGATGTCTATATGCTTGGTTTTTGGGAATTTCACTGAGTTTTGCACAATGCTGATTGCACTTGAATTGTCAATGTAAATAGGAGTGGATAAGAAATTCATACCATAGTCTCTCAGCTGATTTTGAATCCACATTACCTGGGAGCAGCAGCTTGCAGCTGCTACATATTCTGCTTCAGTGGATGATGTGGACACAGTTGTCTGCTTTTTGCATTGCCAAGAGACCAGTCTTGCTCCTAAGTATTGACATCCACCAGTTGTGGATTTTCTGTCAATGTTGCAACCACCATAGTCACTGTCAGAATAAGCAGATAGTTCAAGTGGAGAGTCTTTAGGATACCATAGGCCTAAGTGTGGTTGGCCTTTGAGATATCTAAAGATTCTCTTAACAGCAACCAAGTGAGAATCCTTTGGAGAGCATTGAAACCTAGCACACACACAGACAGCAAACATTATATCAGGTCCAGAAGATGTTAGATACATGAGTGATCCTACGAGAGATCTGTATAAATGTATGTCCACATCTATGCCATCTTTGTCTGTATGGAGTTGCTTGTGAGGATCCATTGGAGTGCTTGCAACCTTTGTGTCTTGATACCCAAACTTTTCTAGTATGTCTTTCACATACTTTGATTGACTTATGAAAAGTCCAGTGGGCTTCTGCTTGACTTGCAATCCCAGAAAGAAAGTGAGTTCTCCCATTGAACTCATTTGAAACTTTTTGTGCATTAAAGCTTCAAACTCTTTGCACAGACAGTCATTGGTTGAGCCAAAGATAATGTCATCAACATAGATTTCGACAAGCAGAATCTCAGCTTTGATAGACTTAGTGAAAAGTGTTTTGTCCAGAGTGCCTCTCTTAAATCCAATCTGTAGAAGGTATGATGACAGAGTGTCATACCATGCTCTGGGGGCTTGATGGAGACCATAGAGATCCTTGCCTAGCTTGTAGACCCTGTCTGGGTACTTGTAGTCTTCAAAACCAGGAGGTTGACACACATAGACCTCTTCTTCAATTGTCCCATATAAAAAGGCAGACTTCACATCCATTTGATACACTTTTTAAAACCTTTGAAGCTTGCATAGGCCAAAAATAGTCTGATGGCTTCAACTCTTGCCACTGGGGCAAATACATCATCATAATCTATGCCTTCTTCTTGAGTGTACCCTTGTGCTACTAGCCTTGCTTTATTCTTGATGACTATCCCTCTCTCATCTTTCTTGTTTCTGAACACCCATCTTGTACCAATTGCTCTCTTACCTTTAGGAAGATCCACCAGAGTCCATACATTCTGAATCTTGAACTGTAGAAGCTCTTCTTGCATTGCCTCAATCCAGGATGAATCTTTTAATGCTTCTGATGCCTTTTTAGGTTCTAGTTGAGACATGAAACAGGCATTCTCAAATGCAGCTAGACTGAATTCAGGAACTGCTTGTTCAGCAGCAGGAGTCTCATTTTGAACCATTTTCCTTGTTTGTACAGGAGTGCTTGGATCACCCAGTATTTGATTGAGAGGATGATACTTGTGGACTCTTAATGTAGGCTCTCTCTCTGTCTGAAAAGAGGATCCAAGATTTGTATCATCTCCATCAGGACCAGTGAATGATTCAGCTTCTGGAACAGCTTGACTTGAATCTGGGACTGTTTCCCGTTGTGTTGGAGCTGTTCTTTCAGGACTTGCGAGTGGCACTTCAGTGTCTGGATTTGTATCATGTTGAGCATTCAGAACCCCTGGAGGGTCACATGACAGAAGTGGTATAGAGATATATTGTCACATCCTTGCTTTACAACATGCTTGCTTATCCCAGGAATAATAACAAATGCATAAAGCTAAATAAAATATTACAATAAGTCATGCACTACACGTGCTACAAGGTTACAGTACTAAGTTGCTAAAACATCACAATTTAAATAAAAGCAGCTACCCAGAACCCAAGGCATCATAAAGCTATACCACAAGTTGAAAGTGAGCTAAGTCTTCTGGGATGATCAGATAAAAGACCTAAGCAGAAGGTCCAGCTTGTTCTTTACCTTTTCCTGTAAAAATTGTGAATAGCAACTGTAAGCTAATGCTTAGTGAGTAAACAGATATTCTTGAATGCATGTAAAATATGAGGCGAAAGTGCCTAAAAAGGCTGTTATGCTTGCTTGCTTGCTCATTCGCTTAATACCCAGAAAGAACGCTGCACAATTGAGACATTTCACGCAGAACGGAGATGCCACCACTATGGGTTTACCGCTGACAGATGATCAATCTGTGATGCGGGGCTAGCTACCCGCATAATGCTCAAGGGATAGTGGTGAACATAAGAATTGCTTGCTCGCTAAATATAATGCTTATGAGATGCACAAAGAAACGCTAACACAAAGTTTGCTGTATAGTATGCAGAACAATAAACAGATAGCAGATAAATATGCATATTAATAGATCAAATGTAAGATCCGGCTAAGCTGGGCATCACCTGTACCACAGTGTTCGCCTTCACTCACAAAAGTCTATTGAATTCCAAAGAAATCATATAGAAGCAAATTTATGTCTCAATTTCATATAAAACATGTAAACAAGAATAACTGTTACTCACTGTACTGAAAATGCTTGAAATATTCCGAAATGCTTGCTCGGGCTTATTTACGCTTTAAATTGCTTTATAAATGCTTGCACTTGCTTATCTAGGCTCAATATAGACTGGCACTGGCTTTGACTCGCAGCTGGGCTAAACAGCTTATGTATAATATCTGAAGTTTAATATTACAGAACATGTGCTAAATTAATAATGCTAGCTCAATATTCCAACATCTATAAGCCATAATTTCTAGCTAAATATTTTGCTATTTATTTTGCTAATTTATGCGTTGCTCATTAATTTTATCAACTAAACTCAAATTTAATGAACAGATTCGAGCACATTAGACAGATTCGAAGGCAGACTCGAAATTAGGGATTAGATTCGAACCTCATTCGAATCTGAAGTTAAACTCGAAGGCCATCTCGAATCTGGGGTTAAACTCGAAGGCCATCTCGAATCTGGTGGTTAGATTCGAATCTATGATTCGAATCTAGCCCTATTCAAGCCTGTTCTATCTATTTTCGAGTCTGTTCTACGCATTCTCGAGTTTGTTCATAAGCTACAGCTTTACACATGCATTTTCAAGCCTAAAATCACAAATAAACTAAGCAACAAGCCTCGGTTTGATTATATTATACATAATCTACCATATTTTAGCTAAAACTCATACAAAATCAGCTTTAAATCGCCTAGAATGATAAACTCGAATTCGTAGTTTCAAAAACCGAAAGTGCAGAAAACGAAAATGACAATTTTTACCTCAAATCCGTATCAAATCACGCCTGCAATGGTAGATTCGGATAGTACGCTTCGAGATCTTTCCAATGACGTATAGAACTCGAGATTTGGCCGGTCGGTTTGGCAGAAAAGTTAGAGAGATGTTCGGTTTCTAGAGAGAGGAGCTCTGGGAGGGAAAATGGCTTGCAAGAAATGAGAAAATGAACTCTCGGCTCCTATTTATACCAAACCTCGAAATTACATCATTTTACGCAAATTGCTCAAAATTACTTAAAATAAAAATGCAATTAAAAGGCAAGGTGTTATAGTATGAGCCCACCACGCTTGCACTTCGTCCTCGAAGTACCTAAGGCTCAAACAGATGCGGATATCGAACTCTCATGTCTTGCTCAGATTCCCAGGTCTGAGAAGTTCCGTGAGAAGTCCTCCATTGCGCCAACACCATTGCTACCTCTCGATTCCTCAACTTCTTCATCTTTGTTTCTAGAATAACTTCAGGCTCGTCACATTGTAGCTTTTCATTAATCTTGAAAGTTAGATGATCGGCCCACTTTTCTTTGTCATCTTCCTTGCACTTCCTTAGTTGCGAAACGTGAAATACGGGGTGTATGTTGGACAGTTCGCTCGGCAAGTCCAACAGATAAGATTGAGTTCCAACACGCTCGGTGATCTTGGAAGGACCAACGAATCGTGGTGCTAACTTGCCACGCTTGCCGAATCTGAACACACCTTTCATCGGCGAGACTTTTAATACAACATAGTCGTCCTTCTGGAATTCTAAAGGTTTATGGTGTCGGTCGTGATACGATTTCTGTCGAGATTGAGCAGTTTCTAAGCGTTGGTGAATAATTCTGATCTTTTCATTAGTCTGCTGAAGTAGCTCGGGACCGGCGATTGGTGCTTCACCGGCTTCATGCCAACACGTAGGAGTTCGGCACTTGCGTCCGTATAAGGCTTCGAAAGGTGCGGCTTTGATGGATGAGTGGTAACTATTGTTATAAGAAAATTCTGCTAGCGGCAAGTGGTCATCCCAACTACCACTAAACTCAAGAACACATGCCCGCAGCATGTCTTCGAGTGTAAGGATCGTGCGCTCACTCTGTCCATCAGACTGCGGATGATACGCTGTGCTCATTCTGATCTTTGTGCCTAATCCATCTTGCAATGCACTCCAGAACCTCGAAGTAAATCGGCTGTCGCGGTCGGAAACAATTGATAGAGGCACACCGTGTCGGGTAATGATCTCGTCTATGTACAACTTGGCTAGTTTCTCTAGTGAGTAATTCTCGCGAATCGGAATTGCGCAACTTTGGTTAAACGATCCACGATCACCCATATTGCGTCGTGCTATCTTGGCGTAGTCGGAAGCTTCGTCACAAAGTCCATCGTTATGTGATCGAACTTCCACTCGGGAATCGGTAGGGGCTGTAGACTGCCATAAGGCTGCTGATGCTCCGCTTTGACCAATCGGCAAGTAACACAATTATCGACATATTGGCATACGTCTCTTTTCATACCGGGCCACCAATATTCGGCTTTTAGATCGTTGTACATCTTGGTGCTGCCAGGATGTACCGAGAAGTTAGAACAGTGGGCTTCCGAAAGAATTTTCTGTCGAACATCACCAATTTTGGGAACCCAGACACGATTTTTGAAAAGCTTTAAGCCACGAGGGCTATCAGTTAAGAACTGAAGTTGCCCTTTCATGTCCTCAGAGTTGAGGTTTTCCCCTTTTAGGGCTTCGGCTTGAGCAACGAGAATTTCATCGATCAAAGTTGATGAAAACGAAGTATGAGTCAAGGTATAGAGACATTTAGCAGAGTAGGATTTACGACTCAATGCGTCGGCCACCACATTCGCTTTGCCAGGGTGATAAAGAATATCACAGTCATAGTCTTTGATGAGTTCCATGGAGCGTCGCTGGCGCATGTTGAGCTCCTTCTGGCTGAAAATATACTTAAGGCTCTTGTGATTCGTATACAGTTGACATTCGTAGAGATAATGTCGCCATGTTTTCAATGCAAAAGTCATAGCAGCAAGTTCAAGGTCATGAGTCGGATGACTCTTTTCATGATCCTTAAGTTGGCGAGAAGCATATGCTATGACTCTGCCTCTTTGCATCAAAACACACCCAAGCCCTTGATATGAAGCATCGCTGAAGACT
Organism: Centrapalus pauciflorus; assembly: GCA_020465985.1. Classification (NCBI taxonomy): domain Eukaryota; kingdom Viridiplantae; phylum Streptophyta; class Magnoliopsida; order Asterales; family Asteraceae; genus Centrapalus; species Centrapalus pauciflorus. Next base: position 307,568 of record JAANYP010000058.1, on the reverse strand, counting down.
ACAAAGTCTTCATTACCTTCGGGTAAGGCCAGAATAGGCGCTTCGGTGAGTTTCTGTTTTAAAGTTCGAAATGCATTCTCTTGAGCTTCTTCCCAAATAAAGGGAACATTCTTGCGAGTAAGAGATGTAAGAGGCATGGCTAGTTTTGAGAAGTCCTTAATGAATCGACGGTAGTAACCCGCCAATCCCAGGAAACTTCGGATCTCGGTAGCTGATTTGGGAGCTTCCCAATTTTGAATGGCTTCTATCTTAGAAGGATCCACAGAGATTCCTTCACCAGATATCACATGACCAAGGAATTGTATCTGATAAGATACAAGATTTGCAAGTTAACACTGAGCATGAAATTTAAGAAAAGATAAGCTTAAAAATGAATAAATCGAGATTGCAAGCACCTGTCGCAACCAAAATTCGCATTTAGAGAACTTGGCGTAAAGTCGCTCCTTGCGCAGCAACTCTAGCAGCTCTCTAAGGTGCACAGCATGTTCAGCTTCGGTTTTCGAGTAGATGAGAATATCGTCTATAAAGACGATAACAGACTTATCGAGCATTGGTCTACATACGCGGTTCATCAGATCCATGAACGCCGCAGGAGCGTTTGTAAGACCAAACGGCATAACAAGAAACTCGTAATGCCCATATCTAGTACGGAAAGCTGTTTTGGGGACGTCTTCTTCACGAACTTTGAGTTGATGATACCCAGATCTAAGATCGATTTTCGAGAAGTAACTGGCTCCCTGAAGCTGGTCGAAAAGATCGTCTATTCTGGACAACGGATATTTGTTCTTTATTGTTACCTTGTTCAATTCCCTATAATCAATGCACATCCGGAGAGTCCCATCTTTCTTCTTAACAAAAAGGACAGGAGCTCCCCAGGGAGATGAACTTGGTCGTATGAGTCCCTTGTCAAGCAATTCTTGCAATTGCTTCATCATTTCTTGCATCTCAGCAGGTGCAAGTCTATACGGGGCTCGAGCAATTGGTGCCGCGCCGGGCACTAAATCAATTCTGAACTCCACCTGACGGTCTGGTGGGAGTCCAGAGATGTCCTCGGGAAAGACATCTGGAAATTCAGAGGCTATCGGTACCTCGGCTAAAGTTTTCTTTTCAGACTTAGCATCTATTGCATATGCTAAGTATGACACGCAACCCTTAGCTATATGTTTCCTAGCTTTGACTACAGAAATTAAACATAAGTCACCTTTCTTTCTGTCACCATAGATGCAGATACTGCGGCCATCCGGTGTAGTGAGCTTTATCAACTTCTTCTTGCAGACAATGTTGGCGTCATGATGATCAAGCCAATCCATACCGACGATGACGTCGAATTCGTGAAAGTCCATAGGAATGAGGTCAAGTTGGAACGTGCAATTATCTAACAGAATTATGCAGTCGCGGTAAATTTTATCGGTGGACACGCACACGTTACTGGCCGTTTCGATATCAAATATAACAGGCAGAGTTGTCGGAGTAATTCCAAGCTTAGATGCAAATGCACTTGATATAAAAGAGCGATTGGCTCCTGAATCGAAAATAACTCTAGCAGGGATAGAGTTAACAAGAAACGTACCAGATACCACATCTGGTATTTCCTTCGCTTGCTCGGCCGTGATTTGGAATGCGCGATTCTGACTCCGAGCTGGCTCGTTACGGCGACTAGAACCTCCTCGCGATGTGCTATGTCGGGCCGGTTGATTTTGTCTTTGCTGTTGATGTTGATGTTGTTGCTGAGGTCGGTATTGCTGTTGCTGCAATCGCGGATGATGCTCTGCACTCGGGTAAATCATGCTGAACGGATGCGTACATGCATGCTCATTATGTCCAGGGCGTAAACAGTTGTTGCAAACTTTAACTTTGTTAGGACATTCTTCACTGCTATGTCCTATTTCGTTGCACACATAGCACCTCACATCATTGGGGTTACAACGCCCAATGTGTGACTTCTGGCAGCGGCGACACTGCCTCGGCTCAGAACGTACCGCATAAGATCGAGTTTGCTGTGCCGGAGGCGAGCTGAACTGTCGGTACTGAGACTGCTGTGGCTGAGAATATCTGGATGAAGATCCAGAATAGCTTCCAGTGCGCGATTTCTTGGGCGGTGATAGACAAGTAGGGTTAATAGATGAAGTAGGAACTCCTCCAGCTCGAATAAAATCCTGCTCGAGATTTCGAGCAGCTTCAACACAGTCAGCATAGTTGGTATATCCCCGGTGCTTCAAGAACTTCTGATATTCAGGATGCAGACCCATCAGAAAACGGTCGATCTTTCGCTCTTCAGTAGCGACTTGATAGTCAGACAGCAAGCTTAATCGGGTAAATTCTATCTCATACTCAGTCACCGATTTGGTTCCCTGAGTAAGAGACGTCAGTTTCTCTTCCAAACGCTTCTTTTCATCAGCCGGGCAGTACTGACGAAAGAAAATAACTTTAAATTCATCCCAAGATAGGGACTTAATCCAGTTGGCTCCGTGCATGTTTTCCTGAGATCTCCACCACATAACAGCGCTACCCTCGAACAGTGTAGTAGCAAAGCTGACCTTGGATGCTTCAGCACAGTCGCTAATGAGAAATATTCGCTCAATGCCAGTGATCCACTCGAGCGCTTCAATCGAGTTTGCAGCACCCTTGAAGGGTTGAGCTCCGCAAGCTTTGAAGTAACGAAAATTGCAGCCCTTCGGAGGGACTACAGGGGCTTCCTCCTCGTCGGTGTCATCATTTCGGCGTCCAGTGTCTTCATGCTGCTTCTTCTGGCGTTCTTCCCTTCGCCTAGTTTCGGCTTCATCACGGGCACGAAACTGGTCTTGCAAAAATTTAGCTTGACGCTCGTTGTTTTCATTGAGCATCGTTTGCATTATTTGCATGATCTGTTCAGGAGTGAGTCCACCTCCAGCTCCTTCACCAGATCCAGACATGTTCTGAAATTATATAAATAATACTTGCATAAGAATAGGCATAACTCCTATTCTACCCCATTTCCCAAATCCTAAAGCAAAGTCAAAGCCTATCTCAGGTCAAGTTAAAGCCTAGACATTCGAAGCTAATATCTTTGCTTAAAAGTTTGAGTCCAAGTGTTATTGCTAACACTTGAATCCCTCAAACTAATGCTCTGATACAATCCTGTCACATCCTTGCTTTACAACATGCTTGCTTATCCCAGGAATAATAACAAATGCATAAAGCTAAATAAAATATTACAATAAGTCATGCACTACACGTGCTACAAGGTTACAGTACTAAATTGCTATAACATCACAATTTAAATAAAAGCAGCTACCCAGAACCCAAGGCATCATAAAGCTATACCACAAGTTGAAAGTGAGCTAAGTCTTCTGGGATGATCAGATAAAAGACCTAAGCAGAAGGTCCAGCTTGTTCTTTACCTTTTCCTGTAAAAATTGTGAATAGCAACTGTAAGCTAATCCTTAGTGAGTAAACAGATATTCATGAATGCATGTAAAATATGAGGCGAAAGTGCCTAAAAAGGCTGTTATGCTTGCTTGCTTGCTCATTCGCTTAATACCCAGAAAGAACGCTGCACAATTGAGACATTTCACGCAGAACGGAGATGCCACCACTATGGGTTTACCGCTGACAAATGATCAATCTGTGATGCGGGGCTAGCTACCCGCATAATGCTCAAGGGATAGTGGTGAACATCAGAATTGCTTGCTCGCTAAATATAATGCTTATGAGATGCACAAAGAAACGCTAACACAAAGTTTGCTGTATAGTATGCAGAACAATAAACAGATAGCAGATAAATATGCATATTAATATATCAAATGTAAGATCCGGCTAAGCTGGGCATCACCTGTACCACAGTGTTCGCCTTCACTCACAAAAGTCTATTGAATTCCAAAGAAATCATATAGAAGCAAATTTATGTCTCAATTTCATATAAAACATGTAAACAAGAATAATTGTTACTCACTGTACTGAAAATGCTTGAAATATTCTGAAATGCTTGCTCGGGCTTATTTACGCTTTAAATTGCTTTATAAATGCTTGCACTTGCTTATCTAGGCTCAATATAGACTGGCACTGGCTTTGACTCGCAGCTGGGCTAAACAGCTTATGTATAATATCTGAAGTTTAATATTACAGAAGATGTGCTAAATTAATAATGCTAGCTCAATATTCCAACATCTATAAGCCATAATTAATAGCAAAATATTTAGCTAGAAGTTATGGCTTATAGATATTGGAATATTGAGCTAGCAATATTAATTTAGCACATGTTCTGTAATATTAAACTTCAGATATTATACATAAGCCGTTTAGCACAGTTGTGAGTCAAAGCCAGTGCCAGAATATATATATTGAGCCTAGATAAGCAAGTGCAAGCGTTATAAAGCAATTTAAAGCGTAAATAAGCCCGAGCAAGCATTTCAGAATATTTCAAGCATTTTCAGTACAGTGAGTAACAGTTATTCTTGTTTACATGTTTTATATGAAATTGAGACATAAATTTGCTTCTATATGATTTCTTTGGAATTCAATAGACTTCTGTGAGTGAAGGCGAACACTGTGGTACAGGTGATGCCCAGCTTAGCCGGATCTTACATTTGATCTATTAATATGCATATTTATCTGCTATCTGTTTATTGTTCTGCATACTATACAGCAAACTTTGTGTTAGCGTTTCTTTGTGCATCTCATAAGCATTATATCTAGCGAGCAAGCTATTCTGATGTTCACCACTCAGATTCGAATGAGGTTCGAATCTAACCCCCATAATTCGAATATGCCTTCGAACCTAACCCCTGGTTCGAATCTGTCTTCGAATCTGATGCTCAGATTCGAATCTGGCTTCGAGTCTGATGCTCAGATTCGAATCTAGCCCCTAAATTTCGAATTTAATTGATAAAATTTACGAACAACGCATAAATTAGCAAAATAAATATCAAAATATTTAGCTAGAAGTTATGGCTTATAAATATTGGAATATTGAGCTAGCACTATTAATTTAGCACATGTTCTGTAATATTAAACTTCAGATATTATACTTAAGCTGTTTAGCCCAGCTGCGAGTCAAAGCCAGTGCCAGTCTATATTGAACCTAGATAAGCAAGTGCAAGCGTTATAAAGCAAATTAAAGCGTAAATAAGCCCGAGCAAGTATTCGGAGCATTTCAAAGCATTTTCAGTACAGTGAGTAACAGTTATTCTTGTTTACATGTTTTATATGAAATTGAGACATAAATTTTGCTACTTACAATTTTTACAGGAAAAGGTAAAGAACAAGCTGGACCTTCTACTTAGGTCTTTTATCTGATCATCCCAGAAGACTTAGCTCACTTTCAACTTGTGGTATAGCTTTATGATGCCTTGGGTTCTGGGTAGCTGCTTTTATTTAAATTGTGATGTTTTAGCAACTTAGTACTGTAACCTTGTAGCACGTGTAGTGCATGACTTATTGTAATATTTTATTTAGCTTTGTGCATTTGTTATTATTCCTGGGATAAGCAAGCATGTTGTGAAGCAAGGATGTGACACATGGTCATCCAAAAGGCTTGAAGAAAGCTATTAGGGGACTTCTGTTATGGAATAACTCATAGGGAGTTTTCCCTTGTGATTGGACAACCAGAACCCTATTCAGAACATAACAGGCTGTATTAACAGCTTCTGCCCAGAAAGTCATTGGCAGTTTTGAATCAGCTAGCATAGTTCTAGCAGCCTCAATTAATGTTCTGTTCTTTCTTTCAGCAACACCATTTTGCTGTGGTGTTCTTGGTGCACTATACTGTCTAGCAATACCTTTGGACTCACAGAAACTGGATAGAATATGATTTTTAAATTCAGTTCCATTGTATGATCTTATCACCTTAACTTTTGAGTTGGATTGATTTTCTATCTTAAGAATAAATGACTTAACTAGCTCAGCAGTTTCATCTTTAGTCCTAAGAAAGTAAACCCAGGTAAATCTGGTGAAATCATCAACAATAACTAAACAGTAAGCCCTTTTATTCAAACTCAAGACAGATGTTGGACCAAATAGATCCATATGAATCAGCTGAAGAGCAGATGAGATTGAATTTACTTCTTTGACCTTATGAGAAGTTTTGTGTTGCTTGCCTTTAAGACATGCTACACAATGATCATCACATATGAACTCCTTTTGTGGTAAGCCTCTTACCAGATTCTTTTTGACTAAAACATTCATGGACTTGAAGTTCATGTGACACATCCTTCTATGCCAAAGGGCAGACTCATTTGATGATGCTTTGGATATCAAACAGCTTAAAGTATTTGATTTAGATAAAAGATCTGTGTCCAGACAGTAAACATTGTCCTTTCTTGGTGTTCTTAGTAAAACAAGATTTTCAGGAATTTTGAAATCTTTTGAAAGGACAATGCACTCAGAATCTGTAAACAGAACAATGTTTTGTTTGTCACAGATTTGAGAGACACTTAATAAATTGTACTTAAGCTGTTCAACATACAAAACATCATGGAATTTCATGTTGCCTGCATTAACAGTACCTTTACCTGTAACCTTTTCTCCTTTTGAGTTGCCTCCAAATGCAACAAAACCTCCATCAAAGCCTTTGAAATTTGACAAGCACTCAGAGTTGCCTGTCATGTGCCTAGAGCATCCGCTGTCTAAATGCCATCTTGTTTTATGAGGTGGCCTATCATGTGCCTAGAGCATCCACTTGCTCTGATACCACTTGTCAGGATCTAAAACTAATTAACCAAGACTAACTGATTTGAATTTATCAGAGTATAAATCAATAATCTTGCTTTGAATCAAAGTTTAATTAAGAAGTTTGCGGAATAACACTTAACTATTTTAACAAAAACTTTAAGAATCAATAATAAGTAAACACAAGAAATAATCAAAACTGATTGTATTGCTGAATTCAATGATTACAATCACCTCTAATCTGGTTGATTAGACGAAGAACACAGACTGTTCTTAGGGTTTTACAACCTTAGAGGCTTATGAAAACTTAATCAACAAAAGCAATTACAGACTCGAATATGCAGAAAACTCATGTACAATAGAAAGACCTACTCTATGTATTTATATTGCTTCTTGATTTGTTTCCTTGAAGAACTATGACTTCTCTGATAGTAGATATGCTGGAATCTTTGTGTAGATATCTTTTCCTGAATATCAGCACTTTCTGTTTATGAAACTGTTGAGCAGCTTGAATCACTTGACAGCATGAACAGAGCAGCTTGAGTTGATTTACTCTGGCAGCTTGAACTTTTACACTGGCAGCTCGAGATTCTTCAACTAACAGCATGAACTTTGCATTAACATATAAACTCTACTAATAGTTTGAGAAGTCTAACTAACAGCTTGAACCTACTTAGACTATTTCCCAACACTTTTTTCTTGCCAAGTTGTCAAAATGGAACTGGGCCCTTGCAGAGGATACTTGCTTTGGTTTGGTCACAGAGACCAGAGCACCCTTAACTTGTTCACCTTCCTTTTCACCCGCTGATTCCTTAACAGCTTCCATCAGTTTCTTCTGCACATCCAAAGAGGGCATTTTAATTTTGCTTGCTTCTTGGAGTGCAAAAGATTTGGCAGCTTTGGCAGAGGCTTCTTCTTTTCTTAGTGCTTCAAGGGCTCGAAGCTGTTCATTTCTGAACTCATAGTATTTATCCATGGGAAGACCCATTTGCTTTGCCCTGGCTTTGTGAAACTTTAACTCTGATGCTTTCTGTTGTTCAGGATCAGATGCTGCTTTTTCTTTTCCTTTAGCTGTTGTAGTGATAACAGCCTCAGGAGTATCTTCCTCTTCTTCTTCTTCCTCTAAAATGATATGCCTTCTTCTGCTGCTTGGCCTGTCCTCAGAAATGAATTCCTCCCCCTTAGACTGAGTAGGGTTTGGAGATTCAGCGTGAGTAGGCTGAGCAGCTTGAGAGGCACCTTCCATTGTACCTGTTGCATATGCTCCTGCTGGTTGACCAGTAGGTACTGATTTCTCCTTAGGAGAAGATGTTTTCTCCCCTTTTGACTTAGTCTTCGAGGCAGATGACTTCTCCCCCTTTGAAGGAGATGGACCAGCTCCTTCAACAGCTGGTCTGCCTGAAGACACGAAGTCAGCAGGTTTGCCAGCAGTTATGGCAGTAGGCTTGGGACCAACCAGGCTATGCACTAAGAAAGCCAGGTTGTCCTTCACCTCTACAAGTTGGGAAAGACAGTTTTGAAGAGAGGATGATTGGGTATCAGCAAGGGAGGCTAGCTTAAGAATGTTTTCCCTATCAGAAGCTGTGAACAACAAAGTTTGGAGCTGTGCAAGATGTAACTCAAGAGAGTCCTGCACATCAGCAAGGTTTGATGACACAGAATTTGATAGAGAGCCTATTAAGGTGTTTAAGCTGGCCAAAGTGGTAGGAAGTGTAGAATTGCAAGTGGTGAGGAGAGATGACAGCTGGTTGGATATGGCTGTCATAGAGGTCACAGAGTCCTGTTGGAGTGAAAGAATGGAGGAGAGGGAGGTGGAGACATTTTGCAGCTGTGCAGTGAGTGCAAGCAGTTGTGAGGAGTTGTCAGTTTGTGGAGTGGTTGGGATGGAATCCTTGAACATATCAAAGAATCCCCGTAGCTGTTCAGACACAGAGTCTGAAATGAGAGAGGGTAGAGAGGACATGGAGGTTTCTAAAGAACCAACTTTGTTGGTCAGCAAAGAGAGCTGATCCTTCAAAGGCAGGTCTTTAGGGGATGGAGGTGTATGGCTGGATTGTTTGGAGTGGGTAGATGGAGATGAAGAGGATGAGGCTGGTGTATGGGGATGTGATGTAGAGGGAGAGGGTATTTTGTAAAGAAGCTCCATAGCCTGGGCAAAAGTAATGTGGCCCAGCTTGGAGGGGTCGATGGGTCCTTCAGCAGTGGCTGTAGCTGCATCATCAGGAGAGGGGGTAGAGGATGGTAGCCTTACAGACACTGCTTGTTTTGCAGCACCTTCATTAAGGCCAGTGGTGGTTCCCTCTGCAGTACCTTGGTTTAAAAGTACCTCATCATGGGTAGATGGAATTTGCATTTCAACATCAGCAGTGGTGAAACCTGCTGATGGAGTTTGCAGTATGGGAGTAGCCTCACCAAAGGGATGTTTTGTTCCCTAAGGTTCATCAGCTTGAGTTGTGGGTTCTTCAGCAGTTGTTTGGTGTAGAACAGCTGCATCATGAGGAGCAGAAGTTTGAGGCTGATCTGCTGGTTGGTTTAAGCTAGCAGCATGGACACCTCGTGCAGACTCAGGGTGTAGAGAAGGATGAGGTGGGGACAGTGTGGACTCAGTATGGAGTGGAGAGAACTCCTGTCTTTCAATATTCTCAGCCTGTTGGGAGGCTGGAATAGTTGATGTGGCTGTCTCCATTTGTACAACTGGCTCCTGTTAGGAGGAACTAGAGGGTCTAGGCTGACTTGGGGTTGACACAGGGTGGAGTGAAGCAGGCTCCAATTGTGCTGATCCTTCTCCCAAAATAGGAGAGGCAGCAGGGGTTGCTTTTTTTTCAACTGAACCCTATTGAGAGGGAACAGAGGGGCTAGTTTGGGCTGTTGGTTTCTTTTTGGCAAGGGATTTGCATTGCTATAAGATGTGAGATGAGGTGGGGGATTTTGGAGAGGAGATGAGAGGTTCAGACTGGACAAGTTTGGAGACTGGGTCAGAAACAGGTGGGTTGGCCTGTTTCATAGTCTCAGGTGCCACAGAGGCACCAGCCACAGAGGCTTCAGGTTCAACAAATGAACCAGGGTGAGGAGTCTGCACCCCCTCAGCCACAGAGGCTGAGGATGCAAACTCAGACTGAGCTGTTTTTGCCTTCTTGTGGACAGGCCCAGCTTCAGTGGTTTCCAGGGTCCTCTTAACAAGTTTGGCCCTGGATTTTGGATTTTCTTCTAGGAGCAGCTTCTGGATCCACCTTCACATCAGAGGGTCCTTCCACCAATCCTAACAACCTCCTCATTGGTGTTGATCGAGGAGGCTCATTTGGAAGAACAGGAGTATAGAAAACTCTATTCCCTATTACAGGGAATGCAGCAGTATGAAGTAAAGGCTGAGAGTTATACAAATGCTCACCACTAATATGCTTGAAGATGAGGCTCAGAAACCTGGGATATCGAACAGCAGCTGGTCGTGTCTCCTGCTGCACCAGGTTCCTCAAATTCATGAAAATCCACTTAGCCATGTCTATTGTAGTTCCATCCACAAGCTGCAGAACTACAGGAATTTCATCACGGCTCAGTTGGTCAAAGGAACCAACTTTGCTGCTGAAGCACATTACCACAGAGGCGAATAAGAAGCTGTAAGTAGGAGACAAATCCTTTCTGAACAGCGTTGCTCCAACTTTTGGTTCTGCTACACCACAGAAGTGCAGCAAATTCTTCATCTGTTCATCTTTAGGCTGTGGCTGATCATATTGTTCAACCATAGGGAGTCGAAGAACTTCCCAGAGCAGACGAGTGTTGATCTCAATGGTCTGAGTCCCATTGAGTATGGTGCCCTTGATGACTTTGGTATCTGGATTGTAGGCACAGGTGTACCAGAACTCATACACCATCTCCTGGTACAGGACACCAGGAGTAGCAGTCATGGCGTAGTTCAACGAATGAACTATCAAAAACTCCACCATTTGGTCATAGCCTTTCCCCACATAGTTTTTGAGGATTGTGAGGTTGGCAATGTAGTTAGTGGGTTTCAGTGTTAGCATTGTGGTGACTGATGAGTGTTTCTGTACATCATCACCAACAAATACTGGTAGAAAGCGGTTGTTTCTGTGAGCCATTTGGGAAGTAGTGAGAGTAGCAGAAGCACAAGACACTTAGTCGATTTTTAGGGTTCTTAGGAGGTTTATGGAAGTAGTGAGGAAGACGAAGATGAAATAGTAGGGGGTATTTATAGGATTTGAATGTGAGTGGGTATGAGAGAGAAACATTTGGGCGGTTGATTTGAAAAGGTCGTTAACGGAAAACGGAACTGTTGTCCATGTCAGACCGTTTGTCAGACCACTTGAGCCCTTTTTAATCACTAACACACGAAACCCACATTATCCGCAGTAATTAAGTTAACTAAAAACAAAAATTAAGTAACTTAATTGTGAAGAAAGGTAGTTTAAACTGATGGTCTAAGCTGATGGTCAAACCTGTGATGAGCAGAGTCATCACAAGTTGTTCACTCTTCAAGCTGTTCCTTCAACCTGTTCAGCTATGTAACAACAGGTTCTGGTCAATAGCTGATCAGGTTACAAGACAATGCCTTGTATGAGAGATTAAAAGAGTGAGCAGGGTGGAGATTTGATCATCAGATCAGGCTTGACATATAAGCTATTGTTTTCAAACTTGTTATATGCCCAAGCTGTTTAAGTTGTGCAGAAAACGGCTAAGTATAGAACATGCATGGCCTGTTCTGTCTAAGCTAATCTGAAAGAACTTGAGCAGTGTGGGACAAATAAAGTCTTAGAACATTAAGGACACTTAGTCACTTTGGTTTAACATGCCCAGCTTGCTGACAAGGTAATTAAACCTGTTTTCATCAAGAGGTTTGGTGAAAATGTCTGTAAGCTGTTCATTAGTGGAAATAAAACTTATCTCCACATTACCTTTCTGAATGTGATCTCTGATAAAGTGATGTCTGACTTCTATATGCTTTATTCTGGAGTGAAACACTGTATTGTTGGATATAGCTATGGCACTTGTATTATCACACAGAATAGGAGTTTTCCTATATACAAGGCCATAGTCTTCAAGCTGATGCTGCATCCACAGAATCTGCCCACAGCAGCTTCCAGCAGCAATGTACTCAGCTTCAGTAGTAGAAGTAGACACTGAGTTCTGCTTCTTGCTACACCAACTTCTCAACTTACCACCAAGGAGTTGACATCCACCTGTTGTGCTTTTCCTGTCTAGCCTGCAACCTGCAAAATCAGAATATGAATAACCTGTCAGTTCAAGGCTTGAGTCTTTGGGATACCAAAGACCCAAACCTGGTGTACCCTTAAGGTATCTGAAGATTCTTTTTACAGCAGCTAGATGTGATTCTTTTGGATCAGCTTGGAACCTAGCACATAAACAAGTAGCAAACATAATATCAGGTCTACTGGCAGTTAAATACAGCAAGCTCCCAATCATGCCTCTGTAAGCTGTTACTGAAACAGCTTTGCCACTGGCATCTGCATCCAACTTTACATTGGTTGCCGTTGGGGTTTAATAGGAGAACTTTGATCAAATTTAAACTTTTTCAGTAGATCTAAAGTATACTTTCTTTGATTAATAAAAATTCCATTTGAGGTTTGTTTAACCTGTAATCCTAAAAAGAAAGTAAGTTCACCCATCATACTCATTTCATATTTGGATTTCATGAGTAATGAAAAATTCTTGCATAACTGCTCATTGGTAGAACTAAATATTATGTCATCCACATAAATTTGAACAAGCATAATATCAGACTTCACCTTCTTTATGAACAATGTGGTATCTACTTTACCTCTGGAATACCCATTGCTCATAAGGAAATCAGTAAGAGTGTCATACCAGGCTCTAGGGGCTTGTATTAGACCATAGAGGGCTTTGTCCAACTTATAGACAAAACCTGGATGATGTTCATTCTCAAAACCTGGAGGCTGCTTGACATAAACTTCTTCTTGCAGCTTCCCATTCAAAAATGCACTCTTCACATCCATTTGGAATACCTTTATGCTCTTAAGAGCAGCGTGGGCTAGAAACAAACGAATTGCCTCCAGCCTGGCCACAGGAGCAAATGTTTCATCATAGTCAATTCCTTCTTCCTGTCTATAGCCCTGAGCAACAAGTCTTGCCTTATTTCTAATGACATGACCTTGCTCATCCATCTTGTTCCTGAAAACCCATTTAAGTGTCAATTATAGTTTTTCCTTTAGGAGCAGGGACCAGCTTCCATACCTTGTTTCTTTCAAACTGATTGTGTTCCTCTTGCATGGCAGTGATCCAATTGGCATCTTTAAGTGCTTCATCCACTTTCTTTGGCTCCATTAGGGACACAAAGCTAGAGAACATACAGAAGTTCCCTAAGCTGTCCCAGCTTGTTTGTACCCCTTTGTTGATGTCACCAATTATTTGATCATTGGGGTGACACCTGATCCACTTAGGAGCATTCTTCAATGAGGATTCTCCTGAGTTGTTAGCACCTTCAGCAGGTCCTGTTGAACAGCTCTCAAGATTTTCAGACACACTGTTGTCTTGAGCCTGTTCACTTGTTGAACATGACTGACCACTGTTGAACATATCAGCAGAGGATCCAGGAAAATCAGCATTGATTGGTTTAGGACATATAGTTGTAATTAAGTCAATACACTTATTCACACAGGGTGTATTGACATAATCATCATCATGCCCATCATGATTAACAGGTTCCACACTGGATGTAGTGGAAGCTTTTGAGTCCTCTTCACTGTTGGAATGCATGAGATCATCAAAGTTGAATTCTCCTAAAACTGATTCAGGAACAGCTTTGGTGGAGGCATTCCTGGACACTTCAAAGGTGACATTGATTGATTCATCTATCACATTTCTTTTATTGTTGTACACTCTGTAGGCTTTGGAGATACCAGAGTAACCAACAAACACACCTTCATCAGCTTTTGGTTCAAACTTTTCCAGTTGATCCCTTTGATTCAGAATGAAGCAGGGACATCCAAACCCATGGAAGTAGCTAATATTTGGTCTCCTCCCTTTGAGCAGCTCATAGGGAGTCTTGTTGAACCTTTTCACCACTAAGGATCAGTTTTGAGTGAAGCAAGCAGTGTTAACAGCTTCATCCCAGAATGATGAAGTTAAACCAGATGCACACAGCATGGTTCTAGCAGCTTCAATGAGGGTTCTGTTTCTCCTTTCAGCAACTCCATTTTGTTGTGGAGTTCTTACGGCTGAAAAGTTTTGTGAGACCCCTTTTACTTCACAGAAGACTTCAAGAGTACTAGTTCTGAACTCAGTACCATGATCACTTCTAAGCTGCTTTACTTGAGCAGAGTTAAGCATTTCCATCTTTTTGACAAATCCAATGATTTCTCTAGCAGCCTCTCCTTTGCTCTTCAAGAAGATTACCCATGTAAACCTGGAGAACTAATCAACCATTACTAGTGTGTATCTATATCCTCCAAGACTTGGGACATTGATAGGTCCAAACAAGTCCATGTGGATTAAGAAGAGAGGAGTATCAATAGAAAAATTATGCTTGGATTTAAAAGATGATTTGCCCTGCTTGCCTTTCTCACAAGCTGTGCAGAGTTTATCATTAACAAAAGTCATGGAAGGCAAACCTTTTACCAACTCTTTCTTATAGAGTTTGTTGATGTTCTTGAAGTTCAGGTGTGACAGCCTTTTGTGCCATAACCATTTTAGGTCTGCATTTGTTCTTGTGAGAAAACAGGTTTCAGTTGTGGGATCAGCAGATTTCATATCCACAACATATACACCTTTCTTCCGTTGAGCACACAGCACAACTTTGCCTTGGGAATCCAATATGTAACCCAGGTGCTCATCAAAGTTAACCTTGTAGCCAGCATCACACAGTTGACTTATGCTTACAAGGTTATGTTTCAGCCCAACCACATAGGCTACTCTTATGAACACTGCAGCACCAGCTTTAAGAGTTCCATATCCCTCAGTGGATCCCTGTACATTGTCACCAAAAGTGACTTTTGGCCCTTTTTCAGACCTTAGATCATTTAGCAGGTCCCTGCAACCTGTCATGTGCCCTGAGCAGCCACTGTCCAAGTACCAAACCTGGGATGGTTGTTTGTCCTGCTGAATGTCATAGGAAAATATTAGTTACATTTAGGGGAACTCATCATAGTGATGAGTTCTCCTACTTCATCAACATGTGTTGATGGGCTAGTAATATCCACATTAATATTTCCTATTTGAATGGTATCAGTTTGGATACCACTCTCATTGACTAAGTTACTTCCAACACTGCTTGTTTTAGCAATGATGGAACTAGCAGAGTCAACAGGCCTCATGTCCTTAGTTTCAGGACAGTCTTTGGCTATGTGTGTCTTCTTCCCACATTTATAGCATTTTCTCTTTTTGGCCTTTTTGGAAGAGGAGCTTTCAGAAACACATTCTGAATTATTTCTGTTGATTTTATCAGCAGGTTTAGCAAACTTATTACTGTTTTTCAATGAATCAACAGCTTGGGTGGATGGCACAATAGCAACAGCTTTGCCTGTTTCTTCTTTCCTCTTTTTGGGAGGACAGATGTCAAAAACAGGAAGCTTGATTGGTTTTTGACCTTCCACAGGTTTGGGAAACTTATTCCCAGATTTCTCAGGCTGAGCAATGGCTTTGCCTTTGCCCTTACTGATATGTGATTGACGCTGCCTATCAACCTAATCACTGTTTCTGGTTTTGAAATACTTATTTTCATTTATAACCAGTTTTTCACTATGATTTGAAAACTTATTTGAAATCACAGCAGATTTGCTTTCAACATGAGACTTACCCTTGTTGAAAGTAGGCTGCTTACCTTTTGAAAACTTATTTTCAAAATGTTTAGCATCAAAAGGATTAACATGTCTCTTGCCATCAGCTTTGGACCCAGAGCCTGTTTTGTCAACAGGTTTAGTGTCCACCGCTGCAGTTTGAGTACGTTTTCCTTTCTTTTGCTTGTGTGAATCAGCATAGCACTTAGCAGACTGATTTGATGGAGAACATATTCTATCATCAGCTTTTGGGCCTTTTTCACACAAGCTGTCAGTGTTTTGAGGCCTGACAAACCTGTTTGTTGAGACCAGCTTTCCATTAAGTTTCTGGATGAAAGTACTGGGATGCTCACCAAGAGTGGATAAGTCATCTTTCAGATTATTGATCTCAACAATAGAAGCTTCTGTGTCAAGATCCCCTCCAAGATAGGCTTGGATTTGTGCAGGGATCTGCTGACTTATGCAATGGCTGACTTTTTGTGCTGATTGGCACCAAGAGTCAACTATCTTTTGAAGCTTTGCATGTTTTACATCTGTTTCTCTCTTTTCTTCCAGTAAAATAGAGTTGATGTGTTTTAGTTCATCAAGCTCAGTTTCCAACTTATGGAAACTGTCTAGTTTACTAGATTTAATTTCAAGATCAGTTTTAAGCTTAGAGATTTCAGATATTAAAACATTATGCTTCTCAACAGCAGCTTTTAAATCAACCAGCATATATTCAAACATTTTTACTTTTTCATCTGAACTGTAAGCCATAAAATTTTGTACCTTGTACATCATTGTAGGGTTCCAATTCTCCAAGCTGCTGAAGGCTTCAGCTTCAGCCAAGTCCTGTTTGAAGTTGCTAGTTGATGGGACATCAGTATTGGCCATCAGACAATTGTTGTCTTCTTGAGGATGAATCAGACTCCTCCCAGTCACATGTCTCTGCCATCAGTCCCTTTTGCTTGTTGGAAGCCACTGAGTTTTCCAACTTTTTCAGCTTTGCCATGGCCATAAGGTACTTAACCCTGTAGCCATAGTCCCTGATAGTCTTGTATGGTTTGGAAGACTGTCCAACAGCTTTTGACACACAGTCAGCAGCTATATGGCCAGCTTTGCCACATTTGAAGCACTCAGCTTTAGATTTATCAAATGCCTTCTTCTTGGCAGCATTTGAGTTTCCCTGCAGCATATTTCTTCCAAACCTCTTCTTGTTGAACCTTTTGACAAGCATGGCTATCATTTGCTCATCATCAAGCTCAGCAAGATCTGCACTGTCTTCCTTATCAGACATTTCCTCTCTTTCATCATCAGTCTGTTGATCAGATTGTGTGAACACATCACACTCCTGCCCAACAGGTTGTCTCACGCTGGCCACTAAGGCAGCACCTCTCTTGGACATTTCCAAGGCATTTCTCTTCTTCTGCCTTGACTGTTCATCATTTAGTAAAGATCCATATAAGTTTACCAGATCCATACCTTTGATGGTACCTGAGTTTCTCAAGATGGTGGAAAAGTAGTTCCATTCTTCAGGTAGGATGTCCAAGAACTTGTTCACCAGGGTTAGGCTGTCCTTAGTGATCCCAAAGCTTTGAGATCATTAACAAGAACAGTAAACCTGGTGTAGCTTTCTGTGAGTGTCTCCTTTGGTTTTGCAAAGAAGAGTTCATACTGTCTAACAAGATTATTAATCCTGTTGTCCAGTGTGATTGTGGGTCCATCATAGACGGTACACAAAGTATCCCACATCTCCTTTGCAGTCTTCATCTTCTCAACCTGTTTTGAACACATCATCAGGCAGAGAGATAACCAGGTTATTCCTGGCTTTTGCATCCAGAGCAACCAGTCTTTTGTCTTCATCAGACCATTGAGCTTTGGCCTTCTCAAAGGTTCTGATTTCAGGGGCTGCTCCTTCAACAGCAAAAGTTATGGTAGTAACAGAAGTTGGCACATAGGGACCTTCCATTACTATCTTTGGTAATTGTACATCCAGATTCTCTAAATAGAGCATCATTCTGCACTTCCAGCCAGAGAAGTTCTGATGATTGAACTTTGGGGGTTTGGCCATTGAACCATTGTCATAGTAAGAGGAACTTGCAGAACTGTTGTCTATGGAAACGTAGGGAGAATGAGAGATCTAGAGTTGACACACACTCTAACACCGCTCTGATACCAGTTGTAGGTCCCAAAAGGTTTCCCAAGTGTATAGCTATAAGCTGTAGAGTGGGGTGAATACAGCTATTTAAAACTTAAACACTCTTTTCTCAATGTTTGTATGTATTATCAACAAAAGTTAATTACAAACAAGCTTGAATGCAGAAAGGTTCAAGCTGAGATGACAGATACAACAGTTTGTCAACTAATCTAAAACACACTCAGACTAGTTACAATGATTACTCTCACTTAGAGGCACTCACTGTTTTTACAAGACTCAGATGGACAGCTTATACATGAACAGCTTAGATACACTCTACTGTTTTATATAAGAAGACTTGCATGCATGGAATAACACACTTCAATGCACGTACTGATTGTCACATTCTTGATATCTCATTATCCTTAGAAGCTTCCTTTTATACTCAAAAGGAGAATCTCAGTGAACCTTCCTCATTGGACGGATGAGATAGTGGAGAGTCTTTCCAAAAGGACAAAACACCTTTCTGCACATTCTGATAAAGTATCTTTGTCTTCATATGGCAGAATCTTTGTCATTTCCTTTTTGTCACTGTTGCATAAGGCTTTAACCAAAAGAGGAATGTCAACTTTGCATCTTTCTTCTTTTGTTAATGCCATTTTGATATAAGAAAAGGTCTGTCACCCTTTTCAAATATCTGTTTGTCTTCATGTGACAGAACAGCGTGGGCAGGCTGTGGAGTTCTATTTTCCACTTTGTCTTCGACTTGTAAACTGATCTTGTAGCGAAAAACAATACATGAGGACTTGGAAACATATTTCATAAAGTGTTTAACCTGTTCACAAAGAACAGGTTCTGTTCACAAAGAACAGAACACTTGAAGACTGCCCAAGCTGCTCAAGAGAATAGAGCAGCGTAGACAGGTTATGTCCAGCCTGTTCAGCAAATAGAACAACTTGGACAAACTGTCTTTGTTGCAACGAATGCAACAGGGTAAACAGCTTTGGGCTTATATTGCAAATCACTTTCAGGTTTCAATAAGGCATATAACAGGCCTTAAGTTCAACCTTCAAATGCATCAACAGGTTTGATTAAAAATCTCCCCCTCAGATGTACAGCAGGTTTGACTGAGGCCTTTTTGTGCCTAACAGTTATCCTCCATGAGAATCTTATGTGTGCAGTAGGAAGGAATGATCCTTGGTATGTCAGCAGTCTTCCAGGCGATTGCCCGCTTATGGGCTTTAAGAAGATGAATCAATCTGTCTTTCTCATCAGGGGAGAGAGCAGAAGAGATGATGACAAGGAGAAAAGATTCTCCCTGTAAGAATGCATACTCAAGATGATCGGGAAGAGGTTTAAGCTCAAGAGTAGGCGGCTCTTCAAGAGATGTCTTAATACGGATCTTCTCATTAAATGTGAGTGGCTCGACTTCTCTATCGGTCTCTTGGGCGTCAATGGCATCTGCACATAGGAGATCTTCAAGATTTCGCATTACTACATTAGGATCAATCGTGCACGCCTCAATACTCATCAAGGTCAGAAGCTGATCCAGCTCAGAATCCAGGCAATCATCTATAACATCAATAGAGAAACATGAATCATCTGCCGTGTGTGCATGTGTCATTGCCTTATCTATGGAGAATGTGACTCTGTTATCAGCAATACCTAGGTTGAGTTGTCTCTAAGATACGTGAAATATGGCGTCAGTAGTGTTAAGGAATGGTCTTCCTAGAATGAGTGGAATCTGGCTATCTTTTTTCATTTCTAGGATGACAAAGTCAGCAGGAAATACAAACCTATCTACCTTAATTGGGACATTCTCTGATATGCCTAAAGGATGCTTAAAGCTACGGTCTGCAAGCTGAAGTCACATTCTGGTCTGCTTAAGTTCACCTAGGTCTAGCTTAGAGTATAAGGTGAGTGACATGAGATTAATGCTAGCACCTAGATCAGCTAATGCACTACATACAGTATCAGAACCAAGAAATCAAGGGATAATGAAACTCCCTGGATCTCCAAGCTTAGGAGGCATGTCCTTCGTCTGTAGAATGGCTGAACACTGCTCACCGAGTGGCAATGTGGTCGCGTCCTCCAACTTCTTCCTATTCAACACTAGATCCTTCAGAAACTTTCCGTAGTTAGGCATACCTGCAATGACATCAACAAGAGGCACGTTAATCCTAATTTGCTTCAATAAGTCAACAAACTTACCATATTGCTCTTGCATGCGCTCTTTCCGTAGACGATTAGGATAAGGAATTTTTGGCTGGTAATCCCTGAGAGGTGCTTGCTTTGGCTTTGATGGCTTAGCGACTGGTGGTGGCATCTCCTTCTCCACTGAATCAGTTGTAGGTGTTTCCGTTTGGCTAGGTCTCTCCGTGTTATCCTCGTCATCTGAAGTCCAATCCTTCACAATAACAGAGTTGTCAGAATGTGATGTATCCATAACTCCGACTACCTTACATGAGCGAGTGGTAATCGCCTTAACATGCTCATTGTGATTCTAATTCACGTTGGGGTTCTTTTGGGTATTGCTTTGTAGTGACCCACTTTGTCGTCCTGATACGACCTCAGCCAATCTACCTAAGTCGCGCTCAATATTCTGGATTGACGCTTGCTGATTCCTTTGAACTTGCTCGTTATTAGCTTGATTCTGTAGCACAGTCAGCATGAAACTCTAATATATCTTCCATGTTGCTGCTTGATCCAGCTGCTGGCTGAGTGATCTATACTGGTGGCTGAGGATTCGGGTTGGCGTTTCCCTGGTTAAATCGATAGAACCCCGGTGGTTTCTGTCTTTGGAAATTTCCTCGGTTGTTTCCCTGGTAATTTGAATTACCCCCTGGTAGCTATTTCCCGACCTCTGGTTCATGAAGTTAACGCTCTGTGTCTGGATCATCGGCCCATCTTCACAGTCTTTCGTAAGGTGATGTCCTCCACAAGTCTCATATCCTACCTGCATAGCGTGAATACTTTGGATCAGCTTATCAACTTTACGCTCCAATGACGTATCAACTGTTAGCAAGTGATGCTACAGTATCACTACCCCCGTCATCCTCTATTGCAGCTATCGTTTTTCTACCAGACTTCTTCTCGACACTCCATCCCTGCTTAACTAATGATATGTCTTCTAAAAGCTTAAAGGCTTCCCTCGGGAGTCTTATATTGAAAAATATCACCGCAGGCTGAGTCGATCCGCTCATTAATCTCTTCATTCATACCTCTATAGAAAGTCTCGACCTAGTGTCTCTTATTCAGCTCGTGATTTGGACATTCGCGTAACATCTTCTTGAATCGTGTCCATGAATCAACAAAAGATTCCCCAACTTTCTGGGAGATGTTTGAAATCCCAGCTATCATTCTTTCCTCCTTAGCCGGAGGGAAGAAGTGGTTAATGAACAAGTTGTTCATGTCTGCCCTGGTCGTGATAGAGTCTCGTTCTAAAGATTCTAACCACTATTGAGCTTCCCTAATCAGGGTGAACGGGAAAACTCTAAGTCTCGCGGCATCGGAATTAGCTCTGAATAAGTCACAGATAGAAAGGAATGACTGAATACGTCAGTTAGGATCATGATTAAACCTCCCGTCAAAATTCAGTTCCCGAGCCATACTGACAAACTGCCCTTTGATTCGAATCTTTCTACATTAGCAGTAGCAGGGACTTGGATAGCAGACTGTGGAGCTGGTGGTGCAGTCTCGCGGGATGTCTACATCGGGGTATCATCTTCATTAGTCATTGGTTCCTCATCAGATTCAGACTCCAAGTGAGGATCTTCCGTGATTGTTGGTGGTTGACGTAGTCGTAGTCGACGGTGGAATTCTCGTTCAGGCTCTTGAATCAGTTCTAAGAGTTGAGACGATGATCTATGGGTCATAAACTAACTAACTAAGAAAAATTAGAATTATAGAACTAACTAAATAAAATCAAATAAATCTAAGAAAACAACCTACAAAGAAAATAAAATAAACTTAATGAGTAAAATGTAACTAAATAAAAAAAAATTAAAATTAAGGATAAAAAGAAAATGCTAGAAAAATCCTAAGTAGTAAAATTGGAAACTGTTCCCCGGCAACGGCGCCAAAAACTTGATACGGAAATATCAGTCTTAAAATTATAAACTCTATTCTGACCAAATCGACCGATAAACTCTTGGGCAAGTGTACCCGATCGTATAGCAATAAACTGGTAAGACCAAGATCATCTCCACAGGGAACGGAAAATGCAAATTATACTAATTAAAATTACTCTAGCAAAACTAAAGTGGACAAAATGCGAACGAGTAAAGGGTTTTGTTTTTAGATTTTTGGATACTGTTGACACGACAAAATAAACAAAATTACTCAAACTAAAGTGACAATTAATAGTAAATAACAAAAATTTAAAACGACTATGAAATAACGAATCAAGAAAATAGAGTCAAATAACTAAAAGGAAATCATCATTGAATCACTCCCCCTAGATTTGGTTCGTTCTAAAAGTGTAATTAATTGATTGAGTTTCTAAGGAATTTCGAGCTAACATAGACCATCAACCCTATTAATCCGATTATGACCTAATCTATTCAAAACACGCTAACTTTCGTTATTGGTGAATTGAACTCAAACTTTTATCTGGGTTACTAGAGAAGCGGCTTCAATTATCATCATTTAAGAATAATTGTCTATCCTAACTGCATGCAACCGTCATAATTTCAGAACAAACAAACAGTCAGATAAAGCCAATACACGCGCAAGTCATAATTTTAGAACATGACAAATATAATGGCAAACCACTCAATAATTATTAAGAATTCAAGGTTCACAACTAGGCATAAACAAAACTCAATCAATAATAAAAATGAAACGTAAATCTAGGTTCGTTCATCATTGACAAATACAAAAAAACTTAGTCCATAATTAAATTAATAACTGACAATAATAAATAACAAATAAAACTAAACATAATTACTTAAATAAAATTAGAAAAATCCAAACATAATGTTGGTTTCTTGCTGCGTAAAAACCCACAAAGAAAAACAATTATATATATATATATATATATATATATATATATATATATATATATATATATATATATATATATATATATATATATATATATATATATATATAGAATCAGGTTCATCAGCGTACCTGTAAGATTCCAGCGTACCCAGCGTACCCTTATGTGAATGATCATTCACATATATTTTTTTTGAATAGACGTGTATAAGACAACATTATAAGACTTTTTTTCAAAAGAAGCAACATCATAAATCTTGTGAATGGTAAAAAAAGATCATGTGAATGGTCATTCACACCATTCACATTGTGTGAAATGACCATGCACATGGATGACCATTCACATCAATATGCATTGAGCATTCACATAATTTTTAAGGACACAGAAAGTGTGAATGTATGTGAAATTCATATATCATGTGTATAACATTAGATTAAACATGGTTATGAGAAAAAAAATTTAAAAAAAAGTTTTTTAAGGTCGGTACCTTCGGGTGCACTTGATTTCGAGAGGTACCTTTTTGAACCTGACTCTATATATATATATATATATATATAATAACTAAATATTATTGATTTGGTACCTGCGCATGAACTCACCAAGGAAAAGAAAGGAAAATTACATAAATGTTGTTTGATGTCTCTTCTTTGCACCTCTAACCACCAAAGAAAAATAAAAGTTTGAATGTTGTTTTCTGTCTTGCTTGCGCCGCCAACCACCAAAGGAAAAACATATGAATGTTGTTTTCTATTTTTTTTTTCTTTCTCCCTTTTGCTTTTTTTCGCCCCACAGCAGACAAAAAAATAAATATATAATTTAATCTTCAATGTTGCTGCTTGCCAAAATCCTCTCCGCCTCCTTTTTTTTATCAAAAAAAATCTCCACCAAACCCTAATGGACTAAGACAATATAATGGACTTTGGCCTATTGGATATTCGACTTGAAGAAGCTCAAATCTCAAACTTTCTTTGGACCTGCTTGCATGCTCTCATATTTTTCACTTTAAGCCCACATAATCATCTTATTTTCTTGTGTTGTACCCAATTAAACCTGCAAATAAAAAAGACAAGTAAATGAACTTTTAGCATCAAAACTTACGTTTAAGCGCATAAAAAGAATGATATTGTTGAATAATTATATGAATAAATAAGACAATATCAAGTATCACCATCATCAACATGCATGATATTATATTCTCATAATTTGTGGTAATTTAAATAAACAAGTTTTAATTACATTGATTAACTAATGCAACACTTTGCAAATTAAGGTGTTACAAGTGGACTTGGCTAAATAATTCTTATCATCAAGGTTTCGCAAGAAAGATATGGGGGAGGCTGAAGTGATTCTTGGTATTAGGATTATTCATTAGAACAATGGATGTTTTGTTTCGCAATCTCATTACACTGAGAATGTGCTAATAAATTCAATAACTTTAGTTGTTCTCTAGTAATTACACCTTTGGATCCAAGTGTGAAGTTGATACCTACATTAATGAAGTTGTTTCTCAGCTTAAGCACTCAAAGGTTATTTGGTTGTTTAATGTATGTCATGACAAGCACAATGCCTGATATTGCATTTGCATCGGGAAAGTTGAGTAGATATACCGGTAATCCTAGTACTCATCACTCGCAAGCAATACGGCAGGTGCTAAGGTAGTTGAACAAAATTATGGATTATAGTTTATCTTGTGGGATTTCATTCAGGTTTTAGAAGGATACTCTGATGCAAGTTGACTCACTACTCTATAGGTGGTTGATAATTTTACGCTTGGAGGAGGTGACATTTCATGGGCTTCGAAGAAACAAACTTGCATAAGAAGTCCTACTATGGTATCTGAGTTTGTCGATTTTTCTATTGCTAGTAAAGAAACATAATGGTTAAAAAACTTGATTCATGACATTTCATGGGCTTCCAAGAAACAAACTTGCATAAGAAGTTCCACCATGGAATCTGAATTTGTTATTTTTTTCATAAACAGAATGGTTAAGGAACTTGATTCATGAGATTTCATTGTGGCCAAAACCGGTTTCACTCATTTTTATTAATTGTGATAGTGTTGCGACTTTGGCTAACGCATATAACTAGGTTTATAATGGCAAGTCTAGACACTTAGGTGTTAGACATAGTATGATTCGTGAGTTAATCATGAATGGGGTGAACTCTGTTTTGTTTGTGTGATCTCAGCACAATTAATTGTGATCATCTAAGGATTGGCTAGAAATTTAGTGCACAAGTTTGGTATAGGGTATAGGCTCTAATGGCAAGACACTCAATTCCCTTCTAATGCAATGTTAGAGACTGAATTCAAGGCCAAAAACTCACACTTAGAGGATTGAAGCCCATGTTTTATATAACATCCTAAAGGTATGTACTTGACGTGCTGATAGGGAGGTTTGGTTCTTTAAAAAAGTGCAGTTCCACGTGCATGAGGACAAAACCTCCTATGTGAATGTGAAGTTTGAGTTGCTTGAGGAAGCTTGGGACTTAGCTTTATACATTCATGAATGGATAAGGACATAACGCTTGTCATATAATGGTGTCGGATTTTACTTTAAGAATTGTAATAAGCTTATGTGTATGTCATCTTCATGTATTTAAATGAGTTGAAGGGTTCAATTCTTAGAACACCTTGAATCTCAAGTATTCGGAAAGTGTAATATACTAATGTGGAATTTTCGTTTTCGTGACATTTTCAATTATGCATAAGTTTGGTTCTGAAATTTACTTTATTTGATAAATTAGCGATGACTCTAAAGTATGTGAGGACACCATGATATTTTGGTGTTATTGGATTTAATCTGGAAACCAATAGGACCTTAATTTCAGCAACACACAAGTATCATAGATGCGGAGTGCACATTTGTCTAAGTTAATCTGGGTCCATTACCTTATGCGGCAAGAGACAAGAGACAAGTTAGGATCCTCACCATTACCTTTGTCGTGTCCCTAGCATGGCTCAGAACGTATCACGCAACTTGTATCCATTCAGGGCCTCCTAGAGCAGTCTAGAAGACATTGGAAAGGGTACCTATAAATATCATTCTCTTTATTCAGACGAAGATAATGCTCAACACTCTCACATACTACATTCCCTCATTTTTCACACTCCTTACAATGTCGTCTGACTTAGCATCGGAATAGCAAGACTCGACATCCCCCCGCATTGTTACTAACCGAGACTTTTCCTTTCACGCAGATTACCGCTCTTCATCACCAACAAGTCTTGACCGGATAAGGTCAATCCCCGAGTTTACCCTCAAACAGGATGAAACAAGGTTTGTATGGGAATCAAACTGAATTAAATCATACAGTCTACTTTGGTTCTATGCTCCCGTTTTATTAAAATTTTCTTTTGGTTCGAATTTGGTCCATTGAGACTTATAATACTTTTGGTGTTTCATTTATTTCACAAAACAACCAAATTTCATGACTAAACAGTGATTGTGCTAAACATCTAAAATCAAAATGGATCAGAATAGGACCTAAGGTGGCGTTTGGTTCGTAAAATTGAATTCGATGGAATTGGAGTTTGGTACAGAGAATTGGGAGCAGAGAAATGGAAATGGAAACAAATTTCTTATTTGTTTAGGTTTGAGAAATAAACCATTTCCTTTTGGAAATGCAGAGAATTGGAATTTTTAACTCTCTAGAGATTTCACAAAAAAAAAAAAAGCGGAGAGTTGCTGCCCCCCCCCCCCCCCCCCGGCAAACCGGCTTTCAAACCTCATTTCAGCAATTCCTTTCTCACGAAACGCAGAACCTCCATCCCAAGGAAAACCCTAGCCGCTATCCTCTTCCATGGCGACGATCTCCTTAACCATCCGCGGCGATCGCGACGGCGACATCCTCTTCCACATACGGCAGCATTCCTCTTCCTCCACGGCGACGCTCTCCTCCTCTGTTGGAACCTCCATCGAAAGCACAAAGGTTCGTCTTTCTTCCTCTTCCTCTGTTGGAACCTCCTCCTCTATTATGTGCTTCTGATTATTTATATAAAAAATAGAAACGCAGAACCTCAATCCCAAGATGTTGTTTTTCTTCTGATTATGTGTTCTATTATGTTCTTTTGTGTTCTTTTGGAACCTCCTTCACATAATTATGTGCTTTTAGGTTCTTTTTTCTTCTGATTATGTTCTTTTTCTTCTGATTATGTGTTCTATTAATGATTAATACACCAAGGCAAGAAAGCATGAAAGTGTTCTATTTGTGTTCTGGTTTATGATCTGGTTATGTTAGCAAGAGGCAGAGCTACCACAACACTACTAGTCTACTACTGTAAAAATCGAAACATTTATAATAATATCATTGGCACAATACTAGGAGCAGATTTAGCAATTTGAATGCAATTCTATGTTATTCCCATATTCTTTTTTTTTAACCATATCTAAAATCATACACCAACACAAATTTAGCAATTGGAAATTAAAAGACTGGGTATTTATGTCGTTCAACAATTCTTGTCCATCAACAATTGTTACTGGAATGTATTATTGTATTGGGAACTTTAGTAGCATGTAACAGAGAAGAAAGACCAACTCAAATTAATGAACTCATGCATTAAAGGATAAGATAGAACTAGCTGCATGCATCCACAGTCATTACTAAATCATGTTATTCTCTTGTGAATTTCATGGCCTCTCAATCTCATGTGTTACAAACACACAACAACCGAGAGCTTCGTACTTTGGACTCTGTTATCTACTAGTGGCTAATCATGAAAGAATTTGTTGGTTGGTGAGCTTAATAAAATCAAAACCTCCATTAAAATTCATACATTTCAACATTAAAATATTGTGCCAACCATGAAAGAATTTGCTTACCTTCTCTAATTGAACTGCTCATGTGTCCTTTATTATTGGCCTGTTAACACACACACTGCACAACATATATACACACACACAGAACATACACACACACACACACACTGCAGAACATATACACACACAGAACATAGACACACACACTGCAGAACCCAGCGCCGGCCCTGAGCAATGTCAACACGGGCAACCGTCCAGGGCCCATTACTCATAGGGGCCCATTTTCAAAAAATCTATTATATATATATATATATATATATATATATATATATAATATATGTGTGTGTGTGTGTGTGTGTGTGTGTGTGTGTGTGTGTGTGTGTGTGTGTCTATTAACAGTTAAATAAGGATATTGACTTGCCAAAAATTTTATTTATATTATATAATTATAAGTTTGTTGTTTTCTATTTATCATTTTTACTTGAATTTTTGCTTATTTTAAAAATACATATATATTTATAGGGCTCTTTTAAGTTTTTGCCCAGGGCCCCAAAAATGATTGGACGGGCCCTGGCAGAACGTATACACACACATATACACACACTGCAGAACATATATACACAGACACACACAAACGCTACCTGCTGATTGTTGTTTGAAACATAATTTGAACTTCTATTTGATATATACAAACATATGATGAATTTAAATATGAATTACCTTAATTAATGGTTATATTGTTGTTTCTATTGAAATCTTGACTATTTTGATCATTTATGCTTGTCATATAAAAGATGATTTATAATTGTCATATATGTGTTTAAAACTATTCTAGTTTGAGTTTGTAAGTGGGATTTGTATATGATTTGTAGATGGCAATATCACCATTGAGACAAAGAATTAACCGCAATAGACAAGTGGCTAGTATAGTTGCTATAAGTGCATTTTATGTCATGTATGTTGTGATTCGTTGGTGGATGATGTGCACATTTTGTTGGCGTCGTTGGCATTGTTCAATTGAATCAAGAAGTTTGCGTGAAAAATATTCAATGAGTTATTATAATAGACGTGGAAACATGTCGAGGATGGTTTATGAAAGTGATGTTACGAGTATTGTTAACATAAAAATGAATTGACATGCATTTTCAGCACTTTGTGATATGCTAGAAAGTAGAGGGGAATTAAAGAATAGTAAAAACATGTTAGTCGATGAGCAAGTTGCTATGTTTTTACATACACTTGCTCATAATGCAAAGAATAGGATACTAGTTAATAGATCTCATCGGTCCGGTGAAACTATTGGTCGTTATTTCAAGTTAGTATTACATGTCGTATGTCGATTACACAAAGAGTTCTACAAGACACCCGTGTCGGTGCCAGATAATGAAACCGACGAGTGATGAAAATGGTTTAAGGTTAGTTTCAGTATACTAACTAATAAAATTTATTCTGTCAACTTTACTCATTTTGTAATATTCTAGTATAATTATTAAGTAATGTTTTGTTTTATCAAGGGTTGCCTAGGAGCACTAGATGGTACATGTGTGAAAGTTAAAGTCTCTACTATTGATCTAAAACTTTATCGAACATGAAAGGGTGAGATTTGTACCAACGTCCTCGGAGTATATACAAGAGACCTTTTATTCACGTGTGTCTTAGCGGGATGGGAGGGTTCTGCAGCTGATAGTAGAGTTCTATGAGATGCAATTAGTAGGCCTAATGGTCTTAAAATTGCACAGGGTATGTATGTGTAATTAAGTATTTAAATTATATGTAGATTCAAATATCAAATTAACATAGATTTTAGTGGTTCATTGTAGGAACATAATATCTTTGTGATGCCAGTTATACAAATGGTGAATGATTTTTAGCTCCTTATCGAGGACAACGTTACCATCTTAATGACTGGTCTCGTCCGCCTACGAATGCCAAAGAGTATTTTAATATGAACCATTGTGTAAATCTATGTAGGTATGACGGATTCAATGACAGTATAAGTAAGTAAAAGTAACTGGAAGGACCAAACATACATGGACAAGCAATAAATATGCAACGTTGATCGATGCGTTGATGGAGTTGCATGCATCTGGAAAGTATGGCGGGACTCACAACGAGTTCAAACTGGGCTATCTGGGTGTTCAGCAATTGCTAGGTGCTAGTCTTTCCAATTCCGGTCTAAAAGCGGAACCACACATAAAGTCAAGGATGAAGAACTGGAAGACTCATTTTAGCATTGTGTATGACATGGTTCATACGAGTGGATATGGTTGGGACGAAGACAAAAGTTGTATTGTCGCGGAAGATAGTGTTTGGGATGAATACGTTAAAGTATAGTTTCTTTTAATTTTATAAAAAAATATTTGTTTATAAAAACTTATTTTAATTTAATTTTATTTATCATGTAGTCTCACAAAAGGTGCCACAAATTTTCGAGGCAAACCATTTCCATTTTATGAGAAGTTGTGTGTCATATTTGGTAACGATAGAGCCACCGGTAGTGAAGCAATTCATCTTGGAGAGGAAGATGTTGTTCCGGAGACACAAATAAGTTCACCCATTGACATTGATCACATTGATTTCGTTGAAGAAGTCGTTCAAGATGCTCGTTGATCTGAAGGACCAACAAGTAGTGTTACGAGCAAACGTAAAAGAGGCAAAAACACTGATGGATGAAAGAGGTCTTGGATAAATTTGGGGAGATTGTGGGTGAATCTATGAATGTGTTTGGTAAGGATGTGATGCAAAGAGATCAAGAAAGTATGGAAGCTCGGGAAATGTATGAGAAGGTTCGTGAAGAGCTACGACCTTTATCAGGTATTGATGTCATATGACAACGCTCGTCGTAAAGCGTTCAAATATTTTATAAAAACATCAATCACCTTAACTTATAGCTAGGGTAAGTAGGATCGTCTCCTCAGGGAGCATTTGGTTATCAATATTATTCTACGATAGTTATTAACTAATTATAAAAACGAATTATTAAACAAATTGACGGAAGGAAGTGATTGAGCGAAACTTTGGAAAATTAGTTATAGCTTTGTTAAAGGATATAAGAACACCAACGACTTCGGATTTAGGGTTTGGGTGAAATTATGAATAATCGACCTAGTGTTGCTAATTAATTAATTATTTATGATTCCGATTAATTATCTTTGTAACCTAACCACATAGATATAGTTATGACGATCACATCTATCGCAATCCGTATTTAGGCACGAATCGTGTCATGTTCACAGTCCGTCTTAACTCCTAATCTAATGAGCTCGGCACGAAAATAAAGATAGAAAGAGAAGCGAACGGAACAATATATTTAAATAATAATCACATATAAAACTAAATAAAACATATCGTTCGTTACAATAATACATTAACGGAAAACATAAACACCTACTGAATAAATCAACCCTTGAACAATAATAGTATGATCATCAACCGACTCGTACGAAACATTGAACTTGTCAGAAACATGTTTCGTAGTTGTCGGATTGATGGAGGAAACAATGGAGCATAGATAGAACCAAACCCTAACCCTTTGTCGTCAGGTATCGCGCCGACTACATCGTGAGTGATGAATCTGGGCCTTTATTCTTCTTCTTCTCTCAAGTTTTGCGTCCAAATTACCGTCTGATATGTCCACTATATATAGGCAACCTCAAAAACCCTAAAAACGATATGAAAATAAGTTTTATGGGTTGCGCCTGCCCCCCCCCCCCCCCGGCGCTTGGGTCTGCGCTCACGTCTTTTGGTAGATTAAATTATTCTGTTGAGCACTCGATTGGGGAACAGAGCTGCGCCCCATTCTGCGCTTGACTTTCTCCAAATGGTCTCCGGTTGAGCTCAAATTTGTCAGACTTTTGCTTGAGATGATTACCTACATACGTAGTGAGATTTATCAATAGTAGAACATTCTAAGGCTCATTTTACTCACTTTAACTCTATTTAAGCTTTAATCCTTCAATTGATAAATCACAATTAAATGTAGCATTATACTAAGACTTAATACATAAAATAATATCATATAAACACATTAAAGTCTATATAAAATGACCCGATCATACCTCCCCAACTTAAACCTTGATCGTCCCGAGCAAGAAAACTAAATCAGACTTTAATGTTCTCAGATTTCATTTACCAAGCATATGATAAATCAGTGACTCTCGTAATTAATTTATCATAATAATATCCTTGATACTAAATATCTATGCATGATATAACTAAAAAATCATTTCCGTTACATTGTGCTAAAACGCTACCAACACTTTACCTCCCAAACATTTCTCACCATAAACCACCTTTTTTGCTCAAGGTTACATGCATAAAATTTAACCGGTTTTGACGTTTATACTGAACTCACTTATCATTTGATAATTTTTTCTTTATTTGGCACACTTATGAGTTATTTTATTAAGGGTTTGAACATGACTTTCTAACGAGTCCATGTAATGGAAAATTGATCAACCGCTCCCAAACCAGTTGGCTTTAGGGGGTTAGGCATAGAATACCCCTCAGACTTCTTTTTCGAACTCGATGGGCCACCCCTTACAATTTAAGCACCTACGTCTCACGGGTTTACTTGCAACACTCCCCCTTATTGCTTAGGTGTATCGATGTCTTTTGAAACATTGGTTTTGATAAAGTGTTTTATTCTTTCAAACCACACACAAGTGTAACATACTCAAAACAATTTATTAATCTCATGCATGCATATTCATTATGACTCTTTTTAATAATTTTCGAATTAATTCGATCATCACTGATATCACTTGGTATTAATCTATTTCCTAACTAGAATCATCATTTTAAGTTACTTGCTCAAACGAAAACAAATTAGGGAGATAAGACCAGTGTGAATCAATCAACTATTATCCAAAGGTGAACACACAAATGTAAAATAAAAACTAAAAATTAAAATCATGCAAAACTAAACTAACTTAAATGCAATAAACTAAAATGTAAATGACCAATTCATATCATGATTTATATAAAAGGTGAGTTAAATTGTTTTGAGCTTTGGTAATTGGGGTGAGGGCAAACCTCCCCAACTTAATTCCCTATTACACCTGTATTTTCTTTTAAATCACGCATGATACGCAATGATAAACTATAATATATAATCCAATAAAAAACTAGAAAACTAAAAATATTTATATATATTAAACCTCACTTTCGTAGGAATCACGATTGCACTTAGCATGTGCAACAAGCCTTTAGACCTCCCGGTAGCCCGGGGGGATGAGTTTTAGTCTCGTGGGGGGTATCTATTGAACACACCCACAAAGTTCATTGGGTTGCCTCCCAAGAAGCGCTAAGTTTTACGTCTTCAGCTAGACGGTACCTCTTCAAGGTGGTTTGTCACCTTGTCCACACACATTACCCGGATGTTTGATCGGTTTTCCCCTTCGTGCGATTCGTACTCCATAGGTACCTGAAATGTCATGAAAAACAATTAACATTGAATTAGAGTTAGTTTCAGGCATAAAACTTTTCAAATATTAATTAAAATAAGGGAGTTCGAAATATGGAGTTGTCTCCGTTGATGGTTATAGCAGTGAATCAATTTCTATAGCAACTTCACTTTCGACTCTCTCATCTTCGTTAGAGTTCAACAATTCCGAGGACATTTCTTGATGGATATCTTGACGCTCGAATACTCGCTCATCATCAAAGTCGTCATCCATCTCCACGTGCTTCTCCATCTTAGCTTCTTGTTTTAAGAAAAATTCGGTGATTTGTCCCCATGTGTTCACAATACGTTGGAGATGCTTGGTGTTTGCCTCCATAAATGTCATGCATTCCCTCATGGATGTCATAACATTCTCTTGAAAGCACCGATTTTCATCATATGATCCCTGCTGAGATTGATAATAATCATTATAATAATACTCATCAGAATCCGGATACCGTTCTCATGGATTGTATGAATCACGACTCGAGAAGTAAGAATCATGATTGTCATTTAAATAGTATTGATCATTATAATCCGGGTAACTATGTTTGGATGGATAGTAATCATAATCATATGAAGATTCCACTCCAAACATTTAAACAATTAAATAAAACACAAAACACAAAAAAAAAAAAAAAACTAAATAAAAATTAGCGAAAAGAAACTAAAATGAAACAACGTGAACCTAAACAACTACCCTAAAACAAAATTAACAAGCACACTAGCTCCCCGGCAACGTCGCCATTTTGACACGTCGTAAAGCGTTCAAATAATTTATAAAAACATCAATCATTTTAACTTATTATATCTAGGATAAGTGTGATCGTCTCCTCAGGGAGCATGTGGTTATCAATATTATTCTACAATAGTTATTAACTAATAACAAAAACAAATTATTAATCAAATTGACGGAAGGAAGTGATTGAGCGAAACTTTGGAAAATTAATTATAGTTTTGTTAAAGGAAATAAGAACACCAACGACTTCAGATTTAGGGTTTAGATGGAATTATGGACAATCGACCTAGTGTTGCTAATTAATTATTTATTTATGATTTTGATAAATTATCTTTGTAACCTAACCACATAGACATAGTTATGACGATCACATCTATCGCAATCCGTATTTTGAGCACCATCGTGTCATGTTCACAGTTCGTCTTAACTCCTAATCTAATGAGCTCGGCACGGCATGTAACACGACTACTTCTCGTCTTGCAATAAAGATAGAAAGAGAAGGGAACAAAACAATATATTTAAATAACAATCACACAGAAAACCAAATAAAACATATCGTTCGTTACAATAATACATTAACGGAAAACATAAACACTTAGTTAATAAATCAACCATTGAATAATAATAGTATGAAAATCAACCGACTCGTACGAAACATTGAACTTGTCAGGAACATGTTTCATAGTTGTCGGATTGATAGAGGAAAAATGGAGCGTAGAAGGAACCAAACCCTAACCCTTCGACGTTGGGTGTCACGCCGTCTACATCGTGAGTGATGAATCTGGGCCTTTCTTCTTTTTCTCTCCAATTTTGCGTCCAAGTTACCGTCTGCTATGTCCACTATATATATGCAACCTCAAAAACCCTAAAAGCGACGTGGAATTAAGTAATATCGGTTGAGCACAGGCGCGGGCGCAGGCCTGCCTCCACCCCACCCCACCCCGTATGCTTAGGTCTGCGCTCGCATCTCTTGGTAGAAAAAAGCATTCTGTTGAGCACTCGGTTGGGGAGCAGGGCTGCGCCCCCTTCTGCGCTTGACTTTCTACAAATGGTCTCCGATTGAGCTCAAATTTGTCGGACTTGTTCTTGTGATGATTACCTACATACGTAGTGAGATTTTCAATAGTAGAACATTCTAAGTCTCATTTTACTCACTTTAACTCTATTTAAGTTTTGATCCTTCAATTGATAAATAACAATTAAATGTAGCATTATACGAAGACTTAATACATAAAATAATATCATTTAAACACATTAAAGTCTGTATAAAATGACTTGATCATCATACAACGTTTTAAGGCAATTGATGTGATCGGTAAGGATGTGCTGCGTGCACAGACATTTCTAAGTTTGACTCAAGAAGACAAATATAACATGATAAAGGTATATGTGGATGGTTGAATGGGGTAGATGTTGAAGAAAAACATGTTATTTTACTTGTTTTGGATCAACAACACAACTTTATGCTTTTGTTTGATTTGGTTTTTTGGTTATGACTGTAAGAATTTTAATTATTAACTTATGCATAATTTTGCTTGTTTGAATGTTGCAATATTTTTTTAAAAAAAAATCAACATATATGAATGTTGTTTTTGGATTGTTCAATATATTTGGTGTTTATAAAATTTAGAGTAAATTATAAAAATGGTCCCTGTAGTTTGTTCAAAATTATGAAAACT
This sequence comes from Centrapalus pauciflorus, assembly GCA_020465985.1. Lineage (NCBI taxonomy): Eukaryota > Viridiplantae > Streptophyta > Magnoliopsida > Asterales > Asteraceae > Centrapalus > Centrapalus pauciflorus. The sequence continues at coordinate 272,419 of JAANYP010000058.1, read as the reverse complement.
GTCCCTCAACTTCTAAAGTTGCAGTGGCGGTTCTTCAAACCACTTTTTACTTGTAGAATTGGTCCTTTTGATTCTAAAATTTTTAAAAATGTCGATTTTGCCCTTCTTTCAATTACAAGTTTGGAAATTTTAATTTTGGTCCATTTTCTTAATTTTTCATTTTTGGTTTTAAATTTGAAATATTAATTTAATAAATTATGATTTGATTCATTATTAATCATATTATTATTATTCTCATTATTATTATTATTATTAATTATACCTATGTATTTTGTAAAATAAATCTGTATTACTTTACTAAAAATTATTTTTATTTATATAATTAATTAGGTAAGTTATGCATCTTTTTATATATTCAATTTATTTATTTATATTTTATTGATTAAACTGTTTGTATAATTTTATTATGAGTAAAGGACATTTTTTGTCCTTGTGGTTTAATGGTTTGCCCGGATTCAGTCCTTTAACCTTAATAAGGTCAAATTTCATCCCTATTTTGCTAATTTTGTCCACTTTTAGTCTCTCGTCCGTTAAACTTAACGACACAACAGTTAAATTTGTAAGAATGTCATTTTTACCCTTTTCACTGTGACGCCTTTATGTATATTTTGTTTTAGTTTACTAACTCATTACATTTTGATTTAAGTTTACAAATATTTTATTACGCTAATATGCTTTTATATAACTTTATTATACTATTTATTTGGATTTAAATATTTTGTTATGCCAGTACGTTTGGATTTAAATATTTTGTTATGCCAGTATGTTTGGATTTAAATTTATTGTTTTATTTGTTTGGTTTTAAATAAATGTCTTAAAAGTTATAAAATTACTAATATATATTATAAATAAATAATCTTATAAATAAAAAATAGTACATTTTTTAATTAGGTATATAGATAAGTATATATAAGATATAATTTGATTGTAGATTTAAATTTTATCTATTTATTAATATTTAAAGATATAAGAAAAAATATATTGTATTTATATTTTATATTTATTAATCTTTATAGATATTAGAAATAATGAATTATATATATCTTTTAGTTTATTTTATTTAAAATAATATATTTTGTCACAGTAATACGTTTTAAATTAAATTTAGTATTTTGTTTTTTAATTTAAATATTTTGTTATGCCAATACCTTTTGATTTCAATATTGTATTTTTAATCTTTTTGATTTACAAGTTTATACGTTTATATGTTTTATTCGTTTTCACTTAAATATATTAATTTTCACTTAAGTATTAAGTAGCAAAATTTTAAATCATAACAAATAAAATAATAAATTGAAATCAAAACGTACTGGCATAACAAAATATTTAAATTCAAACAAATAAAATAATAAAATTAAATAAAATATATATTAGCGTAACAAAATATTTAAATAATAAATTAGCAAACTTAATCAAACATAATGAATTAGTAAATTTAGATCAAAATTTACACAAATTCAAAATTTATTAAAGTAATGAAATATTTTAATGAAAAAGTATAAATAATAAAATTATATAAATAGTTTAACCAATAAAATGAATAAATAAAACTTTAATAAATAATTTGAATACATAAAAAGATGCATAACTTATCTAGTTAAGTATATAAATAAAAATAGTTTTTAATAAAAAAAATATAGATTTATTTTACAAAATAAATAGGTATAATTAATAATAATAATAATAATGAGAATAATATTAATAACGGTAAATTAAAATTTCGTCCTTGTAGTTTATTAAAATTTATGGCTTGTGTGAATTCATATTTCTAGCAATTCAATCATATCGAACAATTCATATGAACAATTAACAATCCAACACATTATATTGAAAGATTAAAGAGAGAAATATTACATTGAGTTCTTGGCTATCTTGGACAACAATCTTCTTCTCTCTCTACTATTCTAACCGTATCTTTTGTGTAATCTTAGATTCCTCCCTTTTATCAACAGTACACAGATACCTCTTTTTATACTTAATACTCAAGCTTTGAGTATTTACAATCCAACCCCTATACTATTGAGTAATTACAATTATATACAATATAATTGTTTCATCTCTATTATTTATTCCCAACATTCTCCCCCTTAGAGATGAACACAATTATTAAAGTAATATTCATTTCAGCTCTACAAATATTGTCCCTAACAATCTCCCCCTTAGAGATGAAATCAATTTTCTGATAAAAGATCATTTCAGGGACTTTTTCGTGAATATTCTTCTATTCTCTGATCTCTGAATCTTCTTCTTTTCTTTATTTGACTCTCTCTGATCTTCACATATCTTCTTCTCTGATCTTCTCTTTTCTTGTATTTTCTTGTAAGTACACTCCCCCTTGAATCCTGAATAGCTTTTTAATTCTCTCCCTTGATCAATTGTCTTGAGATGATGTAGCAATTGTCTTCAGTTGATTTCAAACTACTCAACAGTTGTTTCTGAAATTCAGCTTTTCTCCCCCTCATGATGATCATAAAAAATTATGAACATCATGCAAAAACTTCAGAAACATTAATTCAATGAAATTACAGTAGAAGAAATACAACAACAATTACAACTCAGAAATTATTACAAATTGATTTTCTCCCCCTTAAACTGACATCTCTCCCCCTATACAAAACAGATTTATCTCACCCCCTCAAAAAGTTCACTCCCCCTCGAATTGATATTATATCTTTTTAGAACAAAACAAAGCTTTACAACTTTGGGGAAAATGAAACACATTCATTTTGTGAGAAAACAAGTCCATGTCCACATAGGATTCCTGTTTGCACAATAGACAAAATCTATGTGACCTACTTTCAGCGCTGGCGTGATGTTAACACTGGTAGGATTTCCAAATAGTCATCGTAAAATCCTTTATCATTAAAGAATCACTCTTATTTGTTCCGGCTTAGTCACTTTGGACTAGCAGTTTATAGTCACGCAGACTGTTAGACTCGATGTGTCCTAAAAGTGTATATAATCAGCTCTAGACACAATGTGCATCAAATGAAGTTGGAGACCGGAGCAACTGTCTTCCTTGTTTCAATATCAATAATATCCAAATGACATATCGATAGAAATGTGCTATATCTCCGTGATTATTGAAACAGAAATCTTTTGAGAGATAACTGAGTAGTTGGTGGGGTTAAGTGCATGCGTCACTGGGTCCATGACGTCTTTTTCAATATCAAGTCACCTAGGGCTTGATAGATTATGTGGATTACCCAGCAGACACAGTGTTGGTAGGATTTTATTTTCTTCAAATCCTTTCTCAACACTCAGCTCTCAGCATTTTTCAACTAAGCTCCCTCCGGCTCACTTTTAAGAAATGAATTCAGTCAGCTTTATAGCAATAGCATGATCTGATGCACCACCATCTCCTTTCAATATCAATATCCCTCTCATTTACATTTTATCTCTGCTCGACCCTGTCAGTATCCCGTGATAACTGACACTTCTCAACTAATAAACCTAAAGAACCCTCACCCGCACAATCTATAGATGGTTTGCTTCTTGGGTAGGTCTTCCGGTTCTGGTTAGACCATAGAAGCGATATTTATGTCTATCACTCAGATTGGTGCATAATCGGAGTCAGCAGAAAGATTTTCAGCTTTGAAGCTCAAGAGATATCAGAGAGATTATTTTCAAATAATATGGGAGATATCATAATGAAATAGAAAATCTGATATATGATATGAAAAGAACCAGACTTTCTTGAAAGAATTAGCATTTGGGAGATAACGGGAGAATCCAGTATAAATTGGAAGAGTTATAATAAAGAGAATCTCAGAAGAAATGAGATTATGAAAATCAAAGAGATTAGATCAATTAATCTCAATGATAGATTCAGAGATTCATAAAAAAATTTCTTTCAGCTCAAAAACTCTTTTTATGTGTGTGTCAAATATTTTCGTGAAAAATCACACATAGTTTTGAAAAATGTCATCGTCAAAGAATGTCTGAAACTCCCCCTGGAAATAAGCACACGCAGCTAGTCAACTCATAGAAATGAAATCAGGAGCAAAAAATTATAAAAATAAAACTCCCTCTTTGTCAATTTCAGCTTCGGAGTTGAATTCAGGGCAAGAATTCCAGTAAGATTTGTCTCTCAGACTCGGGTTTCAGTCTGATGTAACTGAAAGCCTTTGACTCTGGTTCATTGAAGTCTGGGTTCTAGTCTGAATTAACTAGAAACCATTTTGATTTGAAACACGGGTCTTGATCTGATGTAATCAAGAGCCTATTGAAATGAAGAACGGGTCCTTATCTGAAATGATAAGAAACCTATAACCTGCAAAATTTAAGATGTCTTTGGTATCCAAACAGATTTGGATCCAGACTTGTTAGCGCTCTTGGGTACCCATTTCAAAACAGGTTTTGGTACCCACTTGTACTTGGGTTTAGGTACCCATTGCATGTTATAACTATCAGCTTCTCTTTCAAACGCAGAAAACAAATTTCTTTGAGTATGAGAAAATTGAATATCTGAATTTCTAAAGAAACTTGAATTTGAATGATCAGACTTTTGCGAACTCTTCTTTTTGAAAAACTGTCCGGTTCTTGCCTGTTTCTGATAATACTTGGTATTTTTCTGTGAAAATGTTTTCTGATTAGAATGACCAGTATTTTCAGAAACTTTAAGAAAATTTGACTTCGAAGATTCACCGGTGTAAATCTTGACCGGAAGTTGTTCAACAATTTTATCTTTGCCGCTGTGTATCTTTAACAGATACTTAAGTTTAAGATCTGAAGAAGAATCAAACTTAGCAGAGTTAGTTAGATTCACTTCACTTTCAGAAGACAAACCAGAGTGATCAACATTGGATTTTAAACATACTGAAGAAGGGGTCTTAACCTTTGACTCAGTTGACGAAGTAAACACATGTAATTGTTTTGTAAGATGAAGTATCTGATCTTCCAAACTTTTGATAATGACTAAATTTGAATTTCTGTCATGATCAAATGATTGGTAATCAGATTTAAAAGATTGTTCTTTGATTAAGAACATTTGTCTTTCATCTTCAAACAATTCAGATTTTGATTTAAAATCTTGTTCTTTAAGTAAGAACTCATGTCTTTCCTTCTCAATCAAATCTTTAGTTAAAGACAACTCTTGTTGAAGAGCAAAAATTTCTTCATTTTTGTTTAAAATACAATTCTGATCAGTTGGTTTTGTCTTACAAAGTGTATCTTCAAGATCCTGAACTTTCTTGTAAAGATCAGATCTTTCAGGCAAAAGATATTTCAGTTGAGTTGCATTCTGAAAATTTTCTTGTTTCAGCTCATCAAGTTCTTTAAGTAATTCAGATATTTTCAATTGATGAGCACAACTCTCAGAGTTTTGTTTTTCTTTTAAGCTTTGAATTTCTTCATTCAATATTTGTACGTCACGTAACGCCAAATGTTTATCAGTATTTAACTGAATGAGAATGTCGTAATTGTTCTTACGAATCTTTTCAGATTCAGTAAGTTTGAAAATCAGCTCAGACTTTGACAATTGTTCAAATTCCATTATGAATTGCAGAAAAATGAACTTCCAAGATCTTTTATGGACTTATGAAAATTTGAATGAATCTTGATTGAATAAAACTGAATCTTGAATGATTAATTTGTTAAAAATCAGCTCTGATTTGACTTTTTGACGTTGAAATTTTAGATTTTCTGCAGAAAAAAGGCCCATAACTTTTTTCTGGAGTGGAATTGGGCCTCGAAAATTTACCAAACTGGCTATGCCAGTTTTAGAAATGTAGAGCTCTTTTCAAGCTTCGATTTGGCGTATGGTGGGCCTTCTAACGATGTTCTAGTCAAAAGTTATGACCAATTTAAGCAGAATAGGTCATATAGTCAAACTCGAATGATAAAAGAATGAAACTCGAATGATATGAGATGAAACTCGAATTATTAAGGTTGAAACTCGATCAAAGAAAGATGAAACTCGAACTATAAATGATCAAACTCGAATGATGAATTATCAAACTCGAATGATATGATTATGCAACTCGAATGAATTTATGTTAAAGTCGAATGAAATGGAATGAAACTCGATCAATTAAGCTAAACTCGATCAATTAAACATGAAACTCGAATGATTAAGGCTTAAAACTCGAATCATAAGGCATGAAACTCGATGAATGTATAATCAATCTCGATACACAGTGAATCAAACTCGAAATAAGCATATATCAAACTCGATCAATTAAGAAATAAACTCGATCATTTAAGGATAAAACTCGAATAAAGCATACATAAAACTCGAATGAAACACAAACAAACTCAAATAACAACTTGATCAAACTCGATTAAAACAATGAATTCAGTGTTGCCCGAGTTTGAACAGGAACTGATCAAAATCAAGTTCAAAATGACAATTTTCAACAAAAATTCACGAATTGATTTCAGATTGAAATCGAACCTGCGGTTTTCACACACAAACATTTTTTGAAAAACAACTTTGGCTAATTTCAGTTAAAATCCAAAAATCAATCAAAAACCTCAAGAACACACACTTTTTCAAAAATTCAGTAAAATCCAAATTAAATCTTGTGTGTTTGGAATTAAAATCTGATGTTTATCACAATTGATTCGACTTTAAATGCTCCACCTTCGTTCCAATTTTCAGAACATTTCATCCACAAAATTAAAATCCTCAATTGATTTTCAGATTTTCAAAAAAATGAATATAACAGTGTTCTAAAAAAATACAATTTCAGATTCAAAATTCACTCAAATTCAGCCATATTAGGCTCTGATACCAATTGTGAATTCATATTTCTAGCAATTCAATCATATCGAACAATTCATATGAACAATTAACAATCCAACACATTATATTGAAAGATTAAAGAGAGAAATATTACATTGAGTTCTTGGCTATCTTGGACAACAATCTTCTTCTCTCTCTACTATTCTAACCGTATCTTTTGTGTAATCTTAGATTCCTCCCTTTTATCAACAGTACACAGATACCTCTTTTTATACTTAATACTCAAGCTTTGAGTATTTACAATCCAACCCCTATACTATTGAGTAATTACAATTATATACAATATAATTGTTTCATCTCTATTATTTATTCCCAACATTCTCCCCCTTAGAGATGAACACAATTATTAAAGTAATATTCATTTCAGCTCTACAAATATTGTCCCTAACAGATTGGGTCCTTTAACTTTAAAACTTACACCGACAGACCTTATGGTTGAAGTTTTATTACGGACCCTTTCTAGTTTAATAATTATTATTAATGTTATTTTAATTTTAATTTTTAATATTATTAAATAATAAAGTAATTCAAGTTAATTTTAAAAACCAGTAAAATTAATTTAGTGTAAAACACATGAAAATAAATAATAAACTATTTTTAAAGACATACGAATATTTATTATCATCAATTAAAAACTAAAAGCTAACGTTTTGAGTTTAGATTTTTTAAAATAAAATGTAAATATTTTGAAAATCATAAAAATAATTATATTTATGAAGTATTATTTTTTTATCCTTTTTACGTTAAATGATTAAAATATTTTTAAAAACATATAAATTGTTATTTCATCGTTTTGATAATTAAAAACTAAAAATAAAAGTCTTTTAACTTTAGGCCAAATTTTTGATTAATTTTTTGTTTAAAAATTAAACATTTTCTTAAATAACAAAACAAAAAAAAATTAAACATTTTGATGAACAATAAATAAATGTTATGTTTTTGAAGTTTTTTTGATAGTTTTCTATAACTATTCTAAAACATTTATAAAAATAACTTTCTAAAAAATGTTTAAAAATTTTAAACTTTTCAAGATAATTAAAGTTTTTCAAAATGTTTTAAGTTTTTAAACTGTTTAAACTATAAAAATGTTTTTAAACGTTTATTGAAAGTGTTAAAAACTTGTCTATGTAAAAATTTTAAAAACGTCAAAAAAAAAAAAATTTAATACTTTTGACCATGTTTACATTTATTTTTTTTGAAAAAAAGGTTTACTTTTTTTTTAAAGTAAAAAAAATATAAACTCAAAACATTATCTTTTAGTTTTTAATTATATTTTCAATTTAGCTAAATGTTCTATTAAACTCCTTCACTTTATATAACACATCTCTTTTAAATTTGATCATTTAAAAACTTTATAACATTTATAACAATTATTTAATTTAATTAAATAACAAAACAAATAATGTAATAAAATTATATTATTAGCTCAAAATCAGATATTACATGATCGGTTAAAGACTAGGTTGTTACAATTTTCAATTACAACTTTGGTAATTTCAATTTTGGTCTCTTTTCTTAATTATCGTTTTTGGATTTTAATTTGAAATACTAATTAAATAAATTATGATTTGATTCATTATTAATTTTATTATTATTAATACGGTAAATTACGAGTTTCGTCCGTGTGGCTTATTAGAAATTATGTATTGAATCCTTTAACTTTAAAAATTACACTGACAATCCTTGTGTTTGAAGTTTTGTTACGGATGTGGTCTTTTGGCCATTTAGATAGACCATTTTACTCTTACTTGTTTAATAATTATTATAAATGTTATTTTTATTGATATTTCCATTACTATTAAATAATAGACTAATCTAAATAATTAAAAATATCAGTAAAATTAATTTAATATAAAAGACATAAATTTGAATAATAATATATTAATAAAGACAAATGCATAATAATAATTACATATAAATGAGATTTAAAGGCTCATTATCACCATTTAAGAAAATTTAAACTGTCTCCTTCTCTCTCTACAACATCTACGGCTCCTTCCCAAAATCATCAAGAAATCCATAAACTTGCAATCAATTGAGGAATTAATTCAAGAGGAAGTTACAAGCAACATCAATTAACAAGAATCTACAAGAATTTAAGGTACGAATTACTTAAATTTCAAATTTTTATGAGTTTATGTTCGGTTTATGAAAAACCGAAAAGATGAATTAAGATCTAGCAAAAATGTTGTTGCATGTTTGTAATAAAGGTTAGAAATCATGTATTTAAGTATAAAAATGTTACAGAAACAAAAATTGTAGGTTGGATCGTCCAAATTAAGTAAAAATCTGAGTTTTTATGAAAATATGTGTTCTTGACAAAAATCTTGAATTTTGGACGATTTTGAATGATTTAATGTGTTAATGATAGGGAAAATGGTATAAAAACAACTCAAATATGATAATATAACTTATTTATAAGTTGCATGTCAGTAAAACTGTGTTTAGTGAAATTTTAGTGAAAATCCGTGTGAATAAAAGATAGAACACCAAGAACAAAATCTGGAAATTATAAGTCTTGGGATCCGAATTCGGTTGACCCGAATTCGGATGAGGTGCCCATTTCGGACCTGTTTCAGAAGAAAGACTGAGCGGAATTCGGATGAAGTGTTGGTCCGAGCTCGGATAATCCGAGTTCGGATGATGCAATTCGGATAAAAGTTGAGTGAAATTCGGATGGCTAGGTCCGGAAGCCAATTCGGATGATGTAGTTCGGTCCGAATCCGGTTGCCAAATTCGGATGTCCTATTTTTGATATTTTAAATAATAAATAAATGATTATAATGATTAAAGATCAATAAAGCAACATGATATGTGTGTGTGTGTGTATATATATATATATGTATGTATGTATATATATATATATATATATATATATATATGTATATGTATATATCTGTAAATATGTATTCCTGTATATTATCAGCACCTTTAATGATTCTTTATCACTCACAAGAAGAATGTCAACTCAATAATTGTGTAATGATGAAAGAACAATAAGAATGTTTGAGAGAATATTAAAGTTGGCGGCTGCAATATGATTCTTTGTTTCAACCGTGTGTTTACAATGAAACCCTAGGAGCCTATTTCTAGGCTCCATTAATTAACTATGGAGCATTGTCAACTTTGGCCCCTAAGCTTTTACAAAGAAATAAATTACAAGGAAATTAAAACAAGACTAAATACTAAGATAATAATTATTACAAAGCAACTTCCTATGATCGAAATAAAATGTCTAACAATCTCCCCCTTTTCGATCATTTAGGAGGTCCTGGAACTCTGGCATGATCTGTAGTTTCTCGGAGTCCAAGGATGACGTTGAAGCGTCTGGTCACTTGTCTCAAGTGTAGCCTTTCGTTCAGGTATTCAATGTCGCTGAGGGTATCCTGTATCTCCTTTGGTGAGCATCTTTGTTCAGGATCTGGTTGAGCGTCAAAATCTTGTACTTTCTGTGTAAGAGCAGCTCGAACCAATCGGAGTGTACCATCGGAGTAGCATGGAAGATCCTCAAAGCGCATGTACCTTTTATAGCCCTTGTGATTGACAAAAATGACACCCGGGTCTCCAGAGAGTACAACTCTGTAAGCCGGATGATGGGCTAGAAGGAAGCTATCCTATTCTGGTGCTCGTAGGCCCACTTTAACCAACGTGCTCTCGATCGCCATCTGGAAGTCTCTTAGGCACATAACGATCGAGCGGCGGTTCATGCTTCGAATTAGGGCACCTACGGCAGTCATGTGGGTCAGACGTTTCCTGATGCGATTTTTCAAGCTGTCGTGTAGAAACTCAACGTCATCCGCACTTATGAAGTCTAGGTCATTTTCGAAGATGTCATCACCCGTGCCATCTTCTCATTCTACTTGGTAGGAGGGATAGTAGACTTTGGCTCTTTTACACATGGTTATGGTTCGGAGTTTCTTTATCTTCGATTTTGACACTTTAGACCTCCTCTCCCTAAGCATGAGTTGATAGTATTCGGCCTGTTCAGCTTTAGATACATTTGTTAGTTCCATAAGTAGGCGTCTGCTGAAGGATCCAGGCTTCTTTCTAAACACCATTTTGAATCTCTCTTCTAGGTACGGCATGAAACTGCTCAGGGGGGAAACTTCTGTAAAAATTCTTTAAGCCCCTGAACGGGGGGTTCTTCGATTTCAGACCTCTTAGCTTCAAGAAGCTTTATGATTGTCCCCCGCCGTTCTTGTCGAAGTTTGTCCTTTTCTTCTTGAGGCAGTTTTTGTACGTCGCCTTTTGAATACTGACCTACCCAGAATAAGTCATCTTTCCTGTATACACCAGGTCCTTCTGGAGTTTCATCAAAGCAATCGACCCTTTTGGTTTGAGAAGGACCTGGTTGTTCGGTTTGTTGGACTGGAGGAGGGCTTGGAGATCTGGGAGGGCTAAGGACAGTATGGGGTTCTTTGAGTGACTGGGTAGCTTGAATGGATGAAAGGATTTCTTCTTGAGGGGCTGGCGGTGGTGAGTTTAGGAAGTCAAAGGAAGAGGATGAAGATTTTTTCGTTGGAGATTCGGGTTCAGGCTTAGGAATTATTAAGGGTTCGTTGTTGTCAATATCGAAATCTGAATCAGATACCAATATGATTTCAACTTTCTCATGAGGTTCCTCGAACTCTACAATTGCTGTCATCGGATCCAGTGGAGCTGGACCCTCGAACATGGGCTCGTCTTCTATCATTAGGAATTCCTGAGCCTCCTGCCTCTGTTCCCCTGACCCCTGAAACTCTGTCCCTTCTGTGGTCTCTGCTCCCCCTATTATAATAGCATGGGGTCCTCATACTGAACCTTTTGCCTTTTCTCCCCCTCATGACGATCAGGGTCGTCCCGATCGTCATGCTTTCTTTTTGGGGCCTCTGCTTGAGGGCGGCACTGGAGTTCGATTACCGCCGACTCGAGGCGGTCCATTCGTGAATTTAACTGCTCTTGGACTTGAAGAATTAATCGGTTAAGTGCATCGATCTTGTCCGACAGCTCTGCTATGTGAAGTTGGACTGAATGGGGTCCTGGTGGAGTGGCAGCTCCGGAAGCGACACCCTTACCCTTTATGAGTGAAAGTAGGGCGGTGTGACGTTCCTCGGCAGCTTCCCTTTGGGCGTCCAGGTCAGCCCGGGTAATCACGCCGGCAGCACGTAGAGCTGCCGTTAACATCTCCAAATTGATTGGGAGATGGACGGAAGTGGATGGCGTTGATTGAGCCACTCCCGGTCTTCCTTCCGTCATTTCTGGCTCCTGTATAGGACGCGCAGATCCGGAAGTTTGAGGAGCTGCCACGGAGGCAGCTCTTGGGGATGCCACGGAGGCATCGTGCGGTGTGTGTGTTTGGGGGGATGGAATTGTGAATGAATGAAGTGCGGTCACATGGGGGGGAGTGTGACCTCTTTCAACACCGCCACTCTCTGAATGAGAGGGCGATGGAGTATGTGCTATGACCCCGTGGAATGAAGTGGTTTCCCTTTGAGGGGAAACCAAGTGGGTGGTTGTGGTTATTTCGACCGTTGGACTGACGTTCTTATGATTGGGAGTCCGGCTGATTGGGCTTGGTTCACCCTCAGATTTCATATCCCTCGCTCGCACGACAGAGACGGTTCTTTCTGAATCCGCCGTCTCTGCTGCCTCACCACCTGCTTCCTCCCTTACTAACACAGGCTCCCTCTCACCAGAACCCAGAGATTGTTGAACTTCCACCCGAGCTCCCTCATCCTCACTCATGCTCGCCTCACCTTCGGATTGGCTAGTCTCAGACGGTTCTGACTGAGACTCATCCGGATAACACTCTTGAATATATGCCCGAACACGTTCCAACCCCCTTGACCTGATTAGCAAAGATAGAGGTATTTTCATTATCGGCACTGTGGGGGCCCCCTTTGGCAGAGTTAACTTTTGAATTGCCACTGTGGGTACGTCTGCCTCAGGACGTTCGTGAATATCGTCATCATGGTCCATGGTATACTGGATGATTAGCTGCAGAAACCGCTGTAGAGGAATATATTTTCTTCCTTTCTTGGTGCCCCTCTCCACATGGACTCTTCTTAATTCCTCGAAAAGGAAAGCAGCATAATCCACATGTCGGTCAAAGGCAAAGCCAGTGAACATGGCAAGTACCTGAGCCGAGGCGGAGTCGTGGCCGGAATGCTTTGTGGTGAAGCATTTGTTGATTACATCAAAGAGGATCCGCCAGTGAGATTGAAGATTTTTGGTGCGGAAATCTGAGGGTTTGGAAAGAGGTCCATCATAACCCAGTGTTTGAATTTCAGCTAGGGTTTCGGTGATGGATGGGTTGGGATCAAAATGTTCGCGGGTTGGTAGGTAGAATTCGGCTAGTAGGTGAAGGATGTGGCGTATGACGGATATGGTGAGTTTGACTGGAACACAGTCGATGGTTCAATTTTGTGCGAGTAAATACGTATTCTTAAAAAGGGGAAATTGTTAGCCCTAAAATAGTGTATAATTAAATATAATAAAAGTCTAGGTTCAATTTATAATTAGGAATACTTTACTTTGGGGGGAATCTTAATTTCCAAGACTTTAAGGGGAGTGTTGGGACAAACTCCCAAAGTAGGATTAGGTATATATAGTATTGTTCTCCTTGGGTTTTAAGAAGAAGATACAAAGGAGCCTCCATTTAGTGTGTGTTTTTTAGTGTGTGAAAGTTCCTAGAGATTGAGTGTCAAAATTCTCTCTTGTAATCTTCATATTCTCTGGCTCTGATACCAATTGTAAATATGTATTCCCGTATATTATCAACACCTTTAATGATTCTTTATCACTCACAAGAAGAATGTCAACTCACTAATTGTGTAATGATGAAAGAACAATAAGAATGTTTGAGAGAATATTAAAGTTGGCGGCTGCAATATGATTCTTTGTTTCAACCGTGTGTTTACAATGAAACCCTAGGAGCCTATTTCTAGGCTCCATTAATTAACAATGGAGCATTGTCAACTTTGGCCCCTAGGCTTTTACAAAGAAATGAATTACAAGGAAATTAAAACAAGACTAAATACTAAGGTAATAATTATTACAAAACAACTTCCTATGATCGAAATAAAATGTCTAACAATATCTTTTGAGAATTCAAAGAAACTAAGAAAATGAAAAATGATTGATGAGTTATCAGTTATCAGAATCAGATCAAATAAAGATTTAAAGCTAAAATGTTCTTGCTATGATATAATTCTGGACAGGTTCAGATAAATTATGAACAAAGAATTAATGATCTAAAGATATTGAAAGTGAGTCACAGATTTGAAAAGAAAAGACAGAGTCCAGAAAGACAAAGATTAAAGATAAAATCCTAAGATAATTCAGGTGGTGGAGAAATCTGCTTGATAAGACAACTGAACCGCTGAGTTATAAATATTCAGTTTTACATGCTAGATTCCGGTTGAGACATATTGTTGATGATAGTTTATTTGACATTCATACATGCTCAGCTGGATTGCGACCTGTGCACACCATGGTTCGGTGATGCCCTGTGGATCATGATAGCTATTTGATTTATCATTCAGCATGACATTGTACTTTCAGTTTATTTCAGATATTGCTATGAGTTTATTGCTATCATGATCTTGATTATCTATGCTTTCGTTATTGCTTGCATCTTTGACATATTGATTCAGCTTAGCATGATTAGCTCTGACGGTCTATTGTTCTAGACCATGCTACTTCACCAGTTCTATTGAACTTCGTATTGACACTCCGATGTTCCCCCATGTTGATTACTGGTAGCTAGCCCAGTACAAGTGGATAGCTTCCACTAAAAGCGTGAGCGTGGGCTGAACATCATCCAACTCTATGACTACTATGTCTCAATCATGAGTGGCTGTAACGGCAGTCAAGATATATCACGCTAGACCCATGATCCGCTTGATTAATGCATGTAATCTGAAAATCTATATTCTCACTAAGCTTTGCTTACAGATGTTGTTTACACTTTTTACAGGAAAAGATAAAGGAAAGTCACCTGCTAGACCTAGTTCTTAGGTCTTACAAGAATCAAGTTGAAGTTTTCATAGACCACTACTCAACAACCTTTTGGTACAGATTGGCAGATGATGATTGTGGTGGTCTGGGTAGATTTAATTTGATTGTATGATGACATGAATTAGATTAGCCTTGTACCCTTTATAAGTTTAATTTGAAAACTGTAACTTGTACTAAAAATTGTATTAAACTTAATCCTGAATGTTTGTACCTGTAATTTGAAATTCCGCAATATAATTACTCTATATTAGTTTGATTGATATCATATTGCAATTTGTAGGACCTAGACTCTGAGGACTTCCCCGTAATGGCAGGTCTTCACAGGATGGTATCAGAGACCATAGTTTGAGTGAATCAAGTATTACATGAGTAATACTTGGTCTCAAACTGAAGCAATACATATGTATCAATCATTTAGGTGGTTTGAACTGAGATAGGATGTACAGACTGTTAGGATGGGAATAAGGGTACATAGATCTAAGTCTGTAAACTGATAGTTAAATGATTTTAATTTTCAGTAAAGATTTCAGGATCAGGTGATATTCCCAACAACATGACCCCCCAGCAAATGTTTGAAATGGTACAACAACTATTAGCCCAACACTCAGAACAACAAAACAAGAATATGCAAGAACAGCTTCAGGCTAGAGATGAGGCCGAAGCAAAAAGACGTGCTGATAAAAAGAACAAGAGAAAAGATAAACAAATCCAGAATGATGAATTTGATTCAGATAACTCAAACCCCAATGCCCAAATTGAGCAGCCGAAAGGCTGTAAGTTTAAAGATTTCAAAGCAAGCGGTGCCCTGAACTTTGAGGGTACAGTAAATCCAATTCAGGCGATGGATTGGATCAGCCACACTGAAGAAATCTTCAGGATATCCGATTGCCTAGAGTCAAAGAAAGTGAGTTATGCATTTGCTCTATTCGTCGGCGCTGCCCGTGCCTGGTGGAAAACCCAGAGAAGTATTTATGGCGAGGAGGTCATACAGACTCTAGAATGGGACCAGTTCCTCGATATGTTTAATGCGAAATATTGTCCTGTTGACCAAAAAGACAAGATGGAGTTCAACTGATGCAATTAACTCAGGGAACCAAGACTGTTGAAGAGTACGAGCATGAATTCTCGCGACTCTTTGGCTATTCCTCGTATCAAGTAGCCACTAAAGAAAGAAAGATGAATCGATTTCGTGGAGGGCTTAACCCTAGATACAGACACCTAATGAGTGCGATAAAGTATAAATATTATCTGGAAATGGTTAAAGCGGCAAGGCAGATTGAGAGGGGATATCTAGAGTATGACGATCAACTCTATGCTCCATCGACGAACCCGACATGTCCTTCTCCCCCAAAGAAGCAGAGATTCGGCAGATTCTTTAAGCCCAACAAAGCTCAATCCCAGCAACCCCAGCAGTCTCAACAATACAGCTCGCCTCAGAAAGCTCAAGCCTATTCTCTAACGAATGAACCCCGATTTTGTAAAATATGTAGGAAATCACACACGGGAATGTGCAATCCCGATGATGTAACCTGTTATGTATGTAGCAGGATCGGCCACAGCGGTGAAGAATGTCCCCAGCGGGGTCTTGGATGTGCAAAATGCTGAAAGCGTGGACATTTTATGTATCAATGTCAGAGTGGACGCCGAGGTCAACCACAGTCATCAGCTGGAGGTTCTACAATGAAAAGCTCAGCCGCAACTCCAACTGCAAGAACTCGTGCATTACTGATAACAGCGGAGGAAGCAAAAGAAACCCCTGATGTGGTTACCGGTACGTTCTTACTAAATTCGATACCTGCTCGTGTACTATTCGATTCCGGTGCAAGTCGTTCATACATCTCGACTGCTTTTGCTCAAAGACTGTCTAAGTTTCCTTCGAAGCTTCCCGTTATACTTGATATAGAGACAGCCATTAACAGTTAAGTTATGGCTGATTTTGTTTACCGAAATTGCAGTTTACTTGTCAAGAATATCGTGTTCAACCTTGATCTCATTCCGATTCCGTTAAAAGAGTTTGATGTCATTATCGGCATGCACTGGTTAACGAAATATGAAGCTACAATCGTCTGCAACCGCCAAATCATCACGATCAAGTCTTCAGACGGCCGGGTGTTAGAAATAAAAGGCAACAAGCGAAAAGGTGCTCACTACTTCATTTCTGTTGAGAAAGCTCATAAATATCTGTCTAAGGGTCACGAAATCCTATCTGTGTTTTGTCTCATCTAAAACTGTCTCTGAAGCAAACAAGAAATACATTCCTGATATTCCGATCGTCTGTGAGTTTCCAGACGTATTCCCTGATGATATTTCTGGAGTGCCACCGGAACGTCAAGTCGAGTTCGGAATTGACTTAGTTCCTAGTGCAGCTCCAATCGCCAAAGCTCCCTACAGACTTGCGCCTGTAGAGATGCAGGAAATGTCAAAGCAATTACAAGATCTGATCCGACCTAGTTCATCTCTGTGGGGTGCACCTGTCTCGTTTGTTAAGAAGAAAGACGGAACTCTCCGTATGCCCATCGACTATCGTGAGTTGAACAAAGTCACCATCACGAATAAATATCATCTGCCCAGAATCGATGATTTATTTGATCAGCTACAAGGAGCAAGTTATTTCTCCAAAATAGATCTTCGTTATGGGTATCATCAGTTGAAAGTCAAAGATGAGGATATTCCAAAGACAGCCTTCCGAACAAGATACGGTAATTACAATTCCTCGTAATGCCGTTTGGTTTAACAAATGCACCAGCGGCGTTCATTGATCTCATGAATCGCGTGTGCAGACCTATGTTGGATAAATCAGTTATTGTGTTCATAGATGATATTCTGATTTATTCAAAAACAGAGGCTGATCATGTTGTTCATCTGCGTCAATTGCTAGAGTTATTGAGAAAAGAAAGACTCTATGCAAAATTTTCCAAGTGCGAATTCTGGCTCAGACAGGTAAAACCTTATATTGTCTCGAGCTATTTTCTAAGCGTTGTTTGTTCGAATAAAAACTTGAAATTCTACTTTGTTATCTTTATAGATTCAATTCCTTGGCCATGTTGTACCCGGCGAAGGTATCTCAGTTGATCCGTCTAAAGTCGAGGCTGTTCAGAAATGGCAAACACCTCGCAATGCCTCAGAAATCAGAAGCTTCCTTGGATTGGCTGGTTACTACCGGCGATTCATTAAGGACTTCTCGAAGATTGTTGTGCCACTCACGATGATAAGACGAAAGAATACACCTTTCGTATGGGCTGATAGACAGCAAAAGGCATTTGAAACTTTGAAGCAGAATCTCATTCAAGCGCCAATCCTAGCCTTACCAGAGGGCAATGATGACTTCGTTGTCTATAGCGATGCATATGGTACAGGTTTAGGTTGTGTCCTCATGCAAAGGGGAAAAGTTATTGCCTACGCTTCAAGGCAATTGAAAGACTAAGAGAAAAGTGCACCAACTCATGATCTTGAGTTGGCTGCTGTTACCTTTGCATTGAAAATCTGGCGTCATTATCTCTATAGGACTAAGTGTCAGCTTTATACTGACCATAAAAGCCTCAAGAATCTATTTACTCAAAAGGATCTGAACATGAAACAGCGACGGTCCTTGGAGCTTATCAAGGACTATGATTGTGAGATCCTGTATCATCCCGGCAAAGCCAATATGGTCGCGGATGCTTTGAGTAGAAAGGTGTATCCTGAAAAATGTTGCTATGCCCTGACTCCTGTTGTATTCTCTTCTGATCTTATTACAGACATCAGATCTGCCCAAGTTGAAGCACTCAAAGAAGAGAATCTTTGTTCTGAAAATCTCAAAGGGCAACTTCAATTCTTTTCTATGAATCATTTGGGAGTTCAATGTCTCAAGGGAAACCGAATCTAGATTCCAAAATATGGTTCTATTCGCAACACTCTTATATCTGAATCTCATAAGTCCAAGTTGTCTATTCATCCTGGCAGCTCAAAGATGTACTTCGATCTGAAAGCTGATTACTGGTGTACAGGAATGAAGAAAGACATCGGTTAGTTTGTTGAAAGCTGCAGAGTTTGTCAGATAGTTAAGACAGAACATCAGAAACCCTTCGGGGATATGCAATCACTACCAGTTCCTGAGTGGAAGTGGGAGCATATAACCATGGCTTTTGTAACAAAGTTGCCTAAAACCAAAAGACAACACGACTCCATCTGGGTAGTCGTGGATTGATTAACAAAGTCAGCTCATTTTATGCCGAGGAAAGAGACATACTCCCTTGATAGATTGGCACATATGTACATCACAGAAGTAATTTCTCGTCATGGTGTGCCGAAATCTATCGTCTCTGATCGTGATAGTCGTTTCACTTCAAGATTCTGGAAAGCGCTGCAAGAAGCGATGGGTACTCGAATCTCTATGAGTACTGCTTGTCATCCTAATGCAGATGGTCAAAGTGAACGCACTATCCTTACTCTCGAATATATGCTCCGTGCCTGTGTTCTTGATCTGGGTGGTAATTGGGATGACCATTTACCTTTGTTCGAATTCTCATATAACAACATTTATCATTCCACGATCAAGATGGCTCCTTTTGAAGCTCTATACGGAAGAAAATGCAGAACTCCCACCTATTGGCGCGAAATAGGTGAATCGCCTTTAGAAGGTCATGCCCTTCTACAGTTGACTCATGAGAAGATTCAACTTGTCAGAAAGAATATTCTTGAAGCTCAAAGCACGCAGAAATCATACTACGACAATCGACATCGATCGATCAGTTTTGCAGTTAACGATTGGGTGATGCTGAAAGTATCTCCAATGAAGAATGTGGTCCGATTCATTAAGAGAAACAAGCTAGCTCCAAGAATTATTGGTCCGTTCAAGATTGTTGAAAAGATAGGGAACCAATCCTATCGTCTTGAATTGCCAATAGACTTAGCGGGAATACATCCGGTATTCCATGTTAGTCGTCTACGGAAGACCCTAGCAGATGAAAGAGAAGTGCAGATACCACATGTTAATCTGCAAATTGATGAAAAGCTTCGAGTGATTGAAGAGCCGAATGTATTCTAGACTCGATGACCAAAAAGCTTCGAAATAAAGAGATACAGATGGTGCTTGTGAAGACCTCCCCTTACGGGGCAGTCCTCAGAGTCTAGGTCCCACATCTTACAACACGATATCAATCATAACTAAGATAGAGTAATTTAAGTTGCGGAATTTCAGATTACAAGTACAAACACTAGGATAAGTTTAATACAATTTTAGTTCAGATTACAGTTTTTAAATTAAACTTATAAAGGGCACAAGACTAATCTAATTCATGTCGTCATACATTCAAATCAAATATACCCAGACCACCACAATTATCATCTGTCAATCACTACCGAAGGGTTTGTTGAGTAGTGGTCTATAGAAAACTTCAATCTTGATCTTGTAAGACCTAAGAACTAGGTCCGGCAGGTGACTTTCCTTTATCTTTTCCTGTAAAAAAAGTGTAAACAACATCTGTAAGCAAAGCTTAGTGAGAATATAGATTTTCAGATTACATGCATTAATCAATTGCGGATCATGGGTCAAAGCGTGATATGTCTGGACTGCCGCTACAGCCACTCATGATTGAGACATAGTAGTCATAGAGTCGGATGATGTTCAGCCCACGCTCACGCTTTTAGTGGAAGCTATCCACTTATGCTGGGCTAGCTACCAGCGGTCGTCATGGGGGAACATCGGAGTATCAATACCAAGTTCAATAGAACTGGTGACATAGCTAGGTCTAGAACAATAGACCGACAAGGCTAATCATACTAAGCTGAATCAATATGTCAAGGATGCGATCAATAAGGAAAGCATAGTAATCAAAGTCATGATAGCAATAATTTTATAGCAATATCTAAAATGAACTGTAAGTACAAGGTCATGCGAAATGATAAGTCAAATAGCTATCATGATCCACAGGGCATCATCGAACCATGGTGTGCACAGATCACAATCCAGCTGAGCAAGTATGAATGTCAAATAATCTATCATCAACAATATGTCTCAACCGGAAGTCTAGCATGCAAAACTGAATATCTTAACTCACTGGTTCTGTGGTCGTTATCAAGCAGATTTATAATCCACCACCTGAGTTATCTCAGGATTTTATCTTTAAATCTTTTTCAATCTGATCTCTGTCAATTCTTTTCAATTCTGTGACCTGCTTTCAATATCTTTAAATCTTTAGATCTTTGTTCAGTATTTATCTGAACTTGTCCAGAATCATATCGTATCAATGTCAATAGCTTTTAGCTTTAAAATCTTTATCTGATCTGATTCTGATAACTAATTACTCATTAATCTTTCATCATAAATTCATAGGTATTGAAATTGTAAAATATTATTTATTTTTGGTTTTTAATTTATAAAAAAAAAATAGGACGTCCGGATTCGGACCATCCGGAAATGGGCCATCCGAATTGGGACCGACCGAACTGGCCATCCGAAGTAGGTTGTCCGAATTGGGACATCCGGACTAGGTTAATCCGAAATGGACACCTGAAATAGCATCGTCCGAAATTGAATCCGAATTGGGTGCTTCATCCGAATTCGGGTCTCAGCCGAATTCGGATCCCTACCCCTTATAATTTTCCAGGATTGTTCTTGATGTTCATCTTTTATATTTACGGATTTTAATCAAAAATTTACAAAATACATTTTTATGAACATGCAACTTATAATAAAGCTTTATTATCATTATTAAAGTGTTTTTACACTATTTTCCTTATCATTAACATAATTATATGATCAAAATCATCCAAAATAAGCATTTTTTTGTCAAGAACACAAATTTTACATAAAAATTCCATTTTTCTTGCTTTATTGGACGATCCAACCCACGGTTTCTGTTTCTGTAACATCTAATAACTTAAATTCATCATTACCTACTAAAAATTCACACATGCAATATATAAATTTCATGTTTAAATCATAGGTTTCCATTTTTATCAAAACCGAACCAAATTCCTAAAAATTTCGAGATTTAACATGAATATTACCTTGAATATTATCAATTGATGATGTTTCATGATTGTCTATAACTTCTCTTGACTTCAATTCTTGAATTGATTGCAACTTTTATGGATCTTTGATGATTTTTGGATGTTGGCCGTATGTAGAGAGAGAAAGAAGAGTGAGAGTGTATGATTTCTTAATTGTGTGATAAATGGTTTTAAAACCATTAATTTGGTTTATATATCAATTTTGATAATATTCATTTAACCTCCCTCTACTTTTGTAAAATACATCTCTTTTAAATTTGATCATCAAAATAATTTATAACATTTATATTAAACTTAATTAATAATTTTTTCATTAATTAATTAAATTACAATTCAAATAATGTAATTAGATTACATTATTAGTTCAAATGCTGAAAATTAAGGTTGTGCCAAAAGTTAGGTTGTTACAGTGCTCGTCCAGTGGAAACACCACAAAGGTTCGCATCAGTCTTGGGAATCAAGAGATGTCATGAAAGCAACGTATCCAAGTCTGTTCGAGCATAGCTAACTTCGAGGACGAAGTTTGTGCGTGGTGGAGCCCATTCTGTAACAACCTAGTCTTTAACCGATCATGTAATATCTGATTTTGAGCTAATAATGTAATTTTATTACATTACTTGTTTTGTTATTTAATTAAATTAAATAATTGTTATAAATGTTATAAAGTTTTTAAATGATCAAATTTAAAAGAGATGTGTTATATAAAGTGAAGGAGTTTAATAGAACATTTAGCTAAATTGAAAATATAAAAACATATAAATGAGATTTAAAGGCTCATTATGACCATTTAAGAAAATTTAAACTCTCTCCTTCTCTCTCTACAACATCTACGGCTCCATCCCAAAATCATCAAGAAATCCATAAACTTGCAATCAATTGAGGAATTAATTCAAGAGGAAGTTACAAGCAACATCAATTAACAAGAATCTACAAGAATTTAAGGTAAGAATTACTTAAATTTTGAATTTTTATGAGTTTATGTTCGGTTTATGAAAAACCGAAAAGATGAATTAAGATCTAGCAAAAATGTTGTTGCATGTTTGTAATAAAGGTTAGAAATCATGTATTTAAGTATAAAAATGTTACAGATACAAAAATTGTAGGTTGGATCGTCCAAATTAAGTAAAAATCTGAGTTTTTGTTAAAATATGTGTTCTTGACAAAAATCTTGAATTTTGGACGATTTTGAATGATTTAATGTGTTAATGATAGTGAAAATGGTATAAAAACAACCCAAATATGATAATATAACTTATTTATAAGTTGCATGTCAATAAAAATGTGTTTAGTGAAATTCTAGTGAAAATCCGTATGAATAAAAAGATAGAACACCAAGAACAAAATCTGGAAATTATAAGTCTTGGGATCCGAATTCGGTTGACCCAAATTCGGATGAGGTACCCATTTCGGACCTGTTTCAGATGAAAGACTGAGCCGAATTCGGATGAAGTGTTGTCCGAACTCGGATAATCTGAGTTCGGATGACGCAATTCGGATAAAAGTTGAGTCAAATTCGGACGGCCCGGTCCGGAAGCCAATTCGGATGATGTAGTTCGGTCCAAATCTGGATGGTCCGAATCCGGTTGCCAAATTCGGATGTCCTATTTTTGATATTTTAAATAATAAATAAATGATCATAATGATTAAAGATCAATAAAGCAACATGATATATATATGTATATGTATATATCTTTTGAGAATTCAAAGAAACAAAGAAAATGAAAAATAATTGATGAGTTATCAGTTATCAGAATCAGATCAAATAAAGATTTAAAGCTAAAATGTTTTTGCTATGATATAATTCTGGACTGGTTCAGATAAATTCTGAACAAAGAATTAAAGATTTAAAGATATTGAAAGTGGGTCACAGATTTGAAAAGAAAAGCCAGAGTCCAGAAAGACAAAGATTAAAGATAAAATCCTGAGATAATTCAGGTGGTGGAGAAATCTGCTTGATAAGACAACGATATCGGTGAGTTATAGATATTCAGTTTTACATGCTAGATTCCGGTTGAGACATATTGTTGATGATAGTTTATTTGACATTCATACATGCTCAACTGGATTGTGACATGTGCACACCATGGTTCGGTGATGCCCTGTGGATCATGATAGCTATTTGATTTATCATTCAGCATGACATTGTACTTTCAGTTTATTTCAGATATTGCTATGAGTTTATTGCTATCATGATCTTGATTATCTATGCTTTCGTTATTGCTCACATCTTTGACATATTGATTCAGCTTAGCATGATTAGCTTTGACGGTCTATTGTTCTAGATCATGCTACTTCACCAATTCTATTGAACTTGGTATTGACACTCCGATGTTCCCCCATGTTGATTACTGGTAGCTAGCCTAGTTCAAGTGGATAGCTTCCACTAAAAGCGTGAGCGTGGGCTGAACATCATCCAACTCTATGACTACTATGTCTCAATCATGAGTGGATGTAGCGGCAGTCAAGATATATCACGCTAGACCCATGATCCGCTTGATTAATGCATGTAATCTGAAAATCTATATTCTCACTAAGCTTTGCTTACAGATGTTGTTTACACTTTTTACAGCAAAAGATAAAGGAAAGTCACCCGCTAGACCTAGTTCTTAGGTCTTACAAGAATCAAGTTGAAGTTTTCATAGACCACTACTCAACAACCTTTTGGTACAGATTGGCAGATAATGATTGTGGTGGTCTGGGTAGATTTAATTTGATTGTATGATGACATGAATTAGATTAGTCTTGTACCGTTTATAAGTTTAATTTGAAAAATGTAACTTGTACTAAAAATTGTATTAAACTTAATCCTAAATGTTTGTACATGTAATTTGAAATTCCGCAATATAATTACTCTATCTTAGTTTGATTGATATCGTATTGCAATTTGTGGGACCTAGACTCTAAGGACTGCCCCGTAAGGGCAGGTCTTCACAAAAATAGGGCAAAATCGTCATATTTAAAAATTTTAGAAACAGAAGGACCAATTCTGCAAGTAAAAAGTGGTTTGAGGGACCGATACTGCAACTTTTGAAATTGACGGACCGTTTTCATAATTTTGAACAAACCACAGGGATACTCTAAAATTTATTTTAGATTGATCAACATATTATAAAACACAAGTATTTTATAAAAAACTCATGATAAAAAAAATCATTGATAAAGTTAAAAATGTTATACAAAATATGTTGGTAATTTTTTTTGTTTTATCAATAATATGTTTAATTATTGGAGTACAAAATATTGTTTTAGGTTTGAATTAAAATTTGTTACAAAATAATTATGATTGTAAATAATAATATGTTTAATTATAAAACTCTCTGATAAATTCTCAATTCTCTGTTGTACCAAACAAGATAAATAATTCTCTGTTACAATTCTCTGTTGAATTCTCTATTCTACCAAATAGGTGAATCAATTCTCTTTCTACCGACCAATTCTTTTTCTCAGCAATTCCATTCTCTGCATTTCCATTCTCTGTACCAAACGCACCCCTAGCTTATTTAGAATTTATGATAACTAAGCCAATGATTATATTTTATGTATTTTCCATCAAATTTCCTTGTTTATAGAATTTGACATTCCTCCCAACACATACATGAATTAAATTCCAACCAACACATGAATTAGATTTCAACCTACATCCCTAACCAATATTAAAAATTATCTTCTACTCTCACCATTGATCGGGTTATAATTTATCATGTTTATTAAGCGTAAAAGAGTTGTTTTTAATGCAAAAGTGTTATAGAATGTGCCGCTATTGAATAAATTCTGTGCTTGTGCAGGTAAACAAAATCCGGTTTAAAATGGCGAAAAAAGGACAAAATTTCAGAGCCAGGCGCAGAGAGGGGCGCAGCCCTGCGCCCAGACCGAGTGCTCGACAGAAGAAATTAATTCACAAAAATACGGATTTTACAGAGGGGCGCAGGGGGGGGCGCAGGCCTGCGCCTACGGCTGCGCCCAGCCCATTAAAATAATAGACGGCCGTTTTTAGGGTTTTTCCAGCTTTTCCTATAAATACCAAGTCATATTTCAGAGTTTCTGATCGTTTTTTGGAGGAGAAGGCTAAGGAAAAGAACCCTGTTTGAGCGAAAACACGTACGAAGAACACACGAGTCAAGCTACGGCGATGGATCCACAACTCTTGAACGTTGCATCAACTATGTCCGGCTAAGCTCACCATAATCATTCTCGGAGGAAGCACATCGCTAAGTTTTATTTTATGAACGATTACTTTAAGTTTGCATGGTTTTTATTATTTATATTTTGATTGTAAACGAATGGTTATTATTTTGTTGTTACGTTTCGCAAGATAGTTCGTAGACATTTTATTATTCGTGCCGAGTTAATTGTTTAATTAAGACGAGTAATCATACGTGTCACGCGCTATGCCCAAGATCACGAAACGACTTTAATAATAATTATAACAAAGATTATGTCTATGTAATCTTCATATCGTTTTTATAAATTAAATACAAAGCGAGGTGTGGAATCCGGGAATGGTTATCTTCGTACTTTATTCAATCAAACAATTTTCTTAAGTTTTCTTTTCACAAATTTCGCAAGTAATTAGTTTTATAAATCAAGCAATCACCTTTTTACAAACCACTCAATCTTTCTAAGTTACTTACTTTGCAATGCTAGTCGCTTAAATACGTGTAATTAACCTCTCGCTCTCTGTGGATACGATCCCTACTTACCCTAGCTTCTAAGGTATTTAGTGGTTATTTTTGACGGGTTAACGACACTCGCATCAAATTTTGGCGCCGTTGCCGGGGAGCGGTTGCGCTTAAATCACGTAGTTTAGTAATTAGCTTAGTTTAGTTGCTTTATTTTTTCTAGAGTAATTTAGGTAACTTAGTTAATTTAGTTAATTTCAATTATTTGCTTATTTGCTTTTATTTGCTTACTTAAATTAGTTTAAGTTTCCTTATTTTGCTATTATTCTATTTAATTAGTTTTTAATCTTTACTTGTTGCCTTAGTTATTAAGAAAAAGGGACTCGTGGCGCAAGCATCGATTCTCACCAAAAAGAAAGTAACTAATTCGAATTCTTCATCTAGCCCTCATAGGTTTATGCACACACGATATTCTGGTAGAATTTCACCCTTGAAGTTTGATCCAGAAATCGAAAAAACCGCTAGATCTAATAGGCGAGCCACAACTCAAACGAACGAAACTAAAGATACTGCTCCTAAAGTAAACGTGGAAGAAGAAATAATTAATTCGGAAGACGAGAACATCGATAACGTTCTTGTCGACGTCCAACAAAACCAAAGACCGATGGGAGACCGTAGAACTGTAGAATCCCATTATAGGCCGGGTGATATCCCTGATCCATCACCCATTCTCTACCCAATCAATGAGAATGAGCCCGAAATTAGGCCACAGCTATTTAGCATATTACCCGTTTTTCGCGGAGCACCAAGCGAAGAACCGTATGAGCACTTAGCTGAATTCACTGCCATATGTAAGGCCAATCACGTTAGGAGAATGACCGTAGACGCACTAAAACTCAGACTCTTTCCTTTCTCTTTGAAGGAACGAGCGAGAAACTGGTTCGTGTCACTTCCCACGATAGTATAACTAACTGGGATGAGATGAAAAAAGAATTTCTAACCGAATATTACCCAATTAGTAAAACTACAGAAAAACGTAAAGAAATTACTGGATTTAAACAGAAAATAGGGGAACAATTTCACGAAGCTTTTAATAGGTTGAATGAATTACTAAGAACATGCCCTCACCATGAAATTCCTAAATGGATGCTAATTAAAACCTTTTTCGATGGGGTTAGTCAAGAAAGTAGGAATATGATCACCGCTGCTTCAGGCGGAACCTTTTTAGCTAAGGAAGATGACGAAGCTTGGGAATTGTTAACCCAGTTAAGCAAAGGTTTAAAAGTCCAAGCGGGTTCGGATAGTAGTGTTGGTGTCCAAGTTATGGGCATAGACAACGCGTGGAAGAAGGAAGTTAAATCTGATATATCCGAGCTAAGCAAAAAGATGGACTTGTTGATGAAAGGAATGGGAAAGGCTACAGCGGCACAGGTCTGCTGTGTCACTTGTGGAGACCCTTCTCATCCAACCGAGAAATGCCCACATACCTTCACGCACGAAGAGTATGTGAACGAAGCTTTTGGCTTTCGGCAACGAAGAGAACGGGAGAACCCCTACTCGGAGACCTACAATCCGGGATGGAGAAAACACCCGAACTTTAGTTGGAGGGATAATCAAGATAATGATGCTCCTCCGAAGCCAAGATATGAGCAACCTCGTCAACAAAACCGAGATTTCCAATATGGATCGACCTCAGCTACGAAGGATGATCGGTACTATAAACGCCAAGACCCTAAAGAAGAAAATGATTCGCGACAAGTGTCGGGGAACTCAAAAGAGTTTTCTGAGTTTATGGAATTCATGAAACAACAAACCATGGTTCAAGCGAAAACTATGGAGATGCTTGGAAGGCAGATGGGACAAATTGCCGAGTCTCTGACTAAACGAGAAGAAGGGAAGCTTCCAAGCAACACCACAGTTAACCCATCACACCACCATGGCAAAGAAAAGAAATATGAAGTGAATGAAGTGAACGAAGTTAACAAAGTCACTACCCTTAGGAGTGGAAAGGAAGTAGATAATAAAATAGAAATGCCTAAGGAGAGTGAGACTGACGACGAGGTAGAAATTGTTTATGAAGAAGAACCACCCAGATCGGAGTCAAAGGTAGAAACAAAAGTTAAGAAGGTAACCTTTAAGGAAGTAGAAGCCAAGAAACCAGTAGAGACTAAAGTTGGGGAAGGGAGTTCCAATACTGAAAGTGCTCCCTACCCAACGGCATTAGAAAATCCAGCTTCATTCCCTTATGGTAAGAAAGGACCTAAAAACGAAGAATTATGGGATATTTTTAATCAAGTTAAAATTAACATTCCCTTAATCAAAGCAATACAACAAGTCCCTTCTTACGCTAAATTCCTAAAAGACCTTTGTACTCAGAAGCGAAAATTTAAAATAACTCTTCCAAAGCAAATCAACCTCACTGAACAAGTCAGTGCAGTTAACACTAGCTCACTGCCGCCTAAACTAAAAGACCCAGGATCACCCTTGATCCCGGTAACTATTGGCGATATTCAAATAAAAAAAGCACTTCTAGACTTAGGGGCGAGTGTTAATATTCTACCTGGTAATTTATTTGACCAACATGATCTAGGAACCCTACAGACAAAAGATGTCATCCTACAATTAGCAGATAGGTCTACCAAAGTACCACGAGGGATGTTATCTGATGTAATCGTTAAGGTCGAAGATTTCTATTATCCAGTAGATTTCAGATAGCGCTTACAAAGAAAGCCAACCGGCAATCATATTAGGACGTCCCTTCTTAGCCACAATTAACGCTCAAATCAATTGCAGGACAGGTGCATTAGACATAGCATTCGGAAACCGCAAACTCCGACTTAACGTCTTTAACAATGTACCCAATGCACCATTGGATTCAGAGTGCTATATGATCGATCTAGTTGATGATTTAACACAACAACAATTATCAACAATAACATGTAAAGATCCAGTGGAGCTGCTTCTGTACTACAATGAGCATAAGCTAGATAATATGCCTAAAGCTAAGGAGTTCGAATTTGAATGTGTTCAGTCAGTAGATTCTACTCAACCACCATGGACACATAAGATCGAAAAACTTCCGACTGATCTTCCACCATCAGCAAAACCATCTTTAGAGCAACCACCCAAGTTAGAGTTGAAACCACTTCCATCTCATCTCAAATATGCTTTTCTTGGCCCTGAGAATACACTGCCTGTAATCATCGCAACAGACCTTACTGCTGCACAAGAGAAGGCCTTGTTAGAAGTGTTATCGAGATATAAGGAAGCGGTAGGCTGGACCATAGCAGATCTCAAGGGGATTAGCCCAACGCTGTGTATGCATAGGATTATAACTGATCCAACAGCCAAGCCAAGCAGAGATGCTCAGAGAAGGCTAAACTCTAACCTTAGAGAGGTAGTGAAGAAAGAAGTGTTAAAATGGCTAGATGCTGGAATTATCTATCCGATATCAGACAGCCAATGGGTTAGTCCCACACTGACGGTTCCAAAGAAATCTGGAATCACTGTTGTCGATACTCCTGAAGGAGAAAAGATTGCAACTCGCCCTGTGACGGGGTGGAGAGTATGTATCGACTACAGAATGCTAAATGCCGCAACCTCAAAAGATCATTTCCCCCTGCCATTCATTGACCAAATAGTAGAGAAGCTAGCAGGGCAGAAATTCTATTGTTTCTTAGATGGCTATTCGGGATATAACCAAATCCCGATACACCCAGAAGACCAAGATAAGACGACATTTACATGTCCGTATGGCACATTCGCCTACCGAAGAATGCCATTTGGATTATGTAACGCTCCGGCCACATTCCAGCGATGTATGATGGCCATATTTTCAGACATGGTCGGAGGTTCTCTTGAAATCTTCATGGACGACTTTTCCATATTTGATAAGTCATTCGAAGGGTGTCTCTCTCATTTAGAAAAAGTTCTCAAGCGGTGTACTGAAACCAATTTGGTATTAAGTCGGGAGAAAAGTCACTTTATGGTTAAAGAGGGAGTAGTCTTAGGACATATAGTTTCTGAAAGGGGAATGGAGGTTGATCGGGCTAAAATACAAATAATTTCCTCATTACCACCGCCAACTAATATTAAGGGGATTCGTTCTTTTCTAGGACATGCAGGTTTCTATAGGAGGTTCATAAAAGATTTTAGTGCTATAACCAAACCCCTATGTAACCTTCTCCTAAAAGACGCACCGTTCAATTTTGATAAAGACTGTACAGAGGCATTTAATACATTGAAAATGAAGCTCACAGAGGCACCTATTCTGCAGTCACCTGATTGGTCCCAACCATTTGAGATTATGTGCGACGCAAGTGATCATGCAGTCGGTGCCGTCCTTGGTCAAAGAGTGGACAAAAAGCCAGTGGTAATATACTATGCAAGTAAAACCTTCTCTGAAGCTCAAATTAATTACACAACCACTGAGAAAGAACTGCTTGCAGTAGTTTATGCGCTAGATAAGTTTAGATCTTACGTCTGGGGAGCTAAGGTAATTGTGTATTCCGATCACAGTGCCTTACGACACCTCTTGGCTAAGAAAGATGCTAAGCCACGGCTGATTCGTTGGATTCTGTTGCTACAAGAATTCGATTTAGAAATCCGAGACAAAAAGGGCTCAGAAAATGTAGTAGCAGACCATCTCTCGAGACTGCCAGCAATCACCACTGATATGCTGGACTCCATTCGGGACAATTTCCCAGATGAACAATTATTGTTCGTCGCAAAAGTGCCTTGGTTTGCTAATTTAGTAAATTATTTTGTCACAGGGAAAACCCCAAGCCACTGGAATTCACATCAAAGAAAGTATTTCTTCTCTCAAACTAAACAATACATTTGGGAAGAGCCGGATTTATTCAAAATAGGAGTAGATCAGATTATCCGGCGATGTGTTCCAGATAATGAGCACTATGATATTTTAAATCACTGTCACTCGTATGCATGTGGAGGCCATTTTAGTGCTAAAAAGACAGGTCATCGAATCTTACAAAGTGGATTCTTTTGGCCAACCATCTTTAAGGATTCCTACGAGTTTGTTAAGTCATGCCTACGATGCCAGCAGATAGGAGGTATTTCAAAAAGAGACCAAATGCCTATGACACCAATTCTTATAGTAGAGATTTTTGATGTGTGGGGCATAGACTTTATGGGACCATTCCCCACGTCGTATGGTTTTGAATACATCCTAGTGGCAGTTGATTACGTCTCTAAATGGGTAGAAGCCGAAGCCACGAGAACCAATGACCACAAAGTAGTTTGCCAATTCGTTAAACGTAATATATTTTCTCGTCATGGAATTCCTAGAGCCATAATTAGTGATGGGGGTTCTCATTTCAAAAATATGTACTTTAGCAAACTACTTAAACATTATGGAGTGACGCATAAGATAGCTACCCCATATCACCCACAAACTAGTGGACAAGTAGAGGTATCTAACAGGGAAGTCAAGCGTATACTAGAAAAAACAGTACGACCCGATAGGAAGGATTGGTCAATACGATTAGATGATGCACTATGGGCATATCGTACAGCGTATAAAACCCCTATTGGTATGTCTCCCTATAAACTAGTTTATGGGAAATTATGTCATCTTCCGGTTGAGTTAGAGCACCGAGCCTTATGGGCCATTAAAAACGCAAACCTTAATTTCACAGCTGCCGGTATAAATCGAAAACACCAACTGAACGAATTAGAAGAAATTCGCAAGGAAGCTTATGAAAGCTCTAAAATATATAAAGAAAAAACAAAAGCTTTCCACGATCGAATAATTAAACGAACGGTGTTTAATAAAGGTGACAAAGTTTGGCTATTTAACGTACGCCTGCGGCTCTTCCTAGGTAAATTAAAAAGTAAGTGGACAGGCCCATACACAGTAACTAACATTTACCCTTATGGTGCGGTTGAAATAATAGATCAAAAAGGTGGTGAGCCGTTTAAAGTATACGGACACAGATTAAAATTATTTGTACAATGGGCTGACAATGAAATTATATCATCTGAGACAATGGTCTTGGAAGATATCACTTAAATAATAAAAAATTCCAAAATGTCTGGCTGAAGACATTAAACTTAGCGCTTTCTGGAAGGCAATCCAGTGAACTTTGTGGGTGTGTTCCAGAGAAACCCTCACGAGACTATAACTCGTCCACTCAGGCTACTGAGGGGTTTAAAGGCTTGTTGCACGTGCTAAGTGCAATCGTTTTTCACCACGAAAGTGTGCTTTAATTTCGTTTATTTAGTTATATTTAGTTCTTATTGTTAGTATTTCTTAAATCGTCCTTTAAAACACTTAGCTGCGTTTAAGCTTGACTTTACTACAAAATGTCACATGCGGTAACCAACTAAGTTGGGGAAAGAATTTGCACATTCGGGACCATTGAGATTTGAGGAAATTAAAAGGAATATACTTACGTTAGGGAGGGGCAATTCCTAGCAAAATGTGTGTTGCACAAATACTATATTGCACATGCTTGAATATTCGATACTTAGATGCTACATGTGTTGTTTCATTTCTTCGTAAATGTTTCTTGTTTCATAATTATTTGTGTGCCGAGGACGCCCCAATTCTTTAAGTTGGGGAAGGGGGACGCAGTATGCTTCACACTATGCTTTATATGTTATATATCGTGAAACCGAGAAAAAATTTACGAAAAATGACAACTTTTTGGTCAAATAACTCACTTATAAAGATTTAAGGTGCCATTGTTAGTGTTGATCTCAGTTAAACCTGAGTTTTCAACTCATGTTGGGGAAGTTTGAAGAAAATTACTAGCACGAGAAGATGATGGGCCTTTCAGTGAGTTCTACGACAGCAACTTCGGACAACCACCACCGCAGTAGTCAGGTTCTTCCGTTCCTCTCTTTAAGTAGGATGGATTATTGTTTTTATGCTTTATTATTTTTATTAGTGTTTGTTTCTGCATGCATTACTTTGATTGAATAAATGTGTTTCTTTTTAAGAAGATTATGTGAAAAGCGAGCCGTAAATGATCCGATCGATTAACCCGATAATTTTTTATGGTTGAGCTTGCAACTTAAAAATGATGATGTTAGTTAGGAAGGTTTCAAGCAAAAAAAGACGTAATTATATGAGTTTAAATATAACACAAAGAGTCATAGATGCTTAAAATCAAGGAAGTGAACCGAGTTTGAAGTAGGATACATTGTGTTGTAGCGAGTGGTAATTAACAAGGATTCCAATAGCCGCTAATTATTCATGCAATAAGGGGGAGGAAGCGAACACGAATAAAGCCTCAATTCAAGTGTGACCTAGTTGATTCAGGAGATTAAGTCTGAAGGGTACCATCATGCCTAGTCCCCTAAGGCCAACTGGTCTGGGAGCGGCTGACCCAAATCCTGTTACACGGATCATCTAAAAAGTCATAGTAAACTTGAACGAAAAACATAGACATTGCATGAAAAGAACAAAAAGAAAATTAGTAGCTCAAGTCAGGCATCGAGGGAAAAGATGGTCCAGTGACCCACGTGAATTCAATTCTGTAACCTTGAGCTAAAAGGATAATAGTGGTGAGGAATTTTTGAACAACTATCCGAGAAACATCACGATATATCTGAATTAAATTCTGTTCGTATCTGCGAGTTTCATCACATCTATGAAGGCTAGTGTTTGTTTAAAGGAGTTACTTATGTTTTGCACGCTTGATAAACCCGATGTTTTAAAAGTCTGATTTTCGTTGCTTGCTCGGGACGATCAAGAATTAAGTTGGGGAAGTTTGATCGGGTTATAATTTATCATGTTTATTAAGCGTAAAAGAGTTGTTTTTAATGCAAAAGTGTTATAGAATGTGCCGCTATTGAATAAATTCTGTGCTTGTGCAGGTAAACAAAATCCGGTTTAAAATGGCGAAAAAAGGACAAAATTTCAGAGCCAGGCGCAGAGAGGGGCGCAGCCCTGCGCCCAGACCACGTGCTCGACAGAAGAAATTAATTCACAAAAATACGGATTTTACAGAGGGGCGCAGGGGGGGGCGCAGGCCTGCGCCTACGGCTGCGCCCAACTCATTAAAATATTAGACGGCCGTTTTTAGGGTTATTCTAGCTTTTCCTATAAATACCAAGTCATATTTCAGAGTTTCTCATCGTTTTTTGGAGGAGAAGGCTAAGGAAAAGAACCCTGTTTGAGCGAAAACACGTACGAAGAACACACGAGTCAAGCTACGGCGATGGATCCACAACTCTTGAACGTTGCATCAACTATGTCCGGCTAAGCTCACCATAATCATTCTCGGAGGAAGCACATCGCTAAGTTTTATTTTATGAACGATTACTTTAAGTTTGCATGGTTTTTATTATTCATATTTTGATTGTAAACGAATGGTTATTATTTTGTTGTTACGTTTCGCAAGATAGTTCGTAGACATTTTATTATTCGTGCCGAGTTAATTGTTTAATTAAGACGAGTAATCAAACGTGTCACGCGCTATGCCCAATATCACGAAACGACTTTAATAATAATTATAACAAAGATTATGTCTATGTAATCTTCATATCGTTTTTATAAATTAAATACAAAGCGAGGTGTGGAATCCGGGAATGGTTATCTTCGTACTTTATTCAATCAAACAATTTTCTTAAGTTTTCTTTTCACAAATTTCGCAAGTAATTAGTTTTATAAATCAAGCAATCACCTTTTTACAAACCACTCAATCTTTCTAAGTTACTTACTTTGCAATGCTAGTCGCTTATATACGTGTAATTAACCTCTCGCTCTCTGTGGATACGATCCCTACTTACCCTAGCTTCTAAGGTATTTTGTGGTTATTTTTGACGGGTTAACGACACTCGCATCAACCATCAACCATAATAATAACTAAAATTCAAATTTCAATTCTTTCGAATTACATCCATGAACCTAACGCCACATAAAATTGATAAAATTATTAAAACCAAAACCAAGACTCGACGATAACATTGATACTAATTATGTCCTAGACTATTTCCCAACTATTATGAAAAATATAAAACCAAAATTATGAAAAATCCAAACTCAAAAAACCAGACGATATTTGTTTGATTTAGTTTTATTCGATTCTATAGTTTCCATGGCACAATGGCCATTGCAATGGTAAAGATAAATGTGGGATCCCAACATCAAATGTCATTAATTATAAAATATATTAAGGGTGGTCAAGTGTCATTTTTATAACCCAAGGGGGGCACTTTGACCACATTGTAAGCAAAGAGGAACAAGCGGAATTTTATATCAACTTTGCAATGCCTTTTTTTCACAATTGCAAAGTAATACAATCAACTTTAGATGGGTTACGCACAGTGACGGACTCCATGAATTTCTTTTATAATGGTCGGAATTTATAATGTTGTGACAGTACGAGTGTTTATGGTTTAATAAAAAAATTCACACATCAAAATTTCGGGTCAATTCACCATGATTACATGATAAGAACTACGTAAATACTACAACTCACGAAATAAAAGAAATTAGATGTTACAATTGTCAACTACGAGTTTTCATCTATTGAAAATGAGTTATTAGTTATTACATCATCGTTCAAAATATTAAATAATTCATTCTATATTGTGCAAATGTAATAGTCACTCAACCATTTACCACCAGTTGAATTGTGTTATTACTTATGGAATTTTGTGGAGAAGTATTAGAAGTTTTTCCACTTGATGGAAATTCGGAGGCAAAAAATAATTCAAAAATCGATTGATATTGTATAATTAAACTAAAACAATTAAACAAATGCAACTTAATGTTAATTGTTAAACACTTAAAGTTTTAAACAAATAATAAACTAAATATCTAAAAGACTAAAACAACAAATAAGTAACCATAAAATTAACAATATAATTCTAGTCAAGCCCAAATATGAAGTGTACAACAATTCTAGCCCAATAAATAAATGTTAAATACACGTGTATTTTAAATTATTTGTTAAATGAGGAACAAACTATTAAGTTTAGATATATTTTCAGAGATTTTGTAACAATATTTTTATATGTGTAGAACTTATAAAGACTAACAAGGTCACACCTCGATACCTCACTGGCAACGAGACGTGACATCGTGGAAACAAAGACATAATCATAATGAACAACCTCTAAATGAGACGTTTTAAAAATACATAAAATATAAATATTGTTTTACAAGCATCACAAAATACAAAGTCACTAGTTGGATATTAAAATACATGACAAAAAGTTTAAGTTATGAAAAGTAATCTCCGCAATGTTTGAGATGCACGAAGACTCTGAAAAATTGATGATCTTGTAAATTTGCCATGAACATGATACCTTAGCGTTACGTTCCTGAGAAAAACATGTTAAATATGCCAACATAAAGTTGGTGAGCTCATAGGTTTACTCGATAAATAAGACATTGTATGGAAACAGAAGATTTCAGTGAGTTGCAAATAAAAGCAAATCATATAATTTAAGTATTAACATAAGCCTCATGACCCCGAAACTTAACTTATGAGTGTCTTTGTGGTATCCAACACCATAATACCAAGAAATGTCAAATAATTATGCATCTGTTTACAATTAGCGTGACCAACTTGGATGAGGGCGTCAACCTAAATAGATCTATCTACAATATTCACGTTTACGTAGTAATTAACGGTTCATGATTGAGGGCGATGGTGAAATAACTGTTAGGCACAAAAAGGCCTCAGTCAAACCTGTTCTGCATCTGAGGGGGAGATTATTAATCAAACCTGTTGATGCTCTTGAGGGTAAAAGTTAAGGCCTGTTTATGTCTTAATTATACCTAAAAAGTGATTTGCAATATCAGTCCAAAGCTGTTCTACGTGTTGCATGTGTTGCAACTAAGACAGTTTGTCCAAGCTGTTCTGTCTGCTGAACAGGCTGGACATAAACTGTCTACGCTGCTCTACACTGGTGAGCAGCTTGGGCATTTTACAAGTGTTCTGTTCTTTGTGAACAAAACCTGTTCTTTGTGAACAGGCTAAACACTTTATGGAATGTGTTTCCAAGTCCTCATGTATTGTTTTTTACTACAAGATCAGTTTACAAAGTCGAAGACAAAGTGGAAATCAGAACTGCTCAGCCTGCCCAAGTTGTTCTGTTACATGAAGACAAAAGGTTATTTGAAAAAGGGTGACAGACCTCTTTCTTATATCAAAATAGGCCTTTACAAGGAAGAAAGACGCAAAGTTGACATTCCTTATTTGGTTAAAGGCAATGCAACAGTAGACAAAGTGAAAAGACAAAAGTTCTGCACATGTGAAGACAAGTCTGCTTTTCTGAAAAGTGCAGAAAAGTTATGTGGTCTTTTCAAACAAGACTTCTCTTTTTTCATTCCGTTCAATGAAGAAGTTTCTCTTAGATCCTCTGAGTGAGTATAAAAGGAAGCTTCTAAGGTCAGAAAGAATAAGCCAAGAAAAGCTAAGTGCTGAAGCCAAGAGTGAACGTGCAAGTGTGTTCTTTTCATGCATGCAAGCCTGCCTGTGTAATACAGTTTACTTGTGTCTAAGCTGTTCTACATAAGCTGTCCCTCTAAGTCTTGTAAACACAGTGAGTGCTTCTTAGTGAGTGTATTCATTGTAAGCTAGTTTGAGTTTGTATTAGACTAGTGAACATACTGTTGTATCTGTCATCTCAGCTTGAACCTTTCCGCATTCAAGCTTGTTTGTAATTAACAAATTGTTGATAATACATACAAACATTGAGAAAATAGTCTGTAGTTTTTAAATTGTTGTATTCACCCCCCCCCTCTACAGCTTAAAGCTATATTCTTTGGGAACCTCTCGGGACCTACAACTGGTATCAAAGCAGTTTAGAGTGTGTGTCATTCTAGATCTCTCATTCTCCCAAGTTTCCATGGACAACAGTGCTGCAAATTCCTCATATTATGACAATGGCTCAATGGGTAAACCTCCAAAGTTCAATCATCAGAACTTTTCTGGTTGGAAGTGCAGAATGATGCTCTACTTAGAGAATCTGGATGTACAACTACCAGAAATTGTAATGGAGGGTCCCTATGTGCCAACCTCTGTTACAACAATAACTCCTGCTGTTGAAGGAGCTGCTCCTGAGATCAGAACATTTGAGAAAGTAAAAGCTCAATGGTCTGATGAAGACAAAAGATTGGTGGCTCTTGATGCAAAGGCCAGAAACAATCTAGTCATCTCTCTACCTGATGATGTGTTCAAACAGGTTGAGAAGATGAAGACTGCTAAGGAGATGTGGGATACTTTGTGTACTGTCTATGATGGACCCACAATCACACTGGATAACAGAATTAACAATCTTGTTAGACAGTATGAACTCTTCTTTGCAAAACCAAAGGAGACTCTCACAGAAACCTACACCAGGTTTACTGCTCTTGTGAATGATCTCAAAACTGTTGGGATCACTAAGGACAGCCTTACTCTGGTGAACAAGTTTTTGGACATCCTCCCTGAAGAATGGAATTACTTTTCAACAATTTTAAGAAATTCAGGTACAATCAGAAGTATGGATCTTGTCAACTTGTATGGATCTTTACTAAATGATGAACAGTCAAGGCAACAGAAGAGAAATGCCTTGGAGATGTGTAAAAGAGGTGCAGCCTTTGTGGCTAATGTGAGACAGTCTGTGAGTCAGGTGAATGATATGTTCACTCAACCTGATCAACAGAATGATGACAAGGAGGAGGTGTCAGATGAGGAAGATAATGCAGATCTTGCTGAACAAGATGATGAGCAAATGATAGTTATGCTTGTCGAAAGGTTTAACAAGAAAAGGTTTGGAAGAAACATGCTGCAAGGAAGTTCAGGTGCTGGCAAAAAGAAGGCATTTGATAAATCCAAGGCTGAGTGCTTCAAATGTGGCAAAACTGGGCATATAGCTGCTGACTGTGTGTCAAAAGTTGTTGGTCAGTCATCCAAACCATACAAGACAAACAAGGATGATGGTTATAGGGTTAAGTACCATATGGCCATGGCTAAGCTGAGGAAGTTGGAAAACTCAGTGGGTTCCAACCACCAAAAGGGACTTATGGTAGAGACCTGTGACTGGGAGGAATCTGATTCATCATCTGATGAAGAAGACAATCAATGTCTAATAGCCAACACTGATGTCCCATCAACAAGCAGTTTCAAACAGGATATGGCTGAAGCTGAAGCTTTCAGCAGCTTAGAGAACTGGAATCCTACAATGATGTATAAGGTACAAAATTTTATGGCTTACAGTTCTGAAGAAAAGATTAAAATGTTTGAATATATGCTTGTTGATTTGAAAGCTGCTGTTGAGAAGCATGATGCTTTATTATCTGAAATCTCCAAGCTTAAAACTGATCTTAAAACAATCTCCAGTAAACTAGACAGTTTCCATAAGTTGGAAACTGAGCTTGATGAATTAAAACACATCAACTCTATTTTACTGGAAGAAAAGAGAGAAACAGATATAAAGCATTCTAAGCTTCAAAAGATAGTTGACTCTTGGTGCCAATCTGCACAAAAAGTCAGCCATTGTGTAAGTCAACAGATCCTGCACAAATTCAAGCCTATCTTGGAGGGGATCTTGATACAGCAGCTTCCATTGTTGAGATTAATAATCTGAAAGAAGATTTATCCACTCTTGGTGAGCTTCCAAACACTTTTGTTCAAAAAGTGAATGGTAAACTAATCTCAACAAACAGGTTTGTCAGGCCTCAAAATACTGACAGCTCGTGTGAACCTAGCTCAAAAGCTGGTGTTGGAATATGTTCTCCATCAATCCAGTCTGCTAAGTGCTCTGCTGATTCACACAAGCAAAAGAAAGGAAAGCATGTCCAAACTACAGTTGTGGATACTAAACCTGTTGACAAAACAGGTTCTGGGTCCAAAGCTGATGGTAAAAGGCATAATAATCCTTTTGATGCTAAACATTTTGAAAACAAGTTTTCAAAAGTTAAGCAGTCTGTTTTCAACAAGGGCAAGACTCATGTTGAAAGCAAACCTGCTGTGATTTCGAATAAGTCTTCAAATCATAGTGGTAAACTGGTGATTAATGAAAATAAGCCTTTCAAAGCCAGAAAAAGTGATTATGCTGATAGGCAGCATAAGTCACATCTCAGTAGGGGCAAAGGCAAAGTCAGTGCTCAGCCTGAGAAAATTAGAAATAAGTTTCCCAAACCTGTGGAAGTTCAGAAGCCAATTAAGCTTCCTGTCTTTGACATTTGTCCTCCTAAAAAGAGGAAAGAAGAGACAGACAAAGCTGTAGCTATTGAATCCTTCACTCAAGCTGTTGATTCATCAAATAGCAATAAACCTGCTAAACCTGCAAACGAAATCAACAAAAATAATTCAGAATATGTTTCTGGAAGTTCTTCTTCCAAGAACTCTAAAAAGAGAAAATGTTATAAATGTGGGAAGAAGACACATCTGGCCAAGGACTGTCCTGAATCTGAGGTCATGAGGCCTGTTGACTCTGATGGTTCTCTCACTGCTGTTACAAGCAGTGTTGGAAACATATCAGTCAATGAAAGTGGTATCCAAGCCGATACCATTCAAATTGGAAATATTAGTGTGGATATTATAAGTCCATCAACAAAGGTTGATGAAGTAGGAGAACTCATCTCTGTGATGAGTTCCCCTAAAAATGACTAATATTTCTCTTATCACTCTGCAGGAAAAACAACCTTCCCAGGTTTGGTACTTGGACAGTGGCTGCTCAGGGCACATGACAGGTTGTAAAATTGCTGAGTGATCTCAGGCCTGAAAAAGGGCCAAAAGTCAAATTTGGTGACAATGTACAGGGATCCACTGAGGGATATGGAACTCTTAAAGCTGGTGCTGCAGTATTCAAAAGAGTAGCCTATGTGGTTGGGCTAAAACATAACCTTGTTAGCATAAGCCAACTATGTGATGCTGGTTACAAGGTTAATTTTGATGAGCACCTGGGTTACATATTGGATCCCCAAGGTAATGTTGTGCTATGTGCTCAACGAAAGAAAGGTGTGTATGTTGTGGACATGCAATCTGCTGATCCCACAACTGAAACCTGTTTTCTAACAGGAAAAAATGCAGACTTAAACTGGTTATGGCACAAAAGGCTGTCACATCTGAACTTCAAGAACATCAATAAACTCTGTAAGAAAGAGTTGGTGACAGGTTTGCCTTCTATAACCTTTGTTAAAGATAAACTCTGCACAGCTTGTGAGAAAGGCAAGCAGAGGAAAACATCTTTTAAATCCAAACATAATTTCTCTATTGATACTCCACTCTTCTTAATCCACATGGACTTGTTTGGGCCTGTAAATGTCCCAAGTCTAGGAGGAAGAAGATACACTCTAGTAATGGTTGATGAGTTCTCCAGGTACACATGGGTGATCTTTCTGAAGAGCAAAGGAGAGGCTGCTAGAGAAATTATTGGATTTGTGAAAAAGATGGAGATGCAGAACTCTGCCCAAGTGAAGCAGCTTAGAAGTGATCATGGTACTGAATTCAGAAACAGTACTCTTGAAGACTTCTGTGAGGAGAAAGGAATCACTCAAAACTTCTCAGCTGTAAGGACTCCACAACAAAATGGAGTTGCTGAAAGGAGAAACAGAACTCTCATTGAAGCTGCTAGAACCATGCTGTGTGCATCAGGTTTACCTTCATCATTCTGGGCTGAAGCTGTCAACACTGCCTGTTTCACCCAAAACAGATCCTTAGTGGTGAAAAGGTTCAACAAGACTCCTTATGAGCTGCTCAAATGGAGGAAGCCAAATGTCAGTTACTTCCATGTGTTTGGGTGTCCCTGCTTCATTCTGAATCAGAGGGACCAACTGACAAAGTTTGAACCTAAAGCTGATGAATGTGTGTTTGTTGGTTACTCTGCTATCTCTAAAGCCTACAGAGTGTACAACAACAAAAGAAAGGTGATAGATGAATCTATCAATGTCACCTTTGAAGAGTCCAAGAATGATTCCACCAAAGCTGTTCCTGAATCAGTTTCAGGAGAACTTAACTTTGATGATCTCATGCATTCAAACAATGAAGAGGATTCAAAAGCTTCCACTATACCCAGTGTGGAACCTGTTAATCATGATGGGCATGATGATGATTATGTCAATACATCCTGTGTGAATAAGTGTACTGACTTAATTACAACTGCATGTCCCGAACCCATCAATGCTGATTTTCCTAGTTCTTCTGCTAATATGTTCAACAGTGGTCAGACATGTTCAACAAGTGAACAGACTCAAGACAACAGTGTGTCTGAAAATCTTGAGAGCTGTTCAACAGGACCTGCTGAAGATGTTAACAACTCGGG
The DNA here is from genome assembly GCA_020465985.1 of Centrapalus pauciflorus. Classification (NCBI taxonomy): domain Eukaryota; kingdom Viridiplantae; phylum Streptophyta; class Magnoliopsida; order Asterales; family Asteraceae; genus Centrapalus; species Centrapalus pauciflorus. Next base: position 229,834 of record JAANYP010000058.1, on the reverse strand, counting down.
TGAATCATCATTGAAAAATGATCCTAAGTGGATCAGGTGTCACCCCAATGATCAAATAATTGGTGACATCAACAAAGGGGTACAAACACGGTGGGACAGCTTAGGGAACTTTTGTATGTTCTCTAGTTTTGTTTCACTGATGGAGCCAAAGAAGGTGGATGAAGCACTAAAAGATGCCAATTGGATCACTGCCATGCAAGAAGAACTCAATCAGTTTGAGAGAAACAAGGTATGGAAGCTGGTCCCTGCTCCTAAAGGTAAAACCATAATTGGCACAAAATGGGTTTTCAGGAATAAGATGGATGAACAAGGTCATGTCATTAGAAATAAGGCAAGACTGGTTGCTCAGGGCTACAGACAAGAGGAAGGAATTGATTATGATGAAACATTTGCTCCTGTGGCCAGGCTAGAAGCAATTCGTTTGTATCTAGCCTACGCTGCCCATAAAAGCATCAAGGTATTTCAAATGGATGTGAAGAGTGCATTTTTGAATGGGAAGCTGCAAGAAGAAGTTTATGTCAAGCAGCCTCCAGGTTTTGAAAATGAACAACATCTTGTCTATAAGTTGGACAAAGCTCTCTATGGTCTCAAACAAGCCCCTAGAGCCTGGTATGACACTCTTATTGAGTTCCTTATGAGCAATGGGTATTCCAGAGGTAAAGGGGATACTACACTGTTCATAATGAAAGTGAAATCTGACATTATGCTTGTTCAAATTTATGTGGATGATATAATATTTGGTTCTACAAATGAGCAGTTGTGCAAGAATTTTTCATTACTCATGAAATCCAAGTATGAAATGAGTATGATGGGAGAACTTACTTTCTTCTTAGGATTACGGGTTAAACAAACCTCAACTGGAATTTTTATAAATCAAAGAGAGTACACTTTAGATCTATTGAAAAAGTTCAAATTTGATCAAAGTTCTCCTATTAAAACCCCAATGGCAACCAATGTAAAATTGGATGCTGATGCCAGTGGTAAAGTTGTATCAGTAACAGCTTACAAAGGCATGATTGGGAGCTTGCTATACTTAACTGCTAGTAGACCTGATATTATGTTTGCTACCTGTTTGTGTGCTAGGTTCCAAGCTGATCCAAAGGAATCTCATCTAGCTGCTGTTAAAAGAATCTTCAGATACCTGAAGGGTACACCAGGTTTGGGTCTTTGGTATCCCAAAGACTCCAGCCTTGAACTAACAGGTTATTCATATTCTGATTTTGCAGGCTGCAGGCTAGACAGGAAAAGCACAACAGGTGGATCTCAACTCCTTGGTGGTAAGTTGATAAGTTGGTGTAGCAAGAAGCAGAACTCTGTGTCTACTTCTACAGCTGAAGCTGAGTACATTGCTGATGGAAGCTGTTGTGGACAGATTCTGTGGATGCAGCATCAGCTTGAAGATTATGATCTTGTGTATAGGAAAATTCCTATTCTGTGTGATAACACAAGTGCCATAGCCATTTCCAACAATCCAGTATTTCATTCTAGAACAAAGCATATTGAAGTCAGACATCATTTCATCAGGGATCACATTCAGAAAGGTAATGTGGAGGTAAGTTTTATTTCCACAAATGAACAGCTTGCAGACATTTTCACCAAACCTCTGGATGAAACAAGGTTTAATTACCTTGTCAGCAAGCTGGGCATGTTAAACAAGAGTGTCTAAGTGTCTCTCAAAAGGTCTCAGAAGTTGTGTGTCTCACACTGCTCAACTTTCTCAGAACAGCTTAGACAGAACAAGTTATGCATATTCTGTACTTAGTCATTTGTCTGAAAAACTTGATCAGCTTGAGCATACAACAGGCTGAACAAAAACAGTTTACTCGTTCAGCCTGCTCTGATGGTTCAATCTTCACCCTGTTCACTCTTTCACACTGCCTTACAAGCCTTTGACTTGCAACCTGTTCAAATATTGAACACAACCTGCTCTTACAAAAGAGAGCAGGCTGAAGGCACAGTTTGAAAAATGAACAGCTTGGAGATTGAACAGCTTGTGATGACCTTGCTCATCACAGGTTTGACCAACAGCTTAGACCACAAATTTTAATTACCTTTCTTCAAACTTAAGTTACTTAATTAATGTTTTATTTAACTTAATTACTGCGGATAATGTGGGTTACGTGTGTTAGTGATTAAAAAGGGCTCAAGTGGTCTGACAAACGGTCTGACATGGACAACCATTCCGTTTTCTGTTAACGACTTTTTTAAATCAAACCGCCCAAAACTTTCTCTCTCATACTCACTCACATTCAAATCCTATAAATACCCATCTACTGTTTCATCTTCGTCTTCCTCATCATTTCCAGAAAAACCTCAAGAACCCTAAAAATAGACTAAGTGTCTTTTGCTTCTACAAACCTCAAACACTCCCAAATGGCTCACAGACCTAATCCCTTTCTTCCAGTGTTCGTTGGTGATGATGTTGTCAAACACTCATCAGTCACCACAATGCTGACCCTTAAACCCACAAACTACGTTGCAAACCTTACTATCCCCAAAAACTATGTGGGGAAAGGTTACGATCAAATGGTGGAGTTTCTGCAAGTTCATCCGTTGAACTATGCTATGACTGCAACTCCTGGTGTCCTGTACCAGGAGATGGTGTACAAGTTCTGGTACACCTGTGCCTACAATCCCAACACCAAAGTCATCAAGGGGACTATTCTCAATAGGACTCAGACCATTGAGATAACTGCTGATCTTCTAAGGGAGGTTCTTCATCTGCCTGTTGCTGAGTCATATGATATGCCCCAGCCTGAAAATGAGCAAATGGGAAATCTGCTACGCTTCTGTGGTGTAGCAGAACCTAAAATCGGCGCAACACTGTATAGGAAGGAGTTCTCACCCACCTATAGCTTTCTGTTTGCCTCCGTGATGATGAGCTTCAGCAGCAAAGTTGGTTCATTTGACCAGCTAAGTCGTGATGAAGTACCAATAGTCCTCCAGCTGGTGGATGGGACTACCATTGATATGGCTCAGTGGATATTTCTGAACATGAGGAACCTGGTGCAACAGGAGCCAAGACCAGCAGTTGTCCGCTATCCCAGGTTTCTGAGCCTCATATTCAAGCATCATTGTGGTGAGCAACTATACAATTCTCAACCTTTGCTTAAAACTGTTGTCTTCCCTGTAATAGGGAATAGAGTTTTCTATACTCCTGTACTACCAAATGAGCCTCCTCTATCCACACCAATGAGGAGGTTGTTAGGATTGGTGGAAGGACCCTCTGCTGTGAGGGTGGATCCAGAAGCTGCTGCTCCCACAGGAAAATCCAAAGCCAGGTCCAAGCTTGTAAAAAGGACTCTGGCAGCTGCTGAAGCTGGGCCTGTGAAAAAGAAGGCCAAAACAGCTCAGCCTGAGTCTGTTCCCTTAGCCTCTGTGGCTGAGAGGGAGCAGGCTCATCACCCTGAAGCCTCTGTGGATGGTGCCTTTGTGGCACCTGAGACTATGGAACAGGCCAACCCACCTGTTTCTGACCCAGTCTCAAAACCTGTCCAGTCTGAACCCCTCATCACCTCTCCCAAATTACCCACTTCATCCATCCTCTACCACAGAAAATCCATCTCCAAAAAGAAAACAGCCAAATCAACCGGCTCCTCTGTTCCCTCTCAACAGGGTTCAGTTGTAAGAGAAGCAACCCCTGCTGCCTCTCCTATATTGGGAGAAGGTTCAGCCCCATTGGAGCATGCTTCACTCCAACCTGAGTCTACCCAGAGTCAGCCTCGACCCTCTGGTTCCTCCCAACAGGAACCAGTTGTACAACCGGAGATAGCCACATCAACTATCTCAGCCTCCCAACAGGCTGAGGATATTGAAAGACAGGAGTCCTCTCCACTCCACACTGAGTTCACACTGTCCCCCACTCAAGTCTCCTCACACCCTGAGTCTGCACGAGGTGCCCACGCTGCTGGAATAGACCAATCAGCAGCTCAGCCTCAAACTTCTGCTCCCCATGATACAGCTGTTCTACACCAAACAGCTGCTGAGGGACCATCAACCCAAGCTGATGAACCTCAGGGATCACACCATCCCTCTGGTGAGGCTGCTCCCTCCATGCAAACTCCATCAGCAGGTTTCACCACTGCTGATGTTGAAATGCATATTCCATCTCCCAATGATGAGGTGCTTTTAAACCAAGGCACTGCAGAGGGAACCACCACTGGTCTTCATGAGGATGCTGCAGCACAAGCAGCATCTGAGAGGCCCTCAACACCAACCCCTTCTCCTGGTGATGCAGCTACAGCCGCTGCTGAAGGACCCTTAGACCCCTCCAAGCTGGGCCATATTACTTTTGCCCAGGCTATGAAGCTTCTTTCGAAAGTTTCTCTTCCCTCTCCATCACATCCTCCTACACCAGCCTCATCCTCATCTTCTCCATCTACCCAATCTAACCAGTCTACTCACACACCTCCATCTCCAAAAGATCTACCTTTGAAGGATCAGCTTTCCCTGCTGACCAACAAAGTTGGTTCTTTGGAAACTACCATGACTTCTTTACCCTCTCTCATTTCAGACTCTGTGTCTGAACAGCTTAAGGGGTTCTTTGATTCGTTCAAAGACTCCTTCCCTGCTACTCCACAAACAGATAATTCTCCACAGCTGATAGCACTCACTGCACAGCTGCAAACAGTGTCCAACTCCCTCTCCTCCATTCTTTCACTACAACAGGACTCTGTGTCCTCAATGACAGCCATTTGCCAACAGCTGTCATCTCTCCTCACCTCTTGAAATTCTACCCTTCCTGCCACTCTGGCCAGCTTGTCCACAATAATTGGCTCCCTATCTAACTCTATGTCTTCAAACCTTGGTGATGTGCAAAATTCTCTCGAATTACATCTTGCACGGCTTCAAAGTTTGATGTTCACAGAGTCTGATAGGGAAAACATTGTTAAGCTGACCTCCCTTGCTGATACACAATCCTCTTCTCTTCAAACCTGTCTTTCCCAACTTGCAGAGGTAAAGGACAATTTGGCTTTCTTAGTGACTAGCCTTGTTGGCCCCAGGCCTGCTGCCAGAACTGCTGGCAAGCCTGATGACTTTGTGTCTTCAGGCAGACCGGGTGTTGAAGGTGCTGGTACATCTCCTTCAAAGGGGGAGAAGTCGTCTGCCTCTAAGACCAAGTCTAAGGGGGAGAAAACTTCCACTCCTAAGGAGACACCAGTGTCTGCAGCACAAACTGGTCATCCTGCAGGAGTCTTTGCAACAGGAACAGTAGAGGGTGCTTCTCATGCTGCTCAGTCTACTCAGGTTGAATCTCCAATCCCTGCTCAGTCTAAGGGGGAGGAATCCATTCTTGAGGATAGGCCAAGCAGCAGAAGGAGGCATCTGATCCTAGAGGAAGAAGAAGAAGAAGAGGAGGAAAGTCCTCAAGCTGCTATCACTAAAGCAGCTAAAGGAAAAGAAATAGCAGAAGATGATCCCATTCAGCAGAAACAAGCAGAAACCCAATTTCACAAAGCCAGGGCCAAAGAAATGGGTCTTCCTATGCACAAGTATTTTGAGTTTAGAGAAGAACAGCTTCAAGCCCTGGAAATTCTTAGAAGAGAAGAAGAATCTGCCAAAGCTGCCAAATCATTTGCACTTCAAGAAGCAAAGAAAGTCAAAATGTCTACTCTGAGAAGCTACTAAGGGATCAGCAGGGGAGAAGGAAGCAGAGAAAGAAAAAGGCTAAAACAACAAATAAGTAACCATAAAATTAACAATATAATTCTAGTCAAGCCCAAATATGAAGTGTACAACAATTCTAGCCCAATAAGCAAATGTTAAATACACGTGTATTTTAAATTATTTGTTAAATGAGGAACAAACTAATAAGTTTAGATATATTTTCAGAGATTTTGTAACAATATTTTTATATGTGTAGAACTTATAAAGACTAACAAGGTCACACCTCGATACCCAACTTGGCAACGAGACGTGACATCGTGGAAACAAAGACATAATCATAATGAACAACCTCTAAATGAGACGTTTTAAAAATACATAAAATATAAATATTGTTTTACAAGCATCACAAAATACAAAGTCACTAGTTGGATATTAAAATACATGACAAAAAGTTTAAGTTATGAAAAGTAATCTCCGCAATGTTTGAGATGCACGAAGACTCTGAAAAATTGATGATCTTGTATATTTGCCATGAACATGATACCTTAGCGTTACGTTCCTGAGAAAAACATGTTAAATATGTCAACATAAAGTTGGTGAGCTCATAGGTTTACTCGATAAATAAGACATTGTATGGAAACACAAGATTTCAGTGAGTTGCAAATAAAAGCAAATCATATAATTTAAGTATTAACATAAGCCTCATGACCCCGAAACTTAACTTATGAGTGCCTTTGTGGTATCCAACACCATAGTACCAAGAAATGTCAAATAATTATGCATCTGTTTACAATTAGCGTGACCAACTTGGATGGGGGCGTCAACCTAAATAGATCTATCTACAATATTCATGTTTACGTAGTAATTAACGGTTCATGATTGAGGGCGATGGTGAAATAACTGTTAGGCACAAAAAGGCCTCAGTCAAACCTGTTTTGCATCTGAGGGGGAGATTATTAATCAAACCTGTTGATCCTCTTGAGGGTAAAAGATAAGGCCTGTTTATGTCTTAATTATACCTAAAAAGTGATTTGCAATATCAGTCCAAATCTGTTCTACGTGTTGCATGTGTTGCAACTAAGACAGTTTGTCCAAGCTGTTCTGTCTGCTGAACAGGCTGGACATAAACTGTCTACGCTGCTCTACACTGGTGAGCAGCTTGGGCATTTTACAAGTGTTCTGTTCTTTGTGAACAGAACCTGTTCTTTGTGAACAGGCTAAACACTTTATGGAATGTGTTTCCAAGTCCTCATGTATTGTTTTTTACTACAAGATCAGTTTACAAAGTCGAAGACAAAGTGGAAATCAGAACTGCTCAGCCTGCCCAAGCTGTTCTGTTACATGAAGACAAAAGGTTATTTGAAAAAGGGTGACAGACCTCTTTCTTATATCAAAATAGGCCTTTACAAGGAAGAAAGACGCAAAGTTGACATTCCTTATTTGGTTAAAGGCAATGCAACAGTAGACAAAGTGAAAAGACAAAAGTTCTGCACATGTGAAGACAAGTCTGCTTTTCAGAAAAGTGCAGAAAAGTTATGTGGTCTTTTCAAACAAGACTTCTCTTTTTTCATTCCGTTCAATGAAGAAGTTTCTCTTAGATCCTCTGAGTGAGTATAAAAGGAAACTTCTAAGGTCAGAAAGAATAAGCCAAGAAAAGCTAAGTGCTGAAGCCAAGAGTGAACGTGCAAGTGTGTTCTTTTCATGCATGCAAGCCTGCCTGTGTAATACAGTTTACTTGTGTCTAAGCTGTTCTACATAAGCTGTCCCTCTAAGTCTTGTAAACACAGTGAGTGCTTCTTAGTGAGTGTGTTCATTGTAAGCTAGTTTGAGTTTGTATTAGACTAGTGAACATACTGTTGTATCTGTCATCTCAGCTTGAACCTTTCCGCATTCAAGCTTGTTTGTAATTAACAAACTGTTGATAATACATACAAACATTGAGAAAATAGTCTGTAGTTTTTAAATTGCTGTATTCACCCCCCCTCTACAGCTTAAAGCTATATTCTTTGGGAACCTCTCGGGACCTACAATAACAATCTTATGTAATACGAAAAAATGATTCAAGTAGTAGTGTCCATATAAAATAAAATGTTAAGCATGTATTCTCACCCCAAAATAATAAGAACAATTAAAAATGAGGCAATGAAAACTCACCGCAAAATGATAGCAAAAACGAGCGTAAAAACGTAGAGTGTATTGTTGACTTGCTATGAACTTGATGTGTTTAACCGAGTCCTAAATGATATGAGGGGCTTAATAACTCCCTTAAATTATAATATGCATGTATGTTGGTTTTTATATTTTAAATCTCCCAACTTAACAAGTCCATAAATAAAACCCACTTAAAAACGTCAAGTTTATATATATAATTTTCCAGCTTTTATAGAGGTTTTTCGGCCTACTTTGTGGCTGTTTTTGACCAAGCTCCAAAACGATTTGGGCTTTGATATTCATAGTCATAAAACTACTATGTACAAGGAATTTTTTGAGGTAAAAACGACCATTTTTCAAGGTATTTAGGTTAGGGAAAAAGCTCGTTAAAAACCCTATGTTGGCCATTTTTGAGCTGTTAGACTTTTCGGTTCCCAAATAATATTTGGGGGTTCAAAATTCCATATTAAATTATGAAAAGCTCCAGATATTTAGTTAAGACATAGATCTAATTTTGAAACAAGAATCAACTAATTTCGTTAAGCTTTGAATTAGTTATGATTTTTCAAAGTCGATGTAATATTTCTGCCGAAAATCCGGACTTCATATCCTTGAAACAACTTGTCATTCTTGTTGTTTATTCAGAAACCACATGTATAAAAGGATATTAAACACATTTATATAACTTGTTTTCATAATATTCATACTTAAATTATGTGTTTATATATTTATAAACACATTTGAAGAAACAAACTTTAAAAACAAAACTAGTTATTTATAAACTTGAGTTTTAATGAAACTTGTTGTTGTTGGTGATTATATATATTATGCAAGACTTATATAAACATGAATATAAGAAGTTATAAGTTAGTATTTACTTACTTTGATGTATTATGAGTATGAAATCAAGTAGAAGTTGTGATTCTTGAAAGGTTGTTGCACCAAAGACACTTGAAAAATGAAGAACACTTGAAAGAACAAAAGTTGCACAATTTTCTTGTTGTGAGAGGCCCTTGGCCGGATTTTAGAGAGAGAGGACAAGAGGTTTTTGGCTTTTGAATGTGTGGAAATGAACCCTCTATTTATAGAGGAGAAACAAATCTTGAAATGATGGTGAAAATGGAGGTTGAGTGTGAGATCTTGGATGAATTGAAAGGAAGAGATTTGATTGTGATTGTGTACGGAGATTAATATTAAAAAAAATGAAGTCAAAAGCTACCCTTTTACTATGATGGCCGGCCCTATAGGGTGTATATTCATTGTATTTTCATTTTTTTGTATAAAAATATTTAGAATGTATTCTTGTATTTTTCTTTTTATGTAAATTAATAAATACTTATGAATGCATTAGTTTAATGAATTGTTTTAGTCTTGCATAATTAATGTTAAGTAAGTTTGTTAATGCATGATTAGTGTCACTAATATTAATTTAATTATATACTTAGTTGAATTAATCCATCGTATCGTAAATCAATCGGATTAATTAATTTGTCGTTTCATCGCACTAATGAAATTGTTTCTAATTGAAATGAATTTCCTTATGAAATTTGTTAATCACTTTGATTAATTACTAATGACCACTGATTAGGTTATAACTTGCTAATAACTACTGGTTAAGTTATATTTGTTAACCTGATTTTGTGCCGGCTGTTACAGTCTCCCCCTGTTAAGAGAATTTCGTCCCGAAATTAGTTCGTGTTCTCCACTGCTTGAGTATATGAGAACAAATGAGGGTATTTTTCCCGAAACTGGTCTTCGCGTTCCCATGTAAACTCAGGACCACGCTTAGAGGTCCATCTGACCTTTACTGTAGGTATGCGGTTGTGATTCAGCTTCTTGATTTCTTGATCCATAATTTCTATAGGTTTTTCGATGAAATGTAGCTTGTCATCTAGTTGTAGTTCTTCCAGGGGTATGATGAGTGTTTCATCTGACATGCACTTCCTCAGATTTGATACATGAAAAGTATTGTGTACACTGCTTAATTCTGGGGGTAGATCAAGCCGATAAGCTACCAGACTAATTCTCTTGGAAAGCTTGAATGACCCAATGTAACGAGGATTAAGCTTTCCTCGTTCCCCAAAACGGAATACACTCTTCCATGGTGAGACTTTCAACATCACCTAATCTCCTTCTTGGAATTCCATATCCTTCCTTCTAACATCTGCGTAACTTTTCTGCTGATCCCGAGCAATTTTTAATCGGTTTCGAATTTGCGGTATCTTCTCAGTTGTCTCGTGTATGATTTCCGGACCGGTAATTTGACTATCCCCAACTTCAGCCCAACAACCGGTAATTTGTCTATCCCCAACTTCAGCCCAACAAATAGGTGATCGACACTTTCGCCCATACAGTGCCTCAAACGGAGCAGCTTTAATACTCGAGTGGTAACTATTATTGTACGAGAACTCGACTAATGGCAAATGTCTATCCCAACTCTTTCCAAAATCTATTACGCATGCCCTTAACATATCCTCCAATGTTTAAATGGTTCTCTCGCTTTGACCATCAGTCTGAGGGTGGTATGTTGTACTCATGTCTAATTGCGTAGCCAAAGCCTCTTGTAACAATTTCCAGAACTTCGATGTAAACCGACTGTCTCTATCAGAAATAATCAATACGGGAACTCCATGCCTTGAGACAACTTCTTTAGGATAGATTCGTGTTAACTTATCCATCTTATCAGTCTCCTTGATTGGCAGGAAATGTGCAGTCTTTATGAGTCAGTCAACGATTACCCAAATGATGTCATAACCACCAGCAGTCTTTGGCAACTTCGTGATGAAATCCATGGTTATCCTTTCCCACTTCCATTGTGGTATTTTCGGTTGCACCAATAGTCCTGGCGGTTTTTGATGTTCCACTTTAACCTTCGAGCATGTTAAGCACTTGCTCACATACGTAGCTTTGCCAGCCTTCATGTTTGGCCACCAATATAGATCCTTCAAGTCATGATACATCTTATCTGATCCTGGATGGATATCATATCTTGACTTATTCCCTTCATCCATAACCAGCTTCCTTAATCCTCCGAATTTTGGTAGCCAAATTTGGTTCATGAAGTACTGGCATCCATCAGCCTTGGTCTCAAATTGTTTATCCATGCCTCTCAGGGTTTCTTCCAACAGGTTTTCTTCTTTGATTGCTTCTTCAGGTTTGATTGTATAGTCATGACCAGGGCTCGGACTCTTAAAGGCTTAACTCGTTCCTTCCGACTTAAAGCATCGGCTACAACATTCGCTTTGCCCAGGTGATAACGAATATCGCAATCATAATTGCTTAGCAGCTCCACCCAGCGACATTGCCTCATATTTAACTCTTTCTGGTTTAGAATGTGCTGGAGACTCTTATGATCTGTATACACGGTGCACTTTGTACTGTAAAGGTAGTGTCTCCATATATTGAGTGCAAATACTACAGCTCCAAGCTCTAGGTCATGTGTTGTGTAGTTCACCTCGTGGGTCTTAAGTTGTCGTGATGCATAAGTGATAACCTTATCCTTCTGCATTAACACACACCCCAATCCATTGTGTGAGGCATCGCAGTATACCACAAAATCCTCAATTCCTTCGGGTATGGATAGTATAGGTGCACTACACAATCTTTGCTTTAGCAGCTGAAAAGATGACTCCTGTTCTTCACCCCTGTTGTACTTTACATCCTTTCGAGTCAACTCCGTTAAAGAACCAACTATCTTGGAGAAGTTCTCAAGAAAGTGCCTATAATAACCGGCAAGACCTAAGAACTGACGGATTTCTGTGGGAGTTCTAGGAGTTGCCCAGTTCTTAATGGCCTTGATTTTCGACTGGTCTACTTGTATTCCATGATATTTGATCACATGACCAAGGAATTTTACCTCTCGCAGCCAAAAATCACACTTTGAAAATTTGGCGTATAGCTGTTCTTTCTCTAGTAGCTCCAAAATCAACTTTAGAAGTTGTTCGTGCTCCTCCTTGCTTCATGAGTAAATAAGGATGCCATCTATAAAGACAATAACGAATTTGTCTAAATAGGGCTTGCACACGCGATTCATAAGATCCATGAATACCGCTGGCGCATTGGTCAACCCGAATGACATTACTTGAAACTCGTAATGACCATAACGAGTTCTGAAAGTCGTCTTTGGAACATCATGTACCTTAACCTGATGATATCCTGACTGCAAGTCAATCTTTGAATGAAAGCTAGATCCTTACAGTTGGTCGAATAAGTCGTCAATTCTGGGGAGAGGGTATCGGTTCTTGATTGTTAACTTATTCAGCTCACGATAGTCTATACACATCTTGAAAGATACATCTTTCTTCTTTACGAACATGACCGGAGCTCCCCATGGTGAGGAACTTGGTCGGATGAATCCCTTCTCCAAAAGCTCTTGCAGCTGATTGGATAACTCTTGCATCTCTGATAGGGCTAATCGGTAAGGTGCTCGTGCCACAAGTGTAGCTCCAGGCACCAAGTCGATCTGAAATTTCACTTGCCTAGGTGGTGGAAGTCCATACAATTCTTCAGGAAAGACTTTGGGGAAATCACGAACCACCGGAATCTCTTCGAGTCGCTTCTCCTTCGACTCTTTCCCCATCATGTGAACTAGAACTGCTTGACATCCCCTTCGGAGACCGGATATGATGTTTAACTGCGAGTTCTTTCTTTCTCCTTGGACTATTAAGACTTTCCTCTTCTTGAGTGGTATACGTACAACCTTCTTACCACACAGGATTTTCGCATGGTTATCTGATAACCAATCCATCCTGATAACTACATCGAAGCTCCCAAGTTCAATTGGCATCAAGTCTATTTTAAAGGGATGATCTGCTAACTTTAGTGTGCACTCTTTAATTACACTATTTGTTTCTATCAACTTACCATCAGCTAACTTTATGGCATAAGCAATGTCTAATGGGGAAAGATTGGCATTCAATTGTTCACTAAACTTAGTAGATATAAAACTTCTATCAGCCCCAGTATCAAATAACACATAAGCATATACATTGTTGAGAAGGAATGTACCCGTAACAACTTTGGGATCCTGACGAGCATCTCCAGCTCCTAACACAAAAACTCTTCCCTGAGCTCCACCGTTGTTGTTTAGCTTTGGGTAGTTCTTCTTGAAATTCCCGGTGTTTCCACATTCAAAACAGCTCCTTTGCGCACCGTTGTTGTTTCCATTGTTGTTACTCCTACAATCTTTGGTCACATGACCAATTCGCTTACACTTCCTGTATGGAGTAGGACAGGGACCTACGTGATGGTAGGTGCATTTGTTACACAATGGTTTGGTGCCGGTGTAACACTTTCTTGGTTCAGCCCCGACAACAAATGCCTTAATGGTTTCGGTCTTCTTGGCTTGCAAACCCGAATTTTTCCCTGAGCGATCCTCCCACTTTCTCTTATTTTCTCCAGCCTTAGCTTCTACCCGCCTTGCCACTTGATCCATATTCGTCATCCGAATGGCACTTTGAATTGTAGTTGGATTGGTGGCGGTCACATTTCCTTGAATCTGAGGAGCGAGTCCCCAAATATAGCGTTCGATACGCTTGTACTCGGGAGTGACCATCTGTGGGCATAGCAGACTTAGTTCATGAAAATGTTGGTGTATCCAGCGACATCCGTTCCCATCATCGTCAGATTCCATAATTCAGACTCCATCTTCTGCAGTTCATTTATGGGATAGTATTCATCCGTCATCATTTGTTTCAACTCTATCCATGGGAGTTGATAAGCAGTATCGATTCCAACTGACTGGGTATAAGAGTTCCACCATGTTAGAGCGCTATCCTGCAGGGTGTGAGTGGCAAACTTGACCTTCACGTCTTCGGTACAGCCATTGACGTGGTAGACAGACTCGAGCTTCTCAAACCAACGAACTAGTCCGATCACACCTTCCGTTCCATTAAAGTATCGCGGCTTGCAGCTTAGAAATCCCTTGATGTTACACCCCCCTTTGGTTTGTGTCTGATCCTCCCACAGTGTCTCTTGCTCCTCCATCCCCGTTAGCAGCGTTATTTCTATTCGTTTCATATATGGCTATAGCAGCAGCCACTCATTGAGCAACGAGTTGCTCAATTGCAGTGGTGCTCATTGCTCTCCTTGGCGGCATTATCTTGAATAAATTAGTATAAATGGTATAAGGGAGTGAATCTACGAATTTGAAAGAGAACACATAATTGTAGCACATTGTTGCACATAAATTTTGCAAATACATAACATCGATTTTCATTGATAATTGATTTAATTTTTGTTACATAGGGGTCGGGTTTTACTCGAAAAATTTCAAGTAATTTTATTACATCGGGTCCTACTACTTCCTAGAATTTAAAAGACAAAAATAGAAATACAAGTTTATATCCTACATAACTAGGTGTGGGAGTGGTCAGGGTCTCTCCTCGCTCCAGGGCGTTGAACCTCTGTGTCAATGTTACGTGCCTCACACTCCGCTAGACGTTGTCAGAGTTCCTCCATTCCATCCTGGTGGATTGATTGGACATGATGGTTGGCCCAGTAGATGTTGGTGTTCTGCAGTTCTTCCTGCTCTATCCTTGATGTGATCTCCCCGACCTCTTGGCTAAGCTGCCTAATTTGGAGGTCGTGTCAGGTGGCTCTTGCCACCAGTAGAGGCACAGTTTGGGTTGCGGGTTCCTGAGTGAGGGATGGGGTCGGCTCGGAGGATGGTCCTCCGATCTCGAATATGGAGGGGATTCCCTCCTCTCGCCTCCATTCTTGGAGGGTAACTGGCATCCAATTCCAAGGCCGGGCATCTACCCGTCACCGTTGTAGCGGGCTTGGCTGAGGGACTGGGACTGGGACTGGGATAGACTCCCGTCGGGGCATTATCACCCTTTTTCGTGCGGTGAATTTCATGAGGGGCCCATTGGGATGTGGGCGATAAGTTTTGTGGGAGGGGACTTGGGGATGATAAGGTATGTATGTAGGGGCCACCGGAGATAGTGGATCCTCCTCGGATGGTTCTCCCCATCCGCTAGAGGGTTCTTCCTCTTCCATGGGTTCTTCTTCAGACTCCTCCATTGGTTCATCCAGAGGGGTCTTCTGACTCGATAAAAAAAATCTTGGTGTCCTCTTGGTTGATATCGCCAATTTTGTTTATATTTATCAGGCGATATCTGTTTTGATTTACACCTTAATATTGCTTATAGTAATCTTTTCGAGCAAATTTTGGTATTTAGTTGAAATTTTGTTCATTGGAGCAGGTTTTGTTAAAAGTGCTCAATGTAGCTATTTTGGAAAAAGCGCGGCGCGGATTCATAAAGTGTGGCGCGGTAATAGCAACAGAAAACCCATCCTGAACCTGTCACTAAAAGCGCGACACGGTTTCCTAAAGCGCGGCGCGTAAACTGTCACACCCCGTTACCCCGGTTGGAAACAAAGTGTGACGTCGCGGAAGCATAACCATAATCATAACGAACGACCACTATATGGACGTTTTCAAAAATACATTGATTTAACTTCAATATAAATATTGTTTTACATAACCAAAATACAGCGTAAGTAGTTCTTAAAATACCAAAATTTAAATACACAATTTAGTTTATCAGGAAAGATGAAAATAAATCTCCGAGTTTGAAAATGATGCGACTCCAGCATGAACGGAAGCCTTGGAATGCTTCCGATAAATGCGCATGCCTTAATCACCTGAAAATACATGCTAAAATACGTCAAAAAATTCTCGGTGAGCTCATAGGTTTACACGAAAAGACCAATTGTATGGACATTATCAGATGAGTTGAATTTATAAAGCATAAATTCCATGTATGTATTACATAAACCATCATGCAACCGAAGCTTAATTAAATGAGTTTGCCCTGTGCAGTATTCCCATACGTAATACCGTTTGTTCAATATATATGCATCCCGCCGTTAGCCGATTAAGACTAACCCGAATGGGGGACATGACTCCCGATAGATCTATCCAAAATATATTCGCGCTTACAAATAAATGTAATTAACGGTTCATGATTTAAGGGCTGATGGATCCACATGTGTAATACATATAAGAAATAAACAGTTTTGATGTTCATATGAAAATAGTGCATGTATTTCCACCCCAATAGATAGTGAAAATAGGGGCTATGAAGACTCACCGCATATTGATGGCAAAAATGAGCGTAAAAACGACGATTTTTACGTTGTTTATGAGTGATGACACCGGTCGCGTTTAACCGAGTCCTAAATAACGTAAGGGATTTAATAACTCCCATATATGATAGTATGTATGTATAAATGTTGTTATGTTTTAAATCTCCCAACATTACAAGTTTATAAATAAAACCCACTTAAAACGTCAAGTTTATATATATATAATGTTCCAGCTTTTTGAAGGTTTTTCGGCCTACTTTGAGGCTGTTATTGACCAAGCTCCAAAACGATTTAGGCTTTGGTTTTCCTAGACATTAAACTACTATATACAAAGAATTTTTAAAGTCAAGAACGGCCATTTTTCGAGGTGTTTAGGTTAGGGAAAAAGCTCGTTAAAAACCCTATGTTGGCCATTTTTGAATTGTCAAACTTTCGGGTTCCCAAATAATATCTGGGGGTTCTAAACTCCATAATAAATTATGAAAACTTCCAGATTTTTAGTTAAGACATAGATCTAACTTTTGAGACAGGGATCAACTCATTTTGTTAAGTTATGAATTAGTTATGATTTTTCAAAGTTGATGCAACTTTTCTGCCGAAATTCCGTATTTCATAAACTTGAAATAACTTGTGATTCTTGTTGTTGATTCAAAAGTTACTTGTATAAAAGTTATAAAACACATTTATATAACTTGTTTTCATAATATTTACACTTACATGATGTGTTTATATATTTATAAACACATTTGAAGAAAACAACTTAAAAACAAAAACTAGTGATTTATAAACTTGAGTTTTTATGAACTCGTTGTTGTTGGTGATTATATATATTATGCAAGACTTATATAAACATCAATATAAGATATACTAGGTTAATATTTACTTACTTTGATGTTTTAGAAGAATGAAAATGAGTAGAAGGTTGGATCTTCAAAAGTTGCACCAAGAACACTTCAAGATATGAAGAACACTTGAAAGAAAATGGTGTGTTGTGTGTGTGTGTTATGTATGTGCCCGGTTTTTAAGAGGAGGAAGAAGAGATTTTGGTGTGATAAAAATGAAAGAAAAAGCTCTCTATTTATATAGAAAATTGGATCTTGAAAAGATGCTGAAATGATGAAGAATAGTGTGAAATCTTGTTTGAATTGAAAGAGGAGGATTTGATTTTGATATGTTGAGTAAAAAAAATATATTTCAAGTCCTTTTGTATCCTCTATGGCCGGCCCTATGTGGGTGTATTTCCATGTATTTTTTTTGTATAAAAGTATTTAGAAATGTATTTTTGTATTTCCCTTTTTTTGTAAATTCATAAATACTTTTGGATGCATTGTTTTAATGAATTGTTTTAGTCTTGCATAATTAATGTTAAGTAAGTGTATTAGTATATGATTAGTGTCTTATAGATTAATTATGTACTTAGTTGAATTAATCCCTCATATCGTAAATCGATCGGATTAATTGATTTCCCGATTCATCGCACTGATGAATTTGATTCTAATTGAGTTGAATTTCCTTGTGAACATTGTTAATCACTTGATTAATTGCTAATGACCACTGATTAAGTTATAATTGGCTAGTAATTACTGATTAGGTCATAGATGCTAACCTGGTTTAATGTCGGATGTTACATAAACGGCCTCCAGCAACTTGCAGCTTTTAAATTAATTTCCATGGAGGTTCAATAAGAAGTCGCCATAACAAAAGCGCGGCGTGTAATAACAAAAGCGCGGCGCGTAAATGGCCCAGTATATAATTTCAGAAACTCGATTTTTAAAGGCAGATTTCGAAAAGGGGTTTTGCTGTGGCGATTTTTGGCGATAAGAAGTGAGTTGCTGCTCGATTTTTGAAGGGTTATCATCCATTTCAACCATCTAACACCAATTTCATCAATAGGGGAGTGATTTCATCTTCATTTTGTCTTGATTTTGCGTTGTAATTCAATGTTCATGGCAATTTGTGTTGTAAAACTCTTCAATATGATGGAGTAGTAACTTTTTGATCATTTGGGTATGAAATACCTTAACATTAGATGATGGTTATGTAATACTTGGAATATTAATATGCTTAGTTGTTATTATGGATGAATATAATGGGGTGTTGCAAAAACATGTTTTGATTCATTTTAGATGTTGATTAACATTTGATGTGAGTTAGGGTTTATTAATATCTATTCTAAATGAAGTGATTTTTGATTGCTTTGTATAAATCGTTTAACTTGTGAGAGTAATGGAAAATGGATACAGAAATGTTTTGCTATGAATCATTATATTATTTGTGTAAGGATGTGAGTCTAATGCAAATTATGTTAACATTGTGAAGTGAAAGCATCATCCATGATAATAACCAATATGTGAGTATGAATGTATGTTCTTAACTTTTGTAAAATAATGGTTGAGTGATCTTCATTGTTTATGAATGTATCTTTTGGTACCAAATGTTATGTGCATAATATTTTGATACTTGAACTCATACTCATATCTTAATTTGTATAAATTCTCAAGGGAGTGATCATTTGATAGTTTTATATTAATAAAGGAGTTAAGCTATTTGATAGTCTTTGAGTGATCTTGGCTATTGAATAACTTAAGTAATAACATATTTTTATTCCAAGGCATTATCATTACTTAATCATCCATGTGTTAGGGGAAATAATTCCAAGTGATCATCCTTTAATTATCAAGTTTTAATCATTCTCTTGTTGCTATTGTCACGGTGTTAGTAAACTCATTTGATAATCGAAATCTTAATGATAAATCTTTACACATTATCGGCTATCTAACTTCTAATCTACTTCTTATTGTTTTGCAAATCCAATTGTCCCTGAGATCGACAACCTGGACTTACTTAGCTATACTAGTATACGATACCAATCTGTCACACCCCGATACCCCACTTGGCAACGAGACGTGATGTCGCGAAAATAAAGGCATAATCATAATTAACGACGTCTAAATGGGACGTTTTAAACATACATAAAATATAAGTATCGTTTTACAAGCATCACAAAATACAAAGTCACTAGTGTGGAGATTAAAATACATGACAAAAAGTTTAAGTTATGAAAAGTAATCTCCGCAATGTTTGAGATGCACGAAGACTCTGAAAAACTTGATGATCTTGTAAACGTGCCTTGAACATGATACCTTAGCGTTTACGGTCCTGAGAAAAACATGTTAAATACGTCAACATAAAGTTGGTGAGCTCATAGGTTTACTCGATAAATAAGACATTGTATGGAAACACAAGATTTCAGTGAGTTGCCAAATAAAAGCGAATCATATAGTTTAAGTATTAACATAAGCCTCAGGAACCCGAAACTTAACTTATGAGTGCCCTTGTGGTATCCAACGACATAATACTAAGAAATGTCAAATAATTATGCATCTGTTTACAATTGATGCGACCAACCCGGATGGGGGCGTCAACCCAAATAGACCAATCCACAATATTCACGTTTACGTAGTAATTATAGGTTCATGATTGAGGGCAATGGTGAAGTAACAATCTTATGTAATACGAAAAAATGATTCAAGTACTTGTGTCCATATAAAATAAAATATTGAACATGTATTCTCACTTATAACACCTTGCCTTTTATTTGCATTTTTATTTTAAGTAATTTTGAGCAATTTGCGTAAAAAGATGTAATTTCGAGATTTAGTATAAATAGGAGTTGAGTGCTCCATTTTCACACTTTTGCAAAACCCGTCTAGCATTTTCAAAGTTCCTCTCTCTAGAACCCGAACTTCTCTCTAACTTTTCTCTCAAACCGACCGGCCAAATCTCGAGTTCTATACGTCATCGGAAAGGTCTCGAAGTGTACTACGCGGATCTACCATTGCATGTGAGATTTGATACGAATTCGAGGTAAGAATTGCCATTTTCGTATTCTGCATTATTTGGGTTTTTGAAGGAAGCTTCATATTTCATTTTTGATTCGATTTTTAGCCATTTAGCTTGAGTTTTAGCCTGATTATGGTAGATTATGTATAATATAACTAAACCGAGGCTTATTACTTAGCTTATTTGTGGATTTGAGGCTTGAAAATGCATGTTTAAAGCTGTAGTTTATGAACAAACTCGAGTACGCATAGAACAGACTCGAAATGCCAAGAACAGACTCGAATAGAGCTAGATTCGAGAATGAGGTTCGAATCTAACCCCCTGGTCCGAATCTGTCTTCGAGTCTGATGCTCAGATTCGAATCTGACTTCGAGTCTGATGCTCAGATTCGAATCTAACCCCTAAATTTCGAATCTAATTGATAAAATTTACGAACAACGTATAAATTAGCAAAATAAATAGCAAAATATTTAGCTAGAAGTTATGGCTTATAGATGTTGGAATATTGAGCTAGCAATATTAATTTAGCACATGTTCTGTAATATTAAACTTCAGATATTATACATAAGCTGTTTAGCCCAGCTGCGAGTCAAAGCCAGTGCCAGAATATATTAAAGCCTAGATAAGCAAGTGCAAGCATTATAAAGCAATTTAAAGCGTAAATAAGCCCGAGCAAGCATTTCAGAATATTTCAAGCATTTTCAGTACTGTGAGTAACAGTTATTCTTGTTTACATGTTTTATATGAAATTGAGACATAAATTGCTTCTATATGATTTCTTTGGAATTCAATAGACTTTTGTGAGTGAAGGCGAACACTGTGGTACAGGTGATGCCTAGCTTAGCCGGATCTTACAATTGATCTATTAATATGCATATTTATCTGCAATCGGTTTATTGTTCTGCATACTATACAGCAAACTTTGTGTTAGCGTTTCTTTGTGCATCTCATAAGCATTATATTTAGCGAGCAAGCAATTCTGATGTTCACCACTATCCCTTGAGCATTATGCGGGTAGCTAGCCCCGCATCACAGATTGATCATCTGTCAGCGGTAAACCCCTAGTGGTGGCATCTCCTTTCTGCGTGAAATGTCTCAATCGTGCAGCATTCTTTCTGGGTATTAAGCAAACAAGCAAAGCAAGCAAGCAAGCATAACAGCCTTTATAGGCACTTTCGCCTCATATTTTACATGTATTCATGAATATCTGTTTACTCACTAAGCATTAGCTTACAGTTGCTACTTACAATTTTTACAGGAAAAGGTAAAGAGCAAGCTGGACCTTCTGCTTAGGTCTATTTTCTGATCATCCCAGAGGACTTAGCTCACTTTCAGCTTGTGGTATAGCTTTATGATGCTTTGGGTTCTGGGTAGCTGCTTTTATTTAAATTGTGATGTTTTTAGCAACTTAGTACTGTAACCTTGTAGCACGTGTAGTGCATGACTTATTGTAATATTTTATTTAGCTTTATACATTTAATATTATTCCTGGGATAAGCAAGCGTGTTTTAAAGCAAGGATGTGACAGGATGGTATCAGAGCATTGGTTTGAGGGATTCAAGTGTTAGCAATAACACTTGGACTCAAACTTTTAAGCAAAGATATTAGCTTCGAATGTCTAGGCTTTAACTTGACCTGAGATAGGCTTTGACTTTGCTTTAGGAATTGGGAAATGGGGTAGAATAGGAGTTATGCCTATTCTTATGCAAGTATTATTTATATAATTTCAGAACATGTCTGGATCTGGTGAAGGAGCTGGAGGTGGACTCACTCCTGAACAGATCATGCAAATAATGCAAACGATGCTCAATGAAAACAACGAGCGTCAAGCTAAATTTTTGCAAGACCAGTTTCGTGCCCGTGATGAAGCCGAAACTAGGCGAAGGGAAGAACATAGGAAACAACAGCATGATGACACTGGACGCCACAACGACGACACCGACGAGGAGGAAGCCCCTGTAGTCCCTCCTAAGGGCTGCAACTTCCGTTACTTTAAGGCTTGCGGAGCTCAACCTTTTAAGGGTGCTGCAAATTCGATCGAAGCGCTTGAGTGGATCACTGGCATCGAGCGGATTTTTCTCATTAGTGACTGTGCTGAAGAATCAAAGGTTAGCTTCGCTACAACACTGTTCGAGGGTGGCGCTGTTATGTGGTGGAGGTCTCAGGAAAACATGCACGGAGCCAACTGGATTAAGTCCCTATCTTGGGATGAATTCAAAGTTATTTTCTTTCGTCAGTACTGCCCAGCTGATGAAAAGAAGCGTTTGGAAGAGAAGCTGATGGCTCTTACTCAGGGAACCAAATCGGTGACTGAGTATGAGATTGAATTCACCCGACCAAGTTTGCTGTCTGACTATCAAGTCGCTACTGAAGAGCGAAAGATCGACCGTTTTCTGATGGGTCTGCATCCTGAATATCAGAAGTTCTTGAAGCACCAGGGATATACCAACTATGCTGACTGTGTTGAAGCTGCTCGAATTCTCGAGCAGGATTTTATTCGAGCTGGAGGAGTTCCTACTTCCTCTATTAACCCGACATGTCCATCACCGCCCAAGAAATCGCGCACCGGAAGCTATTCTGGATCTTCATCCAGATATTCTCGGCCACAGCAGTCTCAGTACCGACAGTTCAGCTCGCCTACGGCACAGCAAACTCGATCTTATGCGGTACATTCTGAGCCGAGGCAGTGTCGCCGCTGCCAGAAGTCACACATTGGGCGTTGTAACCCCAATGATGTGAGGTGCTATGTGTGCAACGAAATAGGACATAGCAGTGAAGAATGTCCTAACAGAGTTAAAGTTTGCAACAATTGTTTACGCCCTGGACATAATGAGCATGCATGTACGCATCCGTTCAGCATGATTTACCCGAGTGCAGAGCATCATCCGCGATTGCAGCAGCAGCAATACCGACCTCAGCAACAACATCAACAACAGCAGCAAAGACAAAATCAACCGGCCCGGCATAGCACATCGCGAGGAGGTTCTAGTCGCCGTAACGAGCCAGCTCGGAGTCAGAATCGCGCATTCCAAATCACGGCTGAGCAAGCAAAGGAAATACCAGATGTGGTATCTGGTATGTTTCTCGTTAACTCCGTACCTGCTAGAGTTATTTTTGATTCGGGAGCCAACCGTTCCTTCATATCAAATTCATTTGCATCTAAACTTGGAATTGCACCGACTACTCTACCTGTTATCTTTGATATTGAAACGGCTAGTAATGTAAGTGTGTCTACCGATAAAATTTACCGTGACTGCATTATTCTGCTCGACAACTGTACCTTCCAACTGGACCTTATCCCGATGGACTTTCATGAATTCGACGTCATCGTGGGTATGGATTGGCTTGATCATCATGACGCCAGCATTGTCTGCAAGAAGAAGTTGATAAAGCTCACTGCTCCGGATGGCCGCAATATTTGCATCTACGGTGACAGAAAGACAGGTGAAATATGTTTAATTTCTGTAGTCAAAGCTAGGAAGCATATAGCTAAGGGTTGCGTGTCATACTTAGCATATGCGATAGATGCTAAGTCTGAAAAGAAAGCATTAGCCGAGGTTCCGTTAGCCTCTGAGTTTCCCGATGTCTTTCCTGAGGACATCTCTGGACTCCCGCCAGACCGTCAGGTGGAGTTCAGAATTGATTTAGTGCCCGGCGCGGCACCAATTGCTCGAGCCCCTTATAGACTTGCACCTGCTGAGATGCAAGAAATGATGAAGCAATTGCAAGAATTGCTTGACAAAGGATTCATACGACCAAGTTCATCTCCCTGGGGAGCTCCTGTTCTTTTCGTTAAGAAGAAAGATGGGACTCTCCGGATGTGCATTGATTATAGGGAGTTGAACAAGGTAACAATAAAGAATAAATATCCGTTGCCCAGAATAGACGATCTTTTCGACCAGCTTCAGGGAGCCAGTTACTTCTCGAAGATCGATCTTAGATCTGGGTATCATCAGCTCAAAGTTCATGAAGAAGATGTCCCCAAAACAGCTTTCCGTACTAGATATGGGCATTACGAGTTTCTTGTTATGCCCTTTGGTCTTACAAACGCTCCTGCGGCGTTCATGGATCTAATGAACCGTGTTTGTAGACCAATGCTTGATAAGTCTGTTATCGTCTTTATAGACGATATTCTCATCTACTCGAAAACCGAAGCTGAGCATGCTGTGCATCTTAGAGAGCTGCTAGAGTTGCTGCGCAAAGAGCGACTTTACGCCAAGTTCTCTAAATGTGAATTTTGGCTGCGACAGGTGCTTACAATCTCGATTTATTCATTTTAAGCTTAACTATTCTTAAATTTCATGTTCAGCGTTAATTTGCAAATCCTGTATCTTATCAGATACAATTCCTTGGTCATGTGATATCTGGTGAAGGAGTCTCTGTGGATCCTTCTAAGATAGAAGCCATTCAAAATTGGGAAGCTCCCAAATCAGCTACTGAGATCCGAAGTTTCTTGGGATTGGCGGGTTACTACCGTCGATTCATTAAGGACTTCTCAAAACTAGCCATGCCTCTTACATCTCTTACTCGCAAGAATGTTCCCATTATTTGGGAAGAAGCTCAAGAGAATGCATTTCAAACTTTAAAACAGAAACTCACCGAAGCGCCTATTCTGGCCTTACCCGAAGGTAATGAAGACTTTGTAGTCTTCAGCGATGCTTCATATCAAGGGCTTGGGTGTGTTCTGATGCAAAGAGGCAGAGTCATAGCATATGCTTCTCGCCAGCTTAAGGATCATGAAAAGAGTCATCCGACTCATGACCTTGAACTTGCTGCTGTGACTTTTGCATTGAAAACATGGCGGCATTATCTCTACGGCACCAAATGTCAGCTGTATACGGATCACAAGAGCCTTAAGTATATATTCAGCCAGAAGGAGCTCAACATGCGCCAGCGACGCTCCATGGAACTCATCAAAGACTATGACTGTGATATTCTTTATCACCCTGGCAAAGCGAATGTGGTGGCCGACGCATTGAGTCGTAAATCCTACTCTGCTAAATGTCTCTATACCTTGACTCATACTTCGTTTTCATCAACTTTGATCGATGAAATTCTCATTGCTCAAGCCGAAGCCCTAAAAGGGGAAAACCTCAACTCTGAGGACATGAAAGGGCAACTTCAGTTCTTAACCGATAGCCCTCGTGGCTTAAAGCTTTTCAAAAATCGTGTCTGGGTTCCCAAATTTAGTGATGTTCGACAGAAAATTCTTTCGGAAGCCCACTGTTCTAACTTCTCGGTACATCCTGGCAGCACCAAGATGTACAACGATCTAAAATTCGAGTATTGGTGGCCCGGTATGAAGAGAGACGTAGGCCAATATGTCGATAATTGTGTTACATGTCTATTAGTCAAAGCGGAGCATCAGCAGCCTTATGGCAGTCTACAGCCTCTACCGATTCCCGAGTGGAAGTTCGATCACATAACGATGGACTTTGTGACGAAGCTTCCGACTACGCGGAGACAGCACGATGCAATATGGGTGATCGTGGATCGTTTAACCAAAGTTGCGCACTTCATCCCGATTCGCGAGAATTACTCACTAGAGAAGCTGGCTAAGATTTATATAGACGAGATTGTTACTCGACATGGTGTGCCTCTGTCAATTGTTTCCGACCGCGACAGCCGGTTCACTTCAAGGTTCTGGAGTGCACTGCAAGATGGTTTAGGCTCCAAGATCAGAATGAGTACGGCGTATCATCCACAGCCTGATGGCCAAAGCGAGCGCACAATTCTTACACTCGAAGACATGTTGCGGGCATGTGTTCTCGAGTTTAGCGGTAATTGGGACGACCACTTGCCGTTAGCAGAGTTTTCTTATAACAATATTTACCACTCATCCATCAAAGCCGCACCTTTCGAAGCCTTATACGGACGCAAGTGCCGAACTCCTACGTGTTGGCATGAAGCCGGTGAAGCACCAATCGCCGGTCCCGAGCTACTTCAACAGACTAACGACAAGATCAGAATTATCCGCCAACGCTTAGAAACTGCTCAATCTCAACAGAAATCATATCACGACCGACGCCATAAGCCTTTAGAATTCCAGAAGGACGACTATGTTGTATTAAAAGTCTCGCCGATGAAAGGTGTGTTCAGATTCGGCAAGCGTGGCAAGTTAGCACCACGATTCGTTGGTCCTTTCAAGATCACCGAGCGTGTTGGAACTCAATCTTATCTGTTGGACTTGCCGAGCGAACTGTCCAACATACACCCCGTGTTTCACGTTTCGCAGCTTAGGAAGTGCAAAGAAGATGACAGAGAAAAGTGGGCCGATCATCTAACTTACAAGATTAACGAGAAACTGCAATGTGACGAGCCTGAAGTTATTCTAGAAACAAAGATGAAGAAGCTGAGAAATAGAGAAGTAGCAATGGTGTTGGTGCAGTGGAGGACTTCTCACGGAATTTCTCAGACCTGGGAATCTGAGGAAGACATGAGAGTTCGATATCCGCATCTGTTTGAGCCTTAGGTACTTCGAGGACGAAGTGCAAGCGTGGTGGGCTCATACTATAACACCTTGCCTTTTATTTGCATTTTTATTTTAAGTAATTTTGAGCAATTTGCGTAAAAAGATGTAATTTCGAGATTTAGTATAAATAGGAGTTGAGTGCTCCATTTTCACACTTTTGCAAAACCCGTCTAGCATTTTCAAAGTTCCTCTCTCTAGAACCCGAACTTCTCTCTAACTTTTCTCTCAAACCGACCGGCCAAATCTCGAGTTCTATACGTCATCGGAAAGGTCTCGAAGTGTACTACGCGGATCTACCATTGCATGTGAGATTTGATACGAATTCGAGGTAAGAATTGCCATTTTCGTATTCTGCATTATTTGGGTTTTTGAAGGAAGCTTCATATTTCATTTTTGATTCGATTTTTAGCCATTTAGCTTGAGTTTTAGCCTGATTATGGTAGATTATGTATAATATAACTAAACCGAGGCTTATTACTTAGCTTATTTGTGGATTTGAGGCTTGAAAATGCATGTTTAAAGCTGTAGTTTATGAACAAACTCGAGTACGCATAGAACAGACTCGAAATGCCAAGAACAGACTCGAATAGAGCTAGATTTGAGAATGAGGTTCGAATCTAACCCCCTGGTTCGAATCTGTCTTCGAGTCTGATGCTCAGATTCGAATCTGACTTCGAGTCTGATGCTCAGATTCGAATCTAACCCCTAAATTTCGAATCTAATTGATAAAATTTACGAACAACGTATAAATTAGCAAAATAAATAGCAAAATATTTAGCTAGAAGTTATGGCTTATAGATGTTGGAATATTGAGCTAGCAATATTAATTTAGCACATGTTCTGTAATATTAAACTTCAGATATTATACATAAGCTGTTTAGCCCAGCTGCGAGTCAAAGCCAGTGCCAGAATATATTAAAGCCTAGATAAGTAAGTGCAAGCATTCTAAAGCAATTTAAAGCGTAAATAAGCCCGAGCAAGCATTTCAGAATATTTCAAGCATTTTCAGTACTGTGAGTAACATTTATTCTTGTTTACATGTTTTATATGAAATTGAGACATAAATTGCTTCTATATGATTTCTTTGGAATTCAATAGACTTTTGTGAGTGAAGGCGAACACTGTGGTACAGGTGATGCCCAGCTTAGCCGGATCTTACATTTGATCTATTAATATGCATATTTATCTGCAATCGGTTTATTGTTCTGCATACTATACAGCAAACTTTGTGTTAGCGTTTCTTTGTGCATCTCATAAGCATTATATTTAGCGAGCAAGCAATTCTGATGTTCACCACTATCCCTTGAGCATTATGCGGGTAGCTAGCCCCGCATCACAGATTGATCATCTGTCAGCGGTAAACCCCTAGTGGTGGCATCTCCTTTCTGCGTGAAATGTCTCAGTCGTGCAACATTCTTTCTGGGTATTAAGCAAACAAGCAAAGCAAGCAAGCAAGCATAACAGCCTTTATAGGCACTTTCGCCTCATATTTTACATGTATTCATGAATATCTGTTTACTCACTAAGCATTAGCTTACAGTTGCTACTTACAATTTTTACAGGAAAAGGTAAAAAGCAAGCTGGACCTTCTGCTTAGGTCTATTTTCTGATCATCCTAGAGGACTTAGCTCACTTTCAGCTTGTGGTATAGCTTTATGATGCTTTGGGTTCTAGGTAGCTGCTTTTATTTAAATTGTGATGTTTTTAGCAACTTAGTACTGTAACCTTGTAGCACGTGTAGTGCATGACTTATTGTAATATTTTATTTAGCTTTATACATTTAATATTATTCCTGGGATAAGCAAGCGTGTTTTAAAGCAAGGATGTGACATCACTCCAAAATAATATAAACAATTAAAAATTAGGCTGTGAAAACTCACCGCAAAACGATGGCAAAAACGAGCGTAAAAACGTAGAGTGTATTGTTGACTTGTGATGAACTTAATATGTTTAACCGAGTCCTAAATGATATGAGGTACTTAATAACTCCCTTAAACGATAATATGCATGTATGTTGGTTTTTATGTTTTAAATCATTCAACTTAACAAGTCCATAAATAAAACCAACTAAAAAACATCAAGTTTTTATATATATAATTTTCCAGCTTTTATCGAGGTTTTTCGGCCTACTTTGTGGCTGTTTTTGACCAAGCTCCAAAACGATTTGGGCTTTGATATTTATATTCATAAAATTACTATGTACATGGAATTTTTCAAGGTAAAAACAGCCATTTTTCGAGGTGTTTAGGTTAGGGAAAAGGCTCGTTAAAAACCCTATGTTGGCCATTTTTGAGCTGTTAGACTTTTCGGTTCCCAAATAATATTTGGGGGTTCAAAACTCCATATTAAATTATGAAAACCTCCAGAATATAGTTAATACATAGATCTAACTTCTGAAACAAGAATCAACTCATTTCGTTAAGTTTTGAAGTAGTTATGATTTTTCAAAAGCGATGTAATATTTCTGCCGAAAATCCGGATTTCATATCCTTGAAACAACTTATCATTCTTGTTGTTTATTCAAAAACCACATGTATAAAAGGCTATGAAATACATTTATATAACTTGTTTTCATATAATTCGTACTTACATTATGTGTTTATATATTTATAAACACATTTGAAGAAACAAACTTTAGAAAACAAAACTAGTTATTTATAAACTTGAGTTTTAATGAAATTTGTTGTTGTTGGTGATTATATATATTATGCAAGACTTAGATAAACATGAATATAAGAAGTTATAAGTTAGTATTTACTTACTTTGATGTATTATGAGTATGAAATCAAGTAGAAGTTGTGATTCTTGAAAGGTTGTTGCACCAAAGACACTTGAAAAATGAAGAACACTAGAAAGAACAAAAGTTGCACAATTTTCTTGTTGTGAGAGGCCCTTGGCCGGATTTTAGAGAGAGAGGAGAAGAGGTTTTTGGCTTTTGAATGTGTGGAAATGAATGGAAATGAACCCTCTATTTATAGAGGAGAAAAAGATCTTGAAATGATGGTGAAAATGGAGGTTAAGTGTGAGATCTTGGATGAATTGAAAGGAAGAGATGTGATTGTGATTGTGTATGGAGATTGGTATTAGAAAAATGAAGTCAAAAGCTACCATTGTACTATGATGGCTGGCCCTAAAGGGTGTATTTTCATTGTATTTTTATTTTTATTTTTTTTTTGTATTAAAGTATTTAGAATGTATTCTTGTATTTTTCTTTTTATGTAAATTCATAATACTTATGAATGCATTAGTTTAATGAATTGTTTTAGTCATGCATAATTGATGTTAAGTAAGTTTGTTAATGCATGATTAGTGTCACTAATCTTAATTTAATTATGTACTTAGTTGAATTAATGCATCATATCGTAAATCGATCGAATTAATTAATTTGCCGTTTCATCGCACCGATGAAATTGTTTCTAATTGAAATGAATTTCCTTGTGAAATTTGTTAATCACTTTGATTAATTACTAATGACCACTGATTAGGTTATAACTTGCTAAAAACTATTGATTAAGTTATAATTGTTAACCTAATTTTGTGCAGGGTGTTACAGGGGTCGAACTTAAAAAATCATAGGGGTCAAAAAATTTTCGATTATATATATAGCATGTAAAATAAAAAAGTTATCGGGGTAGTTTGACCCCCACCCCTAAACTCCACATCCGCCATTGTTCAAAGTTCGGGTCGGTTCATCTTGATTAAATAATCAAAGAAATACGTAAATGTTACGGCATCATTAGTTACGAACTAAAAGATATTAGATTCCTACGAGTTTTCATATTTTGAAAACAAGTTATTAATTATTTTATCATCATCCGAAACATTGGTAAATAATTTTCTATCTATGGTTTAAATGTAAGAGTCATTTAACCATTCATCATCAATTGAATTGCACAAATACTAAAAACTCTTCCACTTAATAGAGATTCAGATCTTGGTAATTTTCTTTTCAAAAATCAATCCATATTGTCTAATGAAATAAAAAATTAAACAAATGTAACTTAATGTTAAGTGTTTATTATGAAAAAAAAAATGTTTTCACGTTTTTTGAATTTTCGCCCATCCATGTCTTTTTTTCCATAAAAGTAATTATTTTTCTTTTTGGTTAAGTGAAATTTAGACATTAGAACTCGTTTTTTTTAAAAAAAAAAAAACTCAGTTACTAATTATAATAGGGTTCAAATGTCAAATTTCACTAAACAAAAAAAAAATTAACTTGAGCATTTTTACAAAAAATAATAATAATAATAATAACAGATGGACGAAAACTAAAAAAGATAAATTTTATAATCCATTAAAAACTAACAAGGTATCGATGTCGAAATTAAAAAATTTAGAGAAATTATGTTTTAACTATTAGGTTTGGGTATTTTTCTTAGATTTGTAACAAAATTTTTGATCTGTAAAATTTATAAAAACTAACAAGGATATTGAGGTCGAACTTCAAAAATCATAAAGGTCGAAAATTTTTCGATTATATGTATAATACGTAAAATTAAAAATTTATCGGGGTCGTTTAACCCCTACCCAATAGTGATGGATCCGCCCCTGGTTACGCATACACAGTTACAGGAACCAATACTAACATCACCAGCCATGCCACAGTACAAACCACAATGCATCATTTACAACACCATGCATCAAAGTTGGGAAACTGGATGAACTTTATTGTCAACGGAGCGATACAAACCGGAGAGTTCACGTCCACGAGAGCCGGTTTTAGACGTGGGATGTCTCCGGTTTGTGTAGGACGTAACGGAACTCCATTCAAAAGCATCGTTTTACTTCTGATATCACCGCCTTGTGGCGTCAGGTGATACTCCTCTCGTGATACTGTTGACGTCGACCCGATCCATGAAAATGCTGACTTTAGCCGATGAATGAAAGACCCTTTTTCATCTTTTGTTGTATGCACGTTTACGTCCAAGATATTGTGAACATCGAGTTTGAATTCCGTTTGGTTGCTTAGGTTAATCAACAGCAATGTTATACCAGCCTGCAACATATTAATTACCAGTAGTATTTTGGGGTAAGTGAACTAGACTAATTTATCAAGAACTCGAGTTCGGCTCGTAAAAAGCTCGAAAAAATGAGCTCGTGCCTAAATTGGAGCTCATTTAATAAACGATTCCGGATTTGTATAAACAAGGTTGAGCCCAACATCACATATGAAACTCAATTGGCCTTTATACAAAGATATATTTTATTTGATAAATATATAATATATAAATTAAACTATACGACAAATATATAAAAAAATAAGGTTAAGTACCATTTTGACCATCCAAATTTCAGATTTGTCTCATTTAGCCACTAAACTATTTTTTTGTCCTGATTTAACCACTAAACTTTGTTTAATGTTCTATTTTGGGAAAAATAAATAAATCTAATGGCTAAATCAATACAAAATATGATAGTTTAGTGGCCAAATTGAGACAATTTTCAGTGGCTAAATCAGTAAAAAGAATGTTTAGTGGCTAAATATGTATACAAAATATAGTTTAGTGGTTAAATCGAGATAAAAAATAGTTTAATGGCTAAATCGAAAAAAATCTAAAAGTTGGATGGTCAAATCAACAATTAACCCAATAATATGTAATATATAATATATAATTAAATTATGTAATAATATTAAGGACCGGTTGACAAAAATTGCAACAACTTTAGTTTTTACCATTTATAGCAAAAAGTTAAAAAAAAGTTGGTATGTTGTAAATACTAAAAAGTATAAAAGTTGATGCTATTTATTATAGAAAATATAAACGTTGATGCTATTGATGATGAAAAAAACATATAATGTTCCTATAAACATTAAAAAAGTATATAAAAAGTTATTGTTATTTTTTACCTATAAAATCATTCATAAGCCAAGCTTGAAACGAGCAAGCTTAAGCATAAGCGGCCGCACGCTCAGCTTGTCTTGTTTACTCATCTGAAACGAGTAAAATTAAATAAATAAACATATTCAAGTAACTTACCTTCCCTTTTGAACAATGAGCATAAGTTCGCAAATGTGGCCCGACGTTGATTCTCTCTACAGCAAGAACCCCCGTTCCCATAAGTCGATGCCACAGAAGTGCACTGCAGGATGCAGGCGTTCGTTGGAACAAAATCGAGTAAAAAACAAACGCTAAAAGCCGAATCAATAAATCACCTGTAATAATCCGGGTTAGGCATAAACGTCGTTCTGTTGAGGAGACCATAATTTCCACCGATTAAACTTTGTCGGCAATATACTTCTGTGTGGTACTTAGCTGCCATTGCAAGCTGATCCAAGTACCTAAACATGTTCCATGCATAAATAGAATTAATTGCATAAAAAAGTAATTTACTTTTTAATGATTCATATATCAGGTTACAAACTAAGTTTGTTCACATCATTTTGACTATACATCTTTCAGAGTTTTTTTATTTAGCCATTAAACTAAATTTCGTCCCGTTTTAACCACTAAACTATTTTTTGTATACACATTTAGCAATTAAACGTTTTTTTTGATGATTTAACCACTGAAAATTGCCTCAACTTGACCACTAAACTATCATATTTTGCACCAATTTAACCATTAGTTTTATTCATTTTCCCCAAAGTAGAACACTAAACTAAAATTTAATGACAAAAAATAGTTTAGTGGCTAAATGAGACAAATCTGAAATTTGGATGATTACTTAACCCTTAAAGTTATTTTAAAAACGCTAATTTCAATCATTTTGTGGTAAAGTCACTTAAAACAAGAAATTACCCTTTCAACAATCTTGCAAAGAAGTATAATGTTATTTGTATGGGTACATATTTATTTTGTTATCTACAATAAAAATCAATCATAAGTACATTACCTTTCTATGTAAGTAATCTTTTTAACTATCGACTACATAAGGGGTATCATAATCTTTGTAGAAAATGCGAGAGATGATTACCAGAAGCTGTTTACGAAGGTGTCGGAAACATGAAAACCGCCACTATTGTACGCTCCACCGGATTCTCCGATCCAAGAAGAAGCCCACGGGCCATTCGTTTGAATGGTTTGCCGGAGATCATTAAACGTAACGGATGCCCTACTCAAGAAATGCGGATCTAAAATCCTTTTCACAAGATTCGGATCAATACCTGAATAAACAAAGAAAACCCAGTCTTGATCTTTGCCGAAAAAATAAACTTTAGCGACTCATTTTGGTTTTTATTAACGTTTATAATTTTGCAAATTATTAACGAACCTGGGCCTAAATTATACATATGGAGAGTCATCACATTAACAATTTCTGAACCCGAAACCTCAAGAAGCTTTGCAAACCACTGTTTATCGAAGAACCCTCCTGGTGCAACGAGCAACGGTTTGGGCTGGATTTGTCGGTAGAGATGGTCAATTATACCCCTGAGTTCAATTAAATCGCTCCCGTATTGCTCTGCATGGACCATGGCACCAATGCCCCTGCCACTCAACTCGTTACCTACACCGATTAAGTTAAGAGTAAATACGGAATAACGTATTGTAAGTAAGAAAAAATCTCAATGTATTTGAAATAAGAAAAGCTACCGAATTCCCACGAATGTATCTGATACCCCTTTGAAATAGTATACGTTATAAAGTCACGGGTGTTACTCGAATTCCAGTTTCCTCCCCAGACTCCCTTCTTAATTTGATGTCTTCCACGGAGTGCGTTTAAGCCAAAAGTGACGAGTGCTCTTCAATGAAGAAGTTCCGTTTTAATCATACAAGAATCGATACATCAAATATTACATCCTAAGAAGAATTATGAGTCTCAACTCTCAGCGGCTTTTGCAATTAATTTGTTGAAATTAAGCATACAAGAGAATAACAATTAGGGGAGACCATTCAATGGTCCAAACAGGTGAAACCTATAAAGTAAACAAGGACCGAACCGCTCGCATTCGGATCAGTTCTCAATTCATAATATTTACAAAAATAACGGTTTTCAATTCAATCCGGTTCGGTTTTGCATTTTTCATCGTAAAAGTCGAGAAAAACCGGGACCGAACCAGTTTGGTCCGATCAGATTTTGGACCGTTGCACACTCCTAATAACGATTAAGGAGATTTATCAATTTTTATGTATACATAATCTAATTACTACTAACTATATGTTGGATAATTCAATGCCTTTGGTGTCATTTGGTTTGATAGATTTCAATGATTTCATAAAGAATTGAATTTTATAAATTTTAATAAACTGTTTGGTTTACAGATCTTAAATGCCCTTCAAGAATTTTGGGGGGGGGGGGGGGGGGGGGGGGTTAACGGGTGGTGATTTATACGTAACAATTTTTTGTTGTCCACGATAACGTACAATCATATATTACATGATGTACAAACCTATAAAGTATTTATTACCGTGGATGACAAAAAGTTGTTATATACAAATCACATCCCATTTTAAAAGCATACAAAAAAGAAATTACAAAATCCTCACACCTGTTGAAAGATTTCAAAAACTCTCTAAACCATAAAATCTCATAAAAAACCAAACACTAGATTTCCGGCAACATTTTTTGTTACAGGCATCGTCTGATTATTAGTTTCCAAAAAGCTAAATCACTTTTTCAAATGCAAATCCAAA
Source organism: Centrapalus pauciflorus (assembly GCA_020465985.1). Taxonomy (NCBI): domain Eukaryota; kingdom Viridiplantae; phylum Streptophyta; class Magnoliopsida; order Asterales; family Asteraceae; genus Centrapalus; species Centrapalus pauciflorus. The sequence goes on along the minus strand of JAANYP010000058.1, from coordinate 195,097 downwards.
CACCCTCTAAAAACTGAAATCTTACCTTGTCCTGATAAAAAACCGATTCAATTCATCCCACCTCTCCATTTGAAGACAACCTTTCGAGAATCCGAACAAACCCCCTTTCATTTTTAGAAAGGGGTGGCAAGGACACGAAAGCCCTCCCACATTATACACCACTTGGTCTTGTAACGAACCTCCTACTCGTATTCTTAGACGATCGAAAGCTGTTTAATTCATCAATAAAACACGTAATTAAGCTAAAATCAAAACACTAAATCACAAATTCTCCCAATCTTAACTCAAGAAAACAAACCTTGGACCGCTTTAACAAGATACGGATGAGATAAATCCTGAAAAGAAGATACCCGTAAAATAAACAAATTTTCTATCTTTTTAACGAAAGATTATATATTCGAACAAGATTGTGATGTGGGTACCAGATTTAAAGCCGATGATGACCCCCATGGGCAATGGTCATAGTTACACTTGTCATTGGGCCACCAATCGATAGTAGCACAAATATAATTTTCATTCGTATACGCCAATGGCAAAGTCCCGTTAATTACAAGTTCGGACTCTTGAACATATTGTGCTAAAATTGCTGAAATTGATGCTAGAAGTAGAAACAATGATGCCCAAAACTCCATTGATGGTTCGAATACGAAACTTTAACCTCTACTAGCTCAGTCTGCTTAAAATCAAGACCAAAAAGGTAACAGTTAGGTGCCAAAATGTCACTTAAATTAGCTCACATATAATTAAGGGTATGCAAAACTTGGTACTAGTCCGAACACCAATGAACCATACCGAAACCGTGGTTCTACTATATAGTAAGTTTCGGTTCATGGTTAGGTCCGGTTTGCATCTTTTCATTGTAAAAGTCAGAAAAAAAAAACCGAGACCCAACCGATACCATCCGCCCATCCGGTCAGATTCTCGGTTCTAGTATTTTTAAATCTCCCATTTTTTTGGTTCTCGGTTGCTCTAATCCAATCTGCTTTTGGATCATTGCACACCCTTAATACAGTTAACAAGGGTTTTATACTTTTATTAACAAAGTTCATTACTCAAACCTGCATTTTCAAAAGCAATATTTGAAGCATTATACTTTGCTTTTGATGCAAACAAAACACAGTTCTTGCAAAAAATGCAAAACAATTACCGAATCTTTGTCAAGTACAATTATTGTTTTCTTTACAATTTTCAACAATTTATCCAAAATTGTTCTTGCAAACTACACTTTTCATAACAATTCCAACAATTTCCAGCAGAAATCACAAGAGTAAAAGCTACAAAATCAACAGCATTTATACTTTAACATAAACGAAATGCATCAATTAATCATAATCCTGAACAACAAACACCGAATCAATATTCAAAGACCAAATCAAGATTCAACACGAACGGAATATAAACATCCTAATAATTATATGAATCAAATTAAACGAATTTATAACAAATAATTAAAAAAAAATGAAAAACAGAATAATGAACTAACCTCAAAATCGATTACACCCACAAGAAGAAATTACAATTCAGTAATTTACACTGCTAGAAATTCCTCTTTTTCTCTCGAATTTCATAGTCGATTCGTGTGAATCTGAGTCGGTTAATCGACACTCCTTAGCAACTTTTGAGCTACTTTTTTTTTGTTTTGAAAATTGGGGTTGGAATGAGTTGTTTGTCAGTTCATTTCACATGTTTTCATGGTTGGGTGATGAATCTTGAATGTGTGTGATTTTTGAGGTGGGGAAATTATTATAAAAGGTTGAAAAAGGTAAAATTTTTACTGGGATTTGATTTTCATATGCAGCAGTAAGTGTGTGTACCTAAAACAGAGTGGCCGCCATTAATGCTTATCGCAAGAATAATATAGTGATGTAAATAATCTCAAAAAAGAAAAGAAAAAAATGAGAAAAAGGAAAAAAGGTTATTGATTTGGACTACTGCCTAGTGGCTAGTGCAACCCCCATCAAAATCAAACCCATCAAGAACAAGACTAGATAGAACTGGAATAGGTGATGTATGATCTAGGTCTTTGTTTTCTATATTTAGAAATATTAGATAAGATATTGTTATTATTACTAGGATATTTACATTTATGTTCTATTATTAGGGTGTGTGAATTGGTTCATTACTAGACAAATTAAACTAAAATTAAAAAAAAAAAAAAAAAAAACATGTTATTGAGAACAGTAGGTTTTGGTCTGATGGGTTATGTTATCCTTGGCTTAAATAATGAAAACATAATAGTTAATTACGTCAAAAAGTAATTATTGTCACTGTTTTTTCAATTTGGGTAACATATTAAATTTTTTTCTATTTGAGGTAACATACTTTCCAAATCAAGTCAATGTAGATAACCGTATTGGATTGAAAAGTAAAAAGTAATCAGTTTTTTAAATTTCTAATATTGCTTAATTATTTAAATTTGCTCAAAATAGCAAGATATTATCAAAAAATACTTTTAAATTGCACAAAATAGTGCACATCATATGACAGTTAAACTGTCATTTTTGTAAAAAAAATGTTGACTAGACAAAGAAACTATCACGTCAGTAATTTTTACCTTTCAATCCGATATGGTTACATTGATTGACTTGATTTTGAAATATGTTACCTTAATTAGAAAAAAAAATTAGTATGTTACCCAAATTAAAAAAACTGTGACAGTAGGTTTTACCTTTTGACGCAATTAACCAAAAAAATAAAATTGTGAATTGAATTGAAACGAATTTGGAACTGACAATTGATTTATATCAATATCGTGAACTGATAACTGAATCGTGTACAAGTGGTCCGGTCCTATTAATGATTTGGTTTCAAGTTGGTTTACTAGTTTTATCAATTTGGACTATTGAATGTTTATCCCTAGTGTAGTGTTTGGTAGATGGATTTGAAAATATTTAGTAAGATTTGGATAGGCTTGACAAAAAACTCATCTGGATATCAAAATTCAACCTCAACTTGACCCTAGTTGACCTAGGATGGAAATGAGAAAAAACACTTTAATTCTTGATTCCGACCCGAACCCAATCCCATTTAATCCTATAATACAATTTATTATGTTTATTTAAGTCCATAATGTAATTTATTCGCTACAACTAATGTTTAAATTTTTAGTTATATAAATATATAACTTTTATATTGTTAAATTATTTTATTTTTTTTTATGTTTTATAAACCCTTAATATAACCTTTTTATTTTTAAACAATTAATTATCTATGTATATAACTCAAAAATATTGAAATAATTGTTTTAAACATTATATACATACGTTATTTAGTAACTATAATTGACAGTGTAAACTTATTTATGTTCTGAAATATTAAAAATTTGATTCTCCGATAGGGATCCCTGATACCCGGTGGGGTCGGGAATGGAAACGAAAATTTGTTTGTCAACAGGGATAAGCGCAAAGATAAGAAATGAGATGTTTGTTCATGTTCGTCGTATTGTCATGCCTAGATTTGGATTTCAAAACAGTTAATCTTCTTGTTTGGATGAAAAAGATAAAAGGATTTTAAATTATTTTAGCATTTAAAACTTATACTCGTTGATTTTAAAATTCTCTCCCCTTGAATTTCGCATTCCTTAACCATGATTTTTTTAAAGGAATAAGTATCATATTGACTATCCAACTTTCATATTTTTTTTTAGCCACTAAACAATTTTGTTTCAATTTAGCCACTAAACTTTTTTGTATACATATTTAGTCATTAAACGTTTATTTTATCAATTTAACCACTGAAAATTGTACTGATTTGACCATTAAGCTATCATATTTTGTATCGATTTAGCCATTAGTTTTATTCATTTTTCCCAAAGTAGAACAGTAAGCTAAAGTTTAGTGGCTAAATCAAAACAAAAAATAGTTTAGTGACTGAATGTGACAAATCTGTAAGTTGGATGGTCAATATGTTACTTATCCCTTTTTTAAAACACAATATTACCCTTAAAGGTTAAAGCATTCTAACCTAAGCATCAATCTATTAGTCATCTCAAACAATATCTACTACTCATCACTTTATTGTTTTTCATGACCTTTTTTTTCATGAGACTCTTCATATGCAAATTCTCCATCTTTAATCTCTTCATCTTCGATCTAAAGAACTTCATACGTTGCATCATAATATTTGAATAACTCATATGAAGCTTTCCTCACCCCATCTTTGACGACCCTCTACCCAACTCTAACAAACCTGTGATAATATGTGGAAAACCCCTTGAGGGTGTATTGCATTGATCTCACAGAATAAATAGAATACATATTTACATAGGGAACCCTACACTATTATAAATCATTATTTAACACACCCCCTCAGTCGCAGCTGGAGGAGGACTAATGCTAAGACTGGACTTAAAATTTAAAAACAACTGTGTAGGAAGACCTTTCGTAAATATATCTGCTAACTGATGAGACGAGGGCACATGCGACACACGCACTTGCCCCAACGCAACACGTTCTCTTACAAAGTGTAAGTCAATTTCCACATGTTTGGTTCGTTGATGCTGTACTGGGTTATTAGCTAAATACATGGCACTTACATTATCACAAAAAACAACTGTGGCACGTGAAAGAGGTAGATGTGACTCAATCAAAAGATTACGAAGCCAGGCAGATTCGGCAACAACATTAGCAATACCACGATATTCAGCTTCCGCACTAGAACGGGACACAACATGTTGGCGTTTAGAGGACCAAGAAACAAGATTGTCACCCAGGAAGATGCAGAACCCAGAGGTGGACCGGCGTGTTTCAGGACAACCGGCCTAATCAGCATCAGGGTAACAGACCAAACGATTAATAGAAGATGGGCGGAGAAAAAGGCCATGAGTAAGAGTACCCTTCACATAACGAAGAATGCGTTTGAGGGCATTCAGATGTGGTTGGCGAGGATCATGCATATACAGACATATTTGCTGTACAGCATATGCGATTTCCGGACGAGTGATTGTGAGGTACTGCAACGCACCCGCAAGACTCCGATAGAGAGTTGGATCATCGACCGGTTTGCCAGAGGAGGGTAGTTTAGACTTTGTCTCAGCCGGTGAGGAGCAAGGATGACAAGTATCCATGCCAGCACGAGAGATGATTTCTTGGACAAAAACTGATTGAGACATGAAAAGGCCCGAAGAGGAGCGTTTGGCGGAGACCCCTAGAAAAAAGGAGAGAGCGCCAAGGTCAGTCATTTTGAACTCAGATGAGAGACGCGAGATGACATGGTTGACCAGAGAAGGGGAAGAGGCCGTCAGAATGATATCATCAACATATAATAATAAGTAGATGATATCACGGCCGCGATGATAGACGAAGAGAGAACTGTCGGATTTGCTTGAATGAAAACCAAGAGAGGTAATAAAGACAGCGAAGCGATGAAACCAAGCACGTGGAGCTTGTTTCAGACCGTAGAGTGCTTTTCGTAGGCGACAGACATGCTGCGGAAAGGAAGGATGAACATAACCAGGTGGTTGTTTCATATAAACTTCCTCTGATAATTCGCCATTTAGAAAGGCATTTTTAACATCAAGTTGATGAATTGGCCAGTTAAGAGAGATGTTAATGCTTGGAACCATCCTGACTGTGACTGGTTTGACAACGTGACTGAACGTTTCGTCATAGTCAAAACCAGACATTTGAGAGAACCCTTGAGCAACCAGACGACCCTTGTAACGCTCAAGGCGACCATGACTATCGAATTTGTGACGGTATAACCAACGACAGCCAACAATGTTGACTTGCGGTGGAGAAGGAACAAGATCCCACGTGTAATTGGAGAGAAGGGCGGACATTTCGTCGTCCATGGCTGCCTTCCAATTTGGATCACGAACCGCCTGAGCAGACGATTTGGGGATTGGAGAAATAGAATCAACCGCAGAAAGATTTAAGATGTGGCAAGGTTTGAGACTGCCAGTACGCGATCGAGTCGTCATGGGATTGGTGTTTGGAGGGGCTAGAGGTGGGGAGGAGGTGGTTGCTACAGGAGCGGTTGGCATAGAAGTACTGTGTGGAGATTGAGGCACGGCAAACGAATGAGTTTGCTCATCGTCTGTAGGAGAATGATCAGTGGGAATGAGGGAATCACCAGATGTAGGCGAAGCAGTGGTGGGAGCAGAGGGAGTGATGGATGAAGAGTCATTGTCAGTAGTCAGCACAGTCGGTGTGGTGACATCATCAAGGAACGCATCGTACTCAGAAGGAGATGGTGGGACATTAAATGATGCGTATGGAAAATGGTTCATCAAAAACCACATGACGAGAGATAAGGATGCGATGAGTAATCAGATCATAACATCGATGACCACGATGACACGATGAAGGACCCAGGTAGACACAGGATGTTGAGCGAGGTGAAAGTTTGTTTGGAGCCGTGGAAGAGAGGTTTGGATAGCAGAGGCACCCAAAGACACACAAGTGTGTAAAAACCGGGAAAGTGTCGTATAAGATCTCACAGGGAGTTTTGGAGTCCAGTGTGGTAATGGGAAGGATGTTCAGGGGATGAACAGACATGTTGAGAGCTTCGACCCAGAATTTTGGTGGAAGAGAGGCTTGGAACAGAAGAGTGCGAACCACATTGTTGATTGTGCGAATGGCGCATTCAACTTTGCCATTTTGTTGTGATGTGTAAGGACAAGAGAAGCGAACTTTAATTCCATGTTTTTGAAAAAGTTCAAGTAATTTATTATTATTGAATTCACGTCCATTATCACACTGAAAAGATTGTATATCTGTTTTAAACTGATTTACAACATAAGCACAAAAAGTAGTGAATACTTGAAACACATCAGATTTCACACGCAATGGGAACACCCATAAAAAATGAGAATAATCATCCAAAAAAAGTATATAATATTTAAAACCACTCAAACTAGGTACAGATGATGTCCATAAATCGGAATGAACCAGTTCAAAAATCCGTGAAGTCTTAGTTGTCGACTTTGAAAAAGACAAACGGCAATGTTTACCTAATTGACAAGCATGACACGTAGGTAACGTTGCATTGGAACAAGAAATAAATTTACGAGAACGTAAAAAATTAAATGTAGAACTGCCCGGATGACCAAGACGGCGATGCCACACATGGGGAGACAAGGAGACCATAGCGGTGGCAGATGACACAGATGGTTGAGAGGGCTGAAGGACAGGGTAGAGATCACCAGCATTGTCAGATCGATGAAGAAGACGTCTTGTATTAAGATCCTTTATGGAGAAACCAAAAGGATCAAATTCAACAGAAACCCAGTTATCAAGAGTGAACTTGCGCACAGAAATTATATTCTTAACCATATGATCGGAAACAAGTACATTTTTCAGTGCCAATTTGTTTTGTGATACAGGAAGAAATTTATCACCAGTACAAGAAACCGGAAGTAAAGCACCATTGCCAACCATGATTACTTTTGACTTGCCACAAGGTTTAAGAGAAAGTAGGTTACCTTGGTTAAATGACATGTGGGAGCTTGCACCAGTGTCCATGTAGTTGTTATCCTGATTCTGTTGGGGCTGCGGAATAGACATCGAGCTGAAGAGGGATGCTAAATCTGTGAACTGAGGCGGAGCAGCAGGAGCGGGAGAGACTGGAGGAGGCGCAGCGTATAGGGCAGATGGAGGATGTTGCCCTGTATGATTAGGTGTTGGAGGCAGATGCTGACGATAGTGCTGAGAAGCCTGAGATTGCTGATGCAAGGCATTCTGAAGTAGTTGGAGAAGCTGATTGTTGAAAGCCGGTGGAGCGCTGGACTGACCTTCATCACGAGAATTACCTGTAAAAGAAGCAGGACTATTAAAAGACCCCCCTCCTGTATTTTCCTTAGATGTAACCCGACCCGTGTTTCTGTTTCCCCGATTATTTTTATTTTTCCCTTTCCCATTATGATTAGTGCCAGACGAGGAATAAAGGGCAGAGCTAAGGGAAGGTTGGGGTTCAAGGGTAGGCTCAGGTTGGTCTTCACGTGACTCATGTAAAAGTAACATGTTTTTGGCTTCAAGAAAAGAGCGAAAAGGTTTAGTGTGTGTGATAACATCAATTAAGCTTTGATAGGATGAGGGTAGACTTTGCAGAATTTGCAGGACGAGATCCTGATCAGTGATTTTAGTGTCAACATCAGCTAGGGAGTCAACAATATCTTTTAATGTATGACAGTAATCAGTGATAGAAAGATCACCTTTTTTAGTGTTACGAAAAAGGGTTTGAAGCTGAAGGCTGCGGGATAATTTATTGTTCAAAAAATGAGCATCAAGGGCCTCCCAAAGGTCATGTGCAGTGCAATTTTCTTTGGTTATAAGATTAAGTAAGTTAGGTTCACAGGTGGAATAAAACCAGGACTTAATACGAGAATCTATGGCTTCCCAATCCTCATCATCAGGACTAGTAGGTTTTGATTTCCAGTTATGTGACCCATGACTTTCGCACCTTTACACACATCAGTAAATATTTGACGCCACAATTTGTAGCGTGATCCATCAGTGGTTAATTTGAAACTAAACTGAGGGTAAACATTACCAATAGCAAAAACAAGTTGGGAGGCTGTGGGATTTGGTGTGGTGTGTGAGGGATTTCCTGTCATGACTAATTATAATGATAATTGCAAAAAATAAAATTAATCGTGAAAAAAATGAAACAGGAACGTGCTCACAAAGTTAAATAGGAGGAGGCAGCGGCTGGCGGCGGTCGGCGGACGTCGGCAGCAGCTGAGGTACTGGCGGTCGATAGCGGCTGCTGGTCGGCAGCACATGAAGGCAGCGGCTGAAGGACTGGCGGTCGATAGCAGCTGCTGGTCGGCAGCACACGATGGCAGTGGCTGGACAAATGACGGCGGCAGCAGGCAGGCTGCTGGACAGACAGCAGCGGGAGGGCAACGCAGGTAGGGCAGCAGCAGCAGGTATCGATTGGCGCAGGTAGGGGGGAAAGGGTTTGACGGTCGCAGGGTAGCGGCAGCCGTAGCAGGGCAGCAGTGTAGCGCAGCCGCAGCTGGGTAGCGGTGCGGCGCAGGAGCGAAGGGCCGAGGATGTGCACGGCGGCTGAGAAAGCAGCAGCAGGGTGGAGGCGCAGATCCGCAGAGGAGACCGATGGCTGCATCGGCGACGGTCGGTGGCGGCGGAAGCAGGTCCGGCGAGGGGCGGCGGCCGGAAAAAATTAGGGTTAGGGTTTAGGCTCTATACCATGTGATAATATGTGGAAAACCCCTTGAGGGTGTATTGCATTGATCTCACAGAATTAATAGAATACATATTTACATAGGGAACCCTACACTATTATAAATCATTATTTAACAAAACCCATTTCGTCTCCATTCCCAACCACATGCTCTGGTTGCCTTCCTCCCTCCCCGGCCTCCTCCTACATCAACCCACCTCTTGTTTGATTCGATGTATGAAGCATGAAACGAATATGAAAAATCATATTGCCGCCCTTGCTGGCCTCCGTCCTTAACTGCCACAACATCAAGCCGACCAACGATGACTTCTCTGCTTTGATTGTTGCTCAGTTAAGGATATGAAGCTTTTCCAATTGAAAGTCCCAATGAATCAAGCAACAATGATAATAACAATTATAATCAAGATGAACAATAAGGACAATATGAATATATTAAACCTTGAATGAAGAACGCGAAGGTTATCCTCTCTAATCACACGAACGGCCACACGTTCTTTCACCTCGATAACCCTTGAATTTCACATTTAGTTGCACACACTAAAAACCTAAACAACCCTATTTATAGTAAAAATAGAAAACTCTAATATGCTTGAGCCCATGGACTCAACTATTAAAGCTTGTACATAATAACCTAAATAAACCCCCAGATTTGATTACAATACATAAAGTCCAACACTATTCCATTTTATGAATTATGAACTTGGTTTAGGGATCTTGAGATAGATTTGCGTTGTTTTAATGAAGAACAAGATACATTTGGTTTAATATTATGAATATATTTGATTTGGGATACATCTTGAATTTTTTATAAGGATTTATCAAACAACATGGTTGATGGACAACCTAACACGATTCTGATTTATAAATGTGAATTCTGATATCGGATCTTGATATTTAATGTTTGGATTGTAAATGGATCCTAATAATTATTTATCTAGAATGGATCTTCAATTTTTTATTTGAGGTCTTCAAAAAGGTAATTATGTATTTTATCATTTTGTTCATTTCAAATCCTTTTACATATTCTTTAAACCAAACACATGGTAGTATTCAAATTTTATCTTTTTCGAATGCTATCATATTCAAATCCTGTCATATCAAAATCCTGTAATCCAAATGTTACCTAATATTGTTATATTTATTAAATTTTAATTATAAAAGTGATGATACATTTCTTTCATTCCAAATTAAATGTTTACCTTATTTATATTTAAATTGTCTCGATAAGAGTTTATAAAACATCCTTGCTATCAAAAATCAGAATTAAGCATCACCCAAGACAATTATACCAACCACAACTCATAACATAATATAAGTTCAAACGTAAAGTACTACAAGCATTCATGCACTAAAAGTGTTATGCATGCCATGTCTAGCCATTGATAGTACATTAAAGTTTTACAAATGTTGCTACTCATATCCAAGTATAAATATTCAATAAGCTAGTTACCACAATCTTCGAGTAGTGGTAATGCTCTTACTTTCAAAAGTAGACCTAAGTTGAAGGTCCCATTGTGTTTTGTCTTTACTTAGAAAAATGTAAGTTCAACAATTACAATCAATGCTTAGTGAGTTAATTAGCATATGAACGTTGTTACAAGTAAATATGTGTGTGGTATGATTTGTGGTATATGTTATCATGTTATGCGCATCTTGCGTACAATAACTATAAAGTTCATTGTTGTCTAGACATTTAACTAGGATGAAAATCTTAAACCAACATGCACGCATACAAGTTAGGATCAGCCACATACGAAGCTAGCTACAATCTCTTAAAGTAATAGCTAACATGAGAGTACGTTGCAAATTATTGTGTCATCATGTAAATATTTCATATAAGTCATAAATGTCAATGATGTCATATGAGTGCTTTGCTAAAGCAAACATGTATCTTTAATGCAAACAAAAATAGGCACACCATGATTAAAAAAAAACTCAAAACAGTCATCTTTATGCTAACAATGGCAAATACATGTCAAATAAATGTTGCATTATGTCAAGAAGGCCAAAGAAGTGATAAAATGCAAACAATGTCATGTGTAACAAGTATGATCTACTTATTGGTTATACGTTTGTCACGTCCGTAATAAATTACATGGTATCCTGTGTTATGGCTATATGTTTGCCATTCATAGCGTTTGTAGTGTTGTACTTTATGGCTATACGTTTACCACTTCCGTAGTAAATTACATGGTGTCTTGTGTTATCCAATTAATTATCAAATCAGACAACAACTACAACTATGTTTATGTGTTATAATTGTGCTTGACTCGTGCTTGTAAGACTTTACAATGCTATTTAGTAGGGATGTGTGGAATGACCGAAATACCAAACTAAATTTGGCACCAAACCGAAACTGATTTATAATATTTAGTTCGGTTATCGATTCTTATAATCTTCATTTTTGGTTCTTGGTTATTCGGTTAACAGTATTGCGGGTATCGATTTTACCGGGCATAGAACCAATAATTTGAAAAGGCCTTAACATGCAAATCAAGAATATGATTTAAAAGTCCGCAATGTGAAAATCGAAAAGATCATTTGTTGGAACAATATTTTGGGATGGTAAAACTACATAACTTATATGTAAACAACATGATTAACACTTCTCTTATTCTAATTTCATGTTTTTTTTGTTAATATCTTGTTATAATAGATAGAAGTATATATATTTTTTAATTTTCGGTTCTAATCGGTTTCGTACCCGAAATACCCGTACCAAAATCGGAACCGCATTACAATTATTGATTAGGTTGTCGATTCTTTCAATCTTCAATATTCGATTTTGATTACATCAGTTTCTTTATAATATTTTAATTGTCCAATTATATATTGGTTAGATAACTTTTCTCTATAAATAGAATATAATATTGACATACTTCATACAAAATAAAATTTTATTTTTATAAATTATAATACATTTATATAATATAAGTTAATCATAAAATATATTTAATTTGATGAAATACTAGTTTATTACTCGTGTATTACACGGGTTACTTAAATAATTGGGTTTAAACTTTGGTAGTTGCACATGAAATGCTCCAATAAGAAGTTAAAAGTAAAAGAACACCGTTGGATAAGAAGAGACCAAAGAGATTGAAAGATAAGAAGCTATATTCATGGGTTTCCAAAACAGAAACCCTAGTCAGAAAATTTTAATAAATAAATTACTTTAATTTTATTTTATTAATGGAATTTGTAAGACACACATGTCATATCCTCGTTACTCCAAGTGGCAATCTATTTAATCACCAAGTGGATATATTTACTCTTTTAATAGAATAGATAGATAGATTGGTTTGGATTGCATTGCTAATAGGTATGAAAAATAGAGTTAGGTTGGATTATATAGGTGAAAAAGTGAGAAATTAGTTTTTTGATAAAAAAAAATGTGGATTGGGTTTGGTTGTCGATGATCAGGTGGTCGTGGGTTGTGATGGTGGTTATTTTGAACTCTTTCATCAAACTAGATCGATGTTTGATGCAACACTCCAAATATTTTTAAGGTAATTATCTTGAGCTAAGTATGTTTAATTATGAGTTAAAGGAGGGTTATGATAGCCTATATCATGGCTTGACAATTATAATACCATTAATGAAACTTTGGTAATAGTTTTATTCCGTTTAATGCTAGAAACGACATTAGAGTTATAATGATATTAGGGGATTGTTTGGGAAATGTTATACATGTGTAATTATTAAAAATGTTATTTATAAGTTTAGTGTTCTTATAATTTTTATAGTAATTATCTTGAGTATTACTAATATGGCAATATACTCTATTTAATTTTAGAAAATAAAAGGGTTGTAAAGAGGGGTGTATGTTGTCAACCTTGATTGTTGAAGGATGGGATTGGCCAATGGGCCAAATCCCTTCTTCTTTTTTGCTAAAAATCGTGGATCACCCACACGCACACTTCATCCTTTGCAAGATATAGGAGAGGTAAATGGGAGAAAATTGTTGGGGTTGGAGTTGGGTGATCAAGTGTAGAAATTAAGGCAAAAGATTTATGGATTGAAGTAGACCTGACAATACGTGTATTTGTGTCGTGTTGCATGTCAGACAAGAATTTTACACAACAAGAATTTATAAAAGACGAACACGACACGAACATGACACTTAAAAAATTCGTGTTACACATAACACGACAAGAGTGAAACACATTTTTAAATGTGCAACACGAAAACACGAATCTTGCATGAATTTATATATGAATTTAATCAAAAACATAAAGTTATATATCCAAAACATAATAATTCAAGTATCCATGAATTTGAAACCATAAAGACTAGTTTATACATGTTTTATACATGTCAAATACGTGTCATCGTGTAACACGATTATTATATGTGTCATACACGTGTTTTTATGGGTAAATTCGTGTTTAACCTGTATAAGACATGAAACACGAATTTGGAAATACTGTCGACACTACACAGAAAACACGAATTTATAAAACCCATATACAAAAAGCTAGTGTCAGTGTTCGTGTCGTGTCTTTCTTGTTTTGTTCCACATTGCCAGGTCTAGATTGAAGCCATAACATTAAGATAAAAACTTTCTTATTCACTTTTTTCATTTCTATATTTGCTTTGCTTCATTTGGAGCTCAAGAACCCAAATGGCTTTCATGGCGATAAGTTGGAAATGACTTCGATCTCTATATATGTTGTGATAGTATGTTAGTTGATCAAAATGGAAACATCAATGTATCTATATGGGTTGATTTGGTTGAAACTCAATTAGAGATCAAATTAAGTCATAGATAGAATGATGGCTTTTGGCATGTTTCAGAAGCTCAAAATAAGCTCATATGTATGTATTTGTGCTATATAAATGTTTCCAAGTGTTAATATGACTTGGCATTGAGTTTTTGGTGTATTTAATGTAAAACCATAATAATCTAGTGCAAGTTTGTGCAAGCACGACATGCTCATTTGAGCATCATTTTTGTAAGTCTCGAAAAGTCTGACATGCTTTTTTAAGCGGGACGTGCTTATCTTAAGCATGTCATGCTTGTCAGTATGCTCTCTTAAAATGCTGGCATGCTCTATAAAGTGTGAATTGTTGATCTACGATGATTTGGCTATAAGAACAAAAGAAATGAAGAAAGCCTAACTTATACCAAATACCACTGCCAGTGTACTAGTCGTAGATAGTACAGCTTCAAGCTGACCTCGGGATATACGAACACAAGGAACGACAAATGGAAACGAGATACCGATACTAGGATGTTTGTTAATATCTAGTCATTTAAAAGGGATGAGGTTGAATCTAAACCTAAATATTATAACTAACTAGCAGAATAACAAAGATGTCAAGATATCAAACTAAGAACGAGGTAAATAGTAGATATAATAAAAACAACACTTACTTGGATACATCTTTTTAAGATTAATGGGAATAAAAAGATGAATAAACACTTAGGATGTTTTTGGTCAAAGAAAAGTAAGTTAGAATTTAATACAATTGTTTTAATCTTTTTTCAAGAGTTTGTAAACTTTGATGTAAAACCGATTCATGGACACATATTATTAATTTTAGAAAATCAAGTATAGAGTTCTCCAGTATTCACCAGTTTCTTAAAATTAATAGAAAATGTCTTTTACGATCATTTAAGTCAATTAAATTTAGCTTTCAGAAATTAAATCTGTCTGCACGTCAAGCGCTCGGAATTAACACTAAATATTCAATTTAGCTGCATTAAGATAATCAAAGATTAAAATAATCATGTGATCACAATATTGCTAAGGACTAATTTCTATATAATGATTTCACAATTTATCAATAAGTCACGATCTCATAATCACAATAATGCTAGAAATAACAACCAATTAATAAATTACATAAACTTGACTAAGTTCATAAAAATCAGCATGCATAATGTTAGAATATGTTAGAATATCGACAACACATGATTTATTGAAACTTGACAATAATGTTAGAATATCGACTACACATGCTGATGAGATCGTGATTTATTGAAACTTGACAATAATGTTAGAATATCGACTACACATGCTGATGAGATCGTGACTTATTGAAACTTGACAATAATGTTAGAATATCGACTACAGATAAAAAACTGAATTGAAAGGGAATTGATAAGAAAAGGTTTTCTATTCTATCTTTTTTATATTTACAATGAGTGGAGAACCCACTATTTATACACATTTACAATGAGTTTAAATATGGAAAGGATCCTTTTGCTGGCTGTCATTTTTGAGGAATAGAAAGTGAAGATATGGTCCTTGATTGAATGTGATATGAGGTGATTGCCCATCAATCTTGCTCATCCTGTTAACCTTTCCTTTTAACACTCCCCCTCAAGTTAAATAACGGGATTTCCAAAATTCAACTTGCCAGACACTTGTGCAGATTTTTCTCATTAACAGCTTTTGTCAAGATATCTGTAAGTTGATCTTCTGATCGAACAAATGGGATTGTGATGATTTTTGCTTCCAACTTCTATTTAATGAAGTGTTGATCCACTTCTTTATGCTTTTCGATCATGCTGAACTTGGTTCTCCGAAATTTGAATAGCTGCCTTGTTGTCACTCAGAATCCTGCTAGGTTCTTGTGGTGGATATCCTATTTCAATTAGAAGCCTTTGTACCCATAAAACTTCAGTTATTCCTTTTGTGATTCCTCGGAATTCTGCCTCAGCACTTGAAAGGGCTACCACCTTTTGTTTTTTGCTTCTCCGTGTAACAAGATTTCCTCCAACCAATGTAAAGTACCCTGAGGTTGATCTTCGATCATTTTTATCTCCTGCCCAATCTGCATCGGTATATAATTGTGTTTCAAGATGCCCATTTGGCTGAAACAAGACTCCATGTCCGGCTGTTCCCTTGAGATATCTTATAATTCTAAAGACTGCTTCCATGTGGGCCTTTTGAGGTTGATGCATAAACTGACTTACCACACCCACATCATATGCTATGTCGGGTCGGGTGTGGGAGAGGTATATCAGTTTTCCTACCATTCGTTGGTATCTTTCTTTTTTAGATGGCTTTGCTTTCTCTTCCATAAAAAGCTTTTGATTCATAATCATCGGAGTGTCAGCTGGTTTACAATCAACCATACCTGTTTCTGCAAGTAAATCCAGAACGTACTTCTTTTGACACATGAAGATCCCTTGTTTTGATATTAGGACTTCAATTCCAAGGAAGTATTTGAGTTCCCCGAGACTTTTCATTTTAAATTCTGTGAACAAGCTTTTTCTAAGTTTGACTATTTCTTCTTTGTCATCTTCTGTGATAATCATATCGTTAACATAGATTATTAAACAGGTTATGAGATTGCCTCTTTGTTTAAGAAACAATGTATGATCTGAGTTGCTTTGCTTGAATCTTTAACTTTTCATGGACAATGTGAACTTCCCGAACCATGCTCTTAGGGACTGTTTTAATCCATAAATGGATTTCTTTAGAAAGCACACTTCCCCCTTTCCAAATCTGTCTGTAAATCCATGTGGTGCTTCCATATAAACTTTCTATTTCAATTTTCCATGTAGGAAAGCATTCTTCACGTCAAACTGGTGTAAGGGCCATCCTTTGTTTGCTACTACAGAAAATAGAACCCTAATTGTATTGATCTTTGCAACTGAGAGAAGGTTTTGGAGTAGTCAATACCGTACTTTTGCGTATAGCCTTTGGCTACTAATCTCGCCTTGTATCTTTCAATTGTACCATCAGGTTTGTATTTAATTGCGAACACCTACCGACACCCGATAGTTTTCTAGTCTGGTGGCAAAACACAATTTTCCCATGTCTTATTTTTTGTAAGAGCTTTCATTTCTTCTTCTATTGCGTCTCTCCATTGTTTTGACTTCAAGGCTTGTTCCGTGGTAGCCGGAATTTTATTGGAATACAACGATGAAAAAAAAGCCTTGGCTCCTTTGGACAGGTTTCCTTCTGCTATGTTTTCCACCGGATCATTTTGGAGGAACTCCCCGGTTTGATCTTGGCGGAAGTACATACCACTCCAATATTGTCTCAACGGTTTCCACATGTTCTTGTTCCTGTACATTCTCACTTTGTCCTGTTTGGTTAGGAGTCTCAAAAAAAAAAGAAGAATGATCAGGGTCGGTATTACTTACCTTAGGAGCAGTTTCTGGGTGGCACTGCCATTTTCTGGTTGTGTGGAAAGAGAGGTCTCATTTTGCGGACTCTGGATTTTTTCTTCTTCGGATGTAGCATAACTCAGCCAACTCAGCGTGTCCTGGCTGTTAGTATACTTCGTCTCCCCCTGACCACTGTGTTGGGAAGCATAACAATACTCTGTTTCAAGAAAATCACAATTCATCGTAGTGAACATGTGTCGGGTTTTTGGGTTATAACATCGGTAGCCTTTCTAAGTTATGTCGTACCCAACAAAGACACATTTTTCAGCAGAACAGTCAAGTTTAGATCTATTGGCTTTAGGTATATTGTTAGATATTTAATTTCGATCATGTGGACTTATTTTGTAATAATTATTTACTTAGTATTTAGTCTTGTATTTAGTTTCCTTGTAATTTGTTTCCATGTAAAAGTCTAGGGGCCAAAGGTGACAATGCCTCATAGTTAATTAAATGAAGCTATGTATAGCTCCTAGGGTTTCACTTTGTAATACACGGTTGAATATTGAATACAAAGCAGCCGCCATTTTCACATTTACTCTCAACATTCCATTTGTCTTTTCTTCATCATTTCTCAATTATTGAGCTTGTTTCTTCTTGGGATTTGATGAAGAATCATTAAGGTGCTGAAATATATCGGGAATACATCATTACAATTGGTATCAGAGCCAGGTTGGATTTCAACTTGCATTTTTACGGATTCTGCTGGGTTTCTTCATGTTCATCGAGTTCTTCTTCATTCCATCGGTTAGATTCATTTAACCTTATGTTTTTCTGCGTTTTTCTGTTATTCCTGTCCTATAATCACCACAATATCATCCTATACTGATTTCGAGCTTATTAAGTTCCATCTTTCCATCCAAATCATCAAGAGTCGGTTGTTTTGAAAAGTATAAAAAATACGGGTTTTAGTGGGTTTTTGCTTGTTTTTTACTGATTTTTAAGTGTTTTTGTATATTTTAAATCATCAAAAGTGTTTAAAATAGTTTCCCAATCATTTAGAAACATTTTTAGGACTTGTATCTGCTAAAACCGAAGTCTGCACTGTTCTATTCTTTGAATATCTGTTAAAACCTGCTATAATTCGGACCACCACTGTAGCATTTCGAACCATTTTCGGACCATAGTCAACCCTAGTTCGGACCTCATTTCGGTCCATTTCGGACCTCACTTAGGTGTATTTCGGACAACCCTGTGCCTATTTAGGACCCTAATTCGGTCCCATCCGAACTTCGGACCATCCGAAGTTCAGATCAGGCATTCCCATTTTCATATTTTGGACTTGTGCTTTAATTTTAAATTCTCACTTCGGACCATATCCATTTCGGACCAACCGAATTCGGTACCCTTCCTGGACAATTCCCTAAGTGCCTATCCGAATTACTCACTGTTCACCCGAACTCGGACAATCGGAATTCGGTCCATACACCCACCCGAACCAAACACTGTTCATCTGAAGTACCCTCCGAATTCGGTTCATCCATCAATCCGAAGTCACCACTGTTCATCCGAATCCGGTTAACCCGAATTCGGTTCATCAGACTTCAAACCATCCGAATTAGGTCCCCCCTTGTCCGAACCAGGTCCTCATCCGAATTCGGTCCCTAGTCCGAATTGCTGCTCATCCGAATTCGGCTCAATCCGAACTCAACTCATTCATCCGAACTTGTACAATCAAGTGTACTGTTCTTCCGCAGTGCAGCCCATCCGTTTCAAGTTTCCACCTTTAAGATCTATCTTTTTATTCAGCACCCACATCATGTCTCGTGAAGCTCTCGTACTCGGATCTGAGAACAGACCACCAGTTCTCTATCCTGACGAGTATGAACAATGGAAATCCCGGTTCCTCAAATTTGTCGGAATGCAACCGCTTGGGAACCTAATGCTTCAGTTCATCTCTGAGGGTCCCGTGATCTACTATCGGGAAATCGCAGCCAGACCCGAGGCTGACCCCCCTGTCTTAGCTTCTAAGGTTGAACGAGAACCCGATAATGACACCGAGAGAGACAGGCAGCATGCCGATAAGAGGGCAGAATATTTGATCTATCAGGCCCTCCCCACTAACATCTTGGTTGGCGTAGACAACAAAATTTCTGCCAAAGAAATGTGGGACGAATTGGAAGTCCAAATGCTGGGGGCAGATCTCGATGATCGCGCTAAGATTGAGGAAGCGAAGGCTAAGTTTTGTTAGGAACAAATATATAGAGATGAAAACAATTATAATTGTAAATATAGAAGTCTAGGGTCAATCATGTAATTAGATGATAGTTAGATATTAGGTTAGTATAAATAGGAAAATTCCATAGGAATTTTAAAAGAGTTTGTCATTTCATCTTTGTATTTCATGTTGAGAGCAAATTCAATCATTCAATAAAAGAGATTTGTATGTTAATATTATAATTCACCTAGATCTATTATTATCAAGTTTACAGAATTCCGAGCCAAAGACGGGGAATCTTTGCATGCTACGTTCACAAGGTTTTGTGCAGTACTGAATGAATTAAACAAACTGCACATAAAAAAGGACAGGGATGACATAAACATCCAGTTCTTTGCGGCCTTAGCCCCCGAGTGGCAGATTGCATGCCGGGCCACAAAACGCGTCCTGAATATTCCTGAGGTATCTATCAATGTCGTCTTCAAGGAGCTGAAAAAAAGTATCAAGGGGATGTGGATCAACAGAAACTGATGTCAAACCAACTCGCATATTTGCTGCTCTCTGCCAACACTGGAATGAAACCCAATGATTCACTAGCCTTGATTACAAACCGAATATTCCCACTCCATCCTTTGCTCCGGGTTCATCGTCATCATAGTACAGGTATGCTTCTACTCCACGTGAGGTAATTGATGAGGAAGAGGCCACTATTCAGGAACAAATAGCCTTGTGGACCAATCGTCTCCAACAACGACGGTTTTCCAACAAGACTAACAATCAACTCCGCTATGACACCGGTCCGCGGAGGTACTCAGATGACCGCAGGGATGAACGACGCGATGATTATCGCCGGGATGATTATCGAAGAGACGACAGGGATGAGAGAAGGTATGACGATAGACGCGACTATCGAGATGATCGCCGGTATGAAAGGCGAGACGATAGGCGTGATGATCGCCGGGATGACAGGAGAGACTATGATCGAAGGGACGATCGTAGGGATGATCGTAGGGACGATCGCCGGGATGAGAGAAGAGACAATGAGCGTAGGGACAGAAGGCGAGATGATAGCCGAGATCATCACCGCGCCGACAAGAGGCCGGCTGACAGACGGGATGAAAGGCCGAAAGCCGATGAACCAAAAGGTGCCGATGAGCGTCTCTATTACAAATGTGGAAAACCGGGCCACTTTTCTCAGGAGTGCAACAATAAGTTTGATAGAGACGTAGGCTACTACGAGAGAAAGCCGGAGGCCGCAAAGAAAAGAACCGACGCAACGGCCCTTGTCGCCCAGGAAGATTACTGGGATGCTGAAGATACCGACGAGGAGGATGATAAGGGCAAGAACTGCTATATGGTTGATCGTCTAGGGTTGGAGCACTGTGCCATTTCCACTGCTGAGAGTTCAGACCATGCTGCTGGGGGGGGGGGACATTGATAAATCCACCAGCATGTCTGATGGCCACAACCGACGATCCCGAATGCTCATCATCCGATTCAGAGACAAATGAGGTATATTCCTGTTACATTCCGGAACATGTAAATAATTTATCTGTAAATAATGAATGTACATTGCACACACATATTCTTGATCTACAAGCTAGGTTAAATGCTGAAACTGCAAAGTGTGTACAGGCTGAACATCTAGCTCAAACTTTAAAAGAGTCGTCTGAATTATATCAATCAAAGTGGTTAACTAATCACAATGATATAATACAGATGTTAATCGAAAAAGTAGATGTTCAGGACCGGAATATATATCTTGAATCGTGTATGGGTAGGTTATCAAAAGAAAAACTATCGTTAAAAGAAGAAATTTCTGTACTTTTAAAACAATTAGATACAGTAAATATGGAAAATATAGACAGTTTAGAAAAATATAAAATGATTGAAGAAGAAAGGGTAAGTTTGTACTCACGAATAAAGACCCTTGATGATGCATTTTTAAAAAGGGGTCAAATAGAACAAACTATTCACTTAAATCATCCCAAAGAAACTAGGTTTTACCATTCTAAACAAGGAATCGGTTTTAAAAATTCTAAATATTTGGAAAAGGCCCAAAAAGTTTTACCTTTATTTTATGACATGAACTATATGGGAGCCGGGCTTAAATCTTTCTTTTTTGAGTCATCAAAAGAAGTTTTAAACCAAGAGAATGAGAAACGTGTTGAACATAAAGAAAAAGAAATTTCTTTTCAATATGAAGAACTTAACGAGAGTTATCCATCTAGAGTACCCACTTTAGAGGAAGACTTCTTGTCAACTTATTCAGAAGCTGAATTGAAAACAGAAACTGTAAAACCAATTTCTCAACTTTATATTCCTACAAAAGTTCTTCAATATCAAATTAATGTTTTAGAAAAGGAATTGAAGTCGTCTCAAAAGAAAGCTCTTGATCTTCAAGATGCTCTTCTTAAGAGCGAAGAAAAATTGGTAAATCAAACATTTCAACAAACTGTGGAATTAACTGTCTACAGAGAAAATTTTGACATGGTTTCTCAAAAATTGAAGGATTTTTCAAAAGAACAAACACTTTCTCATTCTACCAAAATTCCATATGTGTCATCAAATAAAGCTAAGGCTAAAGCTGAAACTTCTTCTTTCATTTATAAATGTGAGTGCTCAAAATCGTTTAAAAATGAGGTTTCTAAAAAGACTCAGATCCAATCCAAGTCTTTTAAGAAACCCACTCACCAACAAAAAGAAAATTCTGTCAAGTCTAAATCTTCCATGCTTACTAACTCTAATCATTTTGTTCCTACAGATTATGTAAGAAGAGTTCCAAAAACCACCATGCTGGATTTTCAAGTTTTTTTGTGAAGAAGGCTATAAAGCCAAATGAATTTGTTACTAGAGATAGGATGTCTGTAATCTCTAAAAACAATGTGTGTAACAATGCGTGTAACGATGTGCCGAATTCTGTTGCTTCTTTAAAGTACTCTTTCAATGAATTATTTAATCTATGTCCAACTCGTTATAGACGACAGGTTCCTGAAATGAATGCTTTCGTGCCATACCCTGTTAAAAGAATTCGGAAAAAGAAAATAAAAAATGTTGCATCATCAGCCACAAACAAAATTGAGACTTGTCCATTGCCGAGGCCCAAAACCAAAACAAAGGTCAAAAAGGTCTCAAAAATTCAAACACCGAAGGCAATTTCATCGCCTAAGGTTCCAAAGCCCAATAAATCCAATCTTCAATGGATTCCAAAGGGTTATGCATCCGGACCACACAAAAATGCTAAATGGGTTCCTAAAACTGCACATGTGTCATATACATCTGGAACTCCTAACAAAAAGGGACCCATATTGAGATGGGTACCCAAAGTTGTGTGATCTTTATGCAGATGGTTCTTGGTTACTTCTGATCAAGACCCGTTCTTCAATGAAATGACTTCTAGTTACCATAGACTAGGACCCGTTCTTTTGCTTGTCGGTTGTGCTTAAACCGACACGTTTGGCTTCTGTGCACACAGCTCAGGACCCGGTCTTAACTCATCATGTTTTCTGAACATCTCGGTTCAGAACTCGGTTTGCTTGTAAATAAACGATGGATGTGTTTGAATGCATATAGTTGTTCATTATATGAATTTATTTTCTTTTCAGGCTAAATCCATTTGGTATATGGATTCGGGTTGCTCCAAGCATATGACGGGAAGAAGAGAATTGCTGTCCAACATAGTTGAACAGTATTGCGGAACGGTAAAATTCGGGAATAACCATCAGGCTCATATTAGAGGATACGGGGACTTAGTTCTAAATAATCTAGTCATCAAGGACGTTGACTATGTTGAGGGATTATCACACAATCTATTTAGCATAGGACAACTCTGTGACAAAGGACTAGAGGTAACGTTTAGAGCTAAGAACTGCAGTGTGAGGAGTATGGATGGAAAAGAAATCTTATCTGGTTCCCGAAACTCTAACCTCTACACCATTGACGTAGCCAAGCTCATAGTAAAGGATAGCATTTGCCTCTTATCAAAAGCCTCTTCAAAAGACTCTTGGTTGTGGCATCGAAGGTTATCCCACTTGAACTTTGACAATATCAACAAGCTGGCTGCGAAACAATTGGTCAAAGGTCTCCCTAAATTGCGTTATAAAAAGGACCATCTTTGTGGAGCTTGTGAGAAAGGAAAGATGAAACGATCATCTCACAAACCAAAGCCCGAACCATCGATGAAAAGAGTATAGGAGTTACTTCACATGGATTTATGCGAACCGATGCGGACACAGAGCATAAACGGGAAGCGATATATATTGGTTATCGTTGATGACTATTCACGATATACCTGGGTCAGGTTCTTGCGATCCAAGGACGAGACAGCTCAAGAAATCATAGATTTATAAAGAGTGTCGAGACCAAACAGCAGCTGTCAGTTCAATCAATCAGATCTGATAACGGCACGGAGTTCAAGAACTCGGTAGTTGAGGGCTTCCTTCGATCCAAAGGTATTCAGCATCAATATTCTGCTGCTAGAACGCCACAACAAAATGGGGTCGTGGAAAGGCGTAACCGTACGCTTGTGGAAGCCGCTCGTACAATGCTAACTTACTCAAAGCTACCTCCATTCTTGTGGGCCGAAGCCGTATCAACAGCCTACTATACACAAAATCGCTCCATTATCCATAAGCGCTTTAACAAAACTCCTTACCAACTCTTTTTGAATAAAGTGCCATTTATCAAGTACTTACGTGTATTTGGTTGCAGGTGCTATGTGCTGAACAATAAAAACAACCTCGGGAAGTTTAACGAAAAGGCGGATGAATCGATCTTCATTGGATACTCATCCAACTCGAAGGCCTATCGCGCTTTCAATACCCGAATCAGAACAGTCAATGAAAGTGTGCATGTCACATTTGATGAGTTGGCTGAACTGGCACCCGAAGTTGATCGTACAGGACCTCGCATTACTCAAATGCCCGGAGACTCTTCTAATAACCCCATTTCTTTTTCTTCTTCTGATTTGGTTAATTTGTTTGATCCTTTTTACATAGAATTTTTCGGTCCTAATGCTAATGTGTCTAATGTTGTCAATAATGTAGGTAATCCTTCAAATTCAGCTGCACCACAAAGTTTCTCCACTCCATCTTCATCCACATCATACCCTCATCCATCAACATCATCCACCGATACATCCGCAGTTGAATCTACTCCCGTAATACCCTCACATATAATGCCGAATATCCTTCCCTCACCTGAACACTCAGAAATCGAACCGGAACCAGTGGTACCATCATTTGAAACCATTGACCATGAATTTTCATCCATCCCCACTTTAACCACTGAGATTCCATCCCGAGCACCCCTTCCACACGAGATTAAATGGACCCGAAGTCGCCCAACAGATCAAATCATTGGTGATGTTTCAACTGGAGTCCAAACTCGTAGGGCGTCTGCTAATGAATGCCTCTTCGCATCATTCCTTAGTATGATAGAGCCCGCTCGTGTGGATGAAGCCCTAAAAGATCCAGATTGGATAGTTGCAATGCAAGAGGAACTCAACCAGTTTGAACAGCTAAGAGTATGGCGGTTAGTTCCCAAACCAAAAGACCGTATAGTGATCGGAACAAAGTGGATTTTTAAGAACAAACGAGATGAGAACGGAATTATGATAAGGAATAAAGCAAGACTTGTTGCCAAAGGCTACCAACAACAAGAAGGGATAGATTATGACGAGACCTTCGCTCCAGTTGCACAGATCGAAGCAATCAGAATCTTCTTGGCGTTCACGGCACACAAGGACTTCAAAGTGTACCAAATGGACGTCAAGACTGCCTTTCTAAACGGTGAACTTAACGAAGAGGTGTACGTTGAACAACCACAAGGCTTTGTTGACACACATAAACCTGACTATGTTTATGTGCTAGATAAAGCCCTCTATGGTTTAAAACAAGCACCTCGCGCATGGTATGATAGTCTTTCTAATTTCTTATTTCTGCCGGTTTCTGTAAAGGTGTGGTGGACAAAACTCTGTTCACTAAAAGGGAAGGCCCACATATAATGCTAGTACAGATATATGTCGACGATATTATATTTGGATCTACTGACAGTAATTTCTTTAAGGATTTTTCAGCCCTAATGGAGTCCAGGTTCGAGATGAGTATGATGGGGGAAATGAATTTTTTCCTCGGATTACAAGTCAAACAACTTGGGGATGGGATTTTTGTGAACCAGTCGAAATATACTCTTGACATTCTCAAGAAGTATAAGTTAGACTCTTGCACGAGTATCGCAACTCCCATGGCCTCCAACTGTAAGTTAGACACCGATCCTTCTGGGAAAAGTGTCGGTAATACAACTTATAGAGAGATGATAGGATCCTTACTGTATCTGACTGCTAGTAGGCCGGATATAATGTTTTCAACATGTCTTTGTGCTCAGTTTCAGGCCGACCCGAAAGAATCACACCTAACTGCGGTAGAACGCATTTTTCATTATCTTAAGGGTACACCCAATCTTGGTCTATGGTATTCAAAGGGAACCGATTTCGATCTTACCGCTTTTTCATATGCTGATTTTGCAGGTTGTAGAGTCGACAGAAAAAGCACGTCGGGAGGAATACAGTTCTTGGGAGATAGACCGGTGAGTTGGTCCTCCAAAAAGCATAATTGTGTTTCAACATCCACAGTTGAGGCTGAGTATGTAGCAGCTGCAAGCTGTTGCTCTCAAGTGCTGTGGATGAGAACACAGTTACGCGATTATGGATTCTCACTCACCAATATCCCAATTTAATGCGATTCTCGGAGTGCAATTGCCATCTCTTGCAATCCCGTGCAACACTCTCGAACGAAACACATAGATATCAGGTACCATTTTATTAAAGATCACGTAGAAAAGGGAACCATTGAGTTGTATTTTGTTGGCACAGAATATCAACTTGCGGATATATTTACTAAAGCTTTAGACAAACCTCATTTTCAGTTTTTAGTATCCCATATCGGCATGTTGAATCCGCCTCCCAATTAAATATCAGATATTGTCTTAAATAATTCTATTTCAAAGTATCATGTTTGAAATTCCTTTATTTCAGAAAATATTTGTTATTTAAATTTAAGGAGTGTGTCACAAAATTGAAACTCAATATGTCCTTATCTGTGTACATTTTTAATAATTAATGATCCTGACAAATTTTTGTGTGAATTGTTCATCACTGAGTGGGACGCAAACATAATCCAGGTTTATCTGTATCTTAAAGGCTAAAAAGGTTCACGAACTTAATCTGAAAAAGAAAAGGAAATGATTAGGTATTTGTTTGAGGGGGAGTATAGTTAGGATATTAATTTTTGTAATTCTTTGTTTCTTTTTAATTTTTGTAGTTAAATTTTAAATTTTAGGTTGGTCATATTTTAATTTTTTTTTTTAAGTTTAAAATTAATAGGTCAGAAAATCCCAAAAAGATTTTAATTGTTCAAATTTATCAAAAAGCCAAAAATATTTTAGTTTAATTTATTTTAGTTTAGTTTATTTTTATCTTAACTTAAATGATCAAAGTAAATATCAAAAATATTTTATTTTTTTTTTTGCTTATTTTTTAAAGAAAAGCTCAAAAAGATTAATAAATTGGACCACATTTTTTTTTATTAACAATCTTGTTTTTATTGGGCCACATTTTAATGTGTTAACTTGCGTGTTGGAGTGAAAATCCGGCGGCCCACATCTCCTTTTGGGCGCGGATCCTCTGACCCGAACCCGACCCGGTTGCCTTTAAAAAGGTGGGTCAACCGGTCAACACACCTTCCTTCTCCTTCAAGCAATTTCTTCTTCTCTCTTTCTCTCCTCCGTTGACTAACCACCGCCAAACCACCATTGACACCATTCCAAGCTTTTGGAACACCATTTTATCTCGTTTTTCTTGCGTTTTTCATCTACGGCACTACCAGGTAACATTTCTTTGACTTTATTTTAGCTTTTAACTTGCTATTATGAGTGTTTGATTTTCAATTTTTTAGAGTATGTATTTTCGGTTTTTGCTTCTTTTAGGACTTTAAATCTGCTTATTTTAGTTTGTTGTAGTTAGATAAAATGTTTCTTATATGTTATTAGTCTAGGATCTTCAATTTCATGCATTTTTGTCACAATTTTAACTGTTCACGTTGATTATTGCATGAACACATTAACTGCTCACATGCATTTCGGACGTCCGAATTCAGACCAAGGCCCGAATTCGAATGTCCCACTTAGACAAATTTTTAGGTTTTTCCAAATACAAAGACCGAATTCGGACCACTGTTGATCCGAATTCGGTCCTTCAAAATTTTCAAAATTTCATTTAAGTCTAAGTGTGTTCGGTACTGTTCATCCGAACTCGGATGGGATCCGAATTGGGTCCCTATCCGAAATTTGTGTTCCATCCGAATTAGGTTCCTTTGTTTCCATTGCATGCATTCCATCCGAACCAGCATCCGAATTTGGACCACCATTCCCCACATCATCCGAGTTCGTTCAAATCCTCATCATCACTTACAACCATTTCGGTCCCATCCGAATTCGGACCATCATCATGTATCATCTGAATTCGGACCCCCAACCATCATACATCATGCATCATCCGGATTTCGGCCGGATCCGAATTCGGTGACACTGTTCATCCGAATTCGGACCATCCGAAATCCAACACTTAGCATATTTTTAAAATTTTTCCATTTTTGCATTTTCACTATAAATCATAAAAATCCAAAAATATTTTCATTTCGGTGCACCATTGATTAGAGTTAGGATTGGTGTTTGAGTGAAAAAGTCTGATCTAACATCGGTCTCTTAACAATTGACTTTGGACTTTATTCAGTAGAATTTTATTCTACTAATAAAGACCCGATGCTTTAAACAGATCAGGCAGTTTCTATTTAGCACTTGTCTAGACTTCACATCAATGCCTTATCACTTAAAGTCTTTTGTTCTAACTTTGATGCACCTTTGCAGGATGATGGAACCAGCTGTTGTTCTCACCCTACCCCATCCCCCCATTCCAAATAACAACGCCCTTCTACCCGAACAATCCATTCTCCCACAGGCCGAGTTTGTCGAGTTTATACCACATAACTGGCAGCTCGACGTCTCCATTCTCACCAAAGAACCAAAAACCCTCGCCTTCGACATCCTCCTTCACCACCCCATATATTACGCCCTGTCTACCGCAATCGCCGTTCCCCAGATATACTTGCAACAATTCTGGAACCGATTGCACTATGTTCCCGACGCGGAACCCCACTTCACAACCACCATTGACTGTGTCCCAGTCAAAATCACCATCGCTGCCATACGCCATATCCTTCGCCTTCCCGCAGAAACTTATTTGCCAAGCCGCCTTCAGTTTGATCCCATCCCTTCCATCCCAGAAACCCTCGCCGAAATACAAACTTTGGGTTATGACGGCCCCCTTACAAAACCATCAGATTTTAAAACCAAGCATCTCCAGTCTCATTGGAGAATTCTCTTCGATGTCATTAACAAATGCTTCACAACAAAACATTCAGGCCACGACTCAGCCTCCGCCCAGGTCCTCACCATGTTCACGGGTTTTGCCTTTGACCGCCATGTTGATTATGCGGCTTTACTCTTTGAGGAATTGAAAAGAGTTCACATGGAAAGGGGAACTAAAAGAGGCCGAAAATACATTCCTCTGCAACGCTTTCTGCAACTGATAATACAATATGCGATGGATAACGATGATGACATCCACGAGCGCCCTGCGGCTGATGTCTACCCTACCGTGGCGATCCAAAAACTCAACTTGCCAAAAGGGGCTCCTTCAATGCCTATAATGACAATCCCGTTGTCTCTCATGCTAAAGGCAAGGGATTTGGAAAGGGTTAGGGCCTATATTAAACGTTTTATCCGGATTAGGCTCAGTCAGAACCGACTGAGTCTAGCCAATCCGAAGGTGAGGCCATGATGAGTGAGGATGAGGGAGATCAGGCGGAGGTACAACAATCAGTTGGGATAGGTGAGCGGAAGCATGTGTTTGTGAGTGAGGGCGAAGGAGGTGAGGTGGCAGAGGCGGCGGATTCCAAACGAATCGTCTCTGTCGTAAGAGGGATAGCTATTAGTTCTGAGGGTGACCGCGGCCCTCTCAGCCGGACCACCCACCAAAAGACCATCAGTCCAATGGTCGACGTCACCCCTACCATCCACTTGGTATCCCCTCAAAGGGAAACCACTTCATTCCACGGGGATTTTGCACATACACCATTGCCCTATCATTCGGAGAGTGGCGGTGTTGAACGAGGTCACACTCCGCCTCACGTGACCGCCCCTCTTTCATTCACGATTCCATCCCCTCCCATACACACAACGCACGATGCCTCTGTGGCATCCCCAAGAGCTGCCTCCGTGGCAGCTCAACAAACTTCCGAATCTGAGCGTCCAATACAGGAGCCAGAAATGATGGAAGGAAGACCTGAGGTGGCTCCATCAACGCCATCCACTTCAGGCCATCTCCCAATAAACTTGGAGATGATAACGGCAGCTCTTCGTGCTGCCGGTGTTATTACCCGGGCTGACCTGGACGCTCAAAAGGAAGCTGCTGAGGAACGTCACACCGCCCTTCTCTCACTTATCAAGAGTAAGGGTGTCGCTTCTGAAGCTGTGCCTCCACCAGGATCCCATTCAGTCCAAACCCAAATAGCAGAGCTCTCAGATAAAATAGATGCGCTTACACGTCTTATTCTTCAAGTCCAGGAGCAACTAAACTCCAGAATGGACCGCCTTGAGTCTGCCGTGATTGAGCTACAATGCCGTCCTCAGGCTGAGTACCATAAAAGGAAACATGACGATCAGGACGACCTTGATCGCCATGAGGGGGAGAAACGACAGAAAACTCAGTCTGAGGACCCAATGTTGTTTGTAGGGGGAGCAGAGACCGAAGGTACAGAGATTCAGGGGTCTGGGGATCAGACTTATGAGGCTACGGATACGTTAATGATAGAGTATGAACCTTTACAAATTGAAGGTCCAGCTCCTTTGGATCCCATGTCAGCAATGGTGAAATATGAACCTCAATATGAAAAAGTCGAAATCATATTAGTGTCTGACTCAGACTCTGATACTGATAACGACTATCTCGTTCTCACACCAAAGCCTGAACCCCAATCACCGCAAAAATCATCCTCCCCAATTGAAGTTTTGGATTCCCCAACCCATGCACCTCAAGAACAAATAACTTCTACCATCCAATCACCTTCACCTTCTCCCATAGAAACTCCATCAATCCAAATCACTCCCACACCAAATGAAATCCCATCAGTTATACCTACCCCAACAGTCCAAACAACCATTCCAACTCAATCAGCTCCGCCTGCTCACATTGCCGAATCTTCAGGGTCCCGAACTGTCGACTGCTTTGCTACAAGAGATGTCACCGCAATATACGACATGACAGACGTAGCATGGATAAATTGGTATTCAAGGGGAAAAGTTCATAATCTGGATGCAGAAACAAAAGAAGAATTGAGTCCGGACCGGAGGGCTCGAGTCTTGAAACTTCTTGAGGCTCCTCCCGCCGAATTAGAAGAACCTCCGGTCCAGGGGTTAAAAGAATTCTTGAAGAAGTTCCCGGCTGAACAGTTTCAGAATCCTTTCTTAGAAGAAAGATTCAAGATGGTATTTAGAAAGAAGCCGGGGTCTTACAGTAGACGTCTTCTGATGGTGATGACCGATGCATCTCGAGCCGTTCAAGCAGAATATAATCAGATGATGCTAAGGGAAAAGAGAGATAAAAGCAAATATTGGTCTAAATCAAAAATTGTAAAGATCAATAACATCCACATGTACAAAAGAGCCAGAGTGTTCACTCCGGCCTTCGAGGTACTCAGAGAAGACGGAACAGTTCAAGAACTGCATGAAAGCGACCTTGATTTTGTAAACATAGACGACATCGAGTTTCTGCACAACAAGCTGAAAACCAAAATCAAGGGTCGTCTGACTCACATGACTGCAGTTGCAGCCCTGGTCCGATGCATGAATCGCCGCTCAATTATAATGTGCCTCAGAGATTTTTAGATGGCAATTGAGAGTGCTCTAGTTAAAGTGGGTCTGAAAGCTCCTGATCAAGATATATTTTTGGTAGACCACTATCCGGCGTATAAAGTGTCACATCCTTGCTTTAATCACGCTTGCTTATCCCAGGAATAAATAACAACAGTCATAAGCATAATAATAAGTCTAAAGCTTGCATATGAACTAAATAAAAGTACTACAATACAATCATGCACTACACGTGCTACAAGGTGCGTTGCTAAGTTACTAAAACATCACAATAACAATAAAGCGGCTACCCAGATCCCAAGGCAGCTCAATACTATACCACAAGCTGAATAGTGAGCAAAGTCCTCTGGGTTGATCAGAAAATAGACCTAAGCAGATGGTCCAGCTTGCTCTTTACCTTTTCCGGTAAAAATTATGAGTAGCAACTGTAAGCTAATTGCTTAGTGACTTAACAGATATTCATGATGCATGTAAGATATGTGGCGAAAGTGCCTATAAAGGCTGTAATGCTTGCTTGCTTAATACCCAGAATGAATGCTTGCACAATTGAGACATTTCACGCAGAAAGGAGATGCCACCACTAGGGGTTACCGCTGACTGCTGATCAATCTGCGATGCGGGGCTAGCTACCCGCATAATGCTTGGGATAGTGGTGAGCATCAGAATTGCTTGCTTGTAAAGTAAAATGCTTATGAAATGCACAAAGAAACGCTCAAACAAGGCTTGCTGTATAATATGCAGAATAATAAACAGATAACAATAAATTATGCACATTAATAGATCAGATGTAAGATCCAGCTAAGCTGGGCACCGCCTGTACCACAGTGTTCGCATTCACTCACAAAAGTCTATTGAAGTCCAAAGAAAGCATATAGAAGCAATTTATGTCTCAATTACATTAAATACATGTAAACAAGAATAACTGTTACTCACAATACTGTCTTATGCTTTGTAATTATCTGAGATGCTTGCTCGGGCTTATCTATGCTTTATATTGCTCTGAAACGCTTGTACTCACTGTCTTTGACTCGTAACCGAGCTAAACTGTTTAATTTAATATCTGTTGTGCTGTAAAATATCTGTAATTTAACATTACATAATACACGCTAAATTAATAATGCTAGCTTAAAATTCCAATATCTACAAACCATAACTTCTAGCTAAATATCTTGCTACTTATGCGTTGCCTACGAATTTTATTCAATTATTTCGAATTTAAAGGGGGTTTCGAACATGTACTTAAGTTCGAACCTATATTGATTTCGAACTTATTGCCATTCGACTATGTGGGTTTCGAACTTAGGTAGTTTCGAACCTATATGGCCTTCGAGTTTAACCTATTTTGAATTTGTTCTTGGCATCTCGAACTTGTTCGTGTTTTTCAGCTTTCAAACATGCATTTCCAAGCAAAATTCATAAATTTAATAAGAAACAAGTCGAGGTTCGATTCTATTTCATTTAATCTAGCAGAAACGAGTTATAACTCAAACAAAAATACCTTTAATCGAATCAAAATTGGGGATTTTGAACCCTTTTCTCAATACCGAAAGTAAAAAGGATAGAAAAGACGATTCTTACCTCAAATCTGAATCAAATTACTTTCTGATGACGTAAAGAACTCGAGATTTGGCCGGTCGGTTTGGGAGAAAAACTAGAGAGAAGGTTCGGCTTTTAGAGAGAGAGGCTCTCAAAAAAGTAAATGGACTTGCAAGAATGAGGAATTGAACACTCAGCTCCTATTTATACCAAAATTTGAAATTACATCATTTAACGCAAATTGCCCAAAAATACATAAAATAAAAACCAAGGTGTTATAGTATGAGCCCACCACGCTTGCACTTCGTCCTCGAAGTACCTAGGGCTCAAAGAGATGCGGATATCGAACTCTCATGTCTTGCTCAGATTCCCAGGTCTGGGAAATACCATGAGAAGTTCTCCATTGCACCAACACCATTTCCACTTCTCGATTTCTTAGCTTCTTCATCTTCGTCTCCAAAATAACCTCAGGCTCATCGCATTGCAACTTCTCCTTGATCTTGTAACTCAGATGATCGGCCCATTTTTCTCTTTCATCTTCTTTGCACTTCCTTAGCTGTGAAACGTGAAATACAGGGTGTATGTTGGACAGTTCGCTCGGCAAGTCCAACAGATAAGATTGAGTTCCAACACGTTCGATGATCTTGAAAGGACCAACGAATCGTGATGCTAACTTGCCTCGCTTGCCGAATCTAAACACACCTTTCATCGGCGAGACCTTCAATACTACATAATCATCTTTCTGGAATTCTAAAGGCTTATGGCGTCGGTCGTGATACGACTTTTGTCGAGATTGAGCAGTTTCCAGTCGTTGGCGAATAATTCTGATCTTGTCGTTGGTTTGTTGAAGTAATTCAGGACCAGCGATGGGTGCTTCACCGGCTTCATGCCCACAAGTAGGCGTTCGACAGTTGCGACCGTATAAAGCTTCAAAAGGTGCGGCTTTGATAGATGTGTGATAGCTGTTATTGTAAGAAAACTCTGCTAACGGCAAGTGATCGTCCCAATTACAGCTAAACTCGAGAACACAAGCCCGCAACATATCTTCGAGTGTAAGGATCGTGCGCTCGCTTTGGCCATCAGGCTGCGGATGATACGCCGTGCTTATTCTGATCTTAGTGCTTAATCCATCTTGTAATGCACTCCAGAACCTCGAAGTGAACTGGCTGTCGCGATCTGAAACGATGGCACTCCGTGTCGAGTAACGATATCGTCTATGTAAATCTTAGCCAGCTTCTCTAGTGAGTAATTCTCGCGAATCGAAATGAAGTGCGCGACTTTGGTTAAACGATCCACGATCACCCATATTGCATCATGCTGTCTTCGTGTAGTCGGCAACTTGGTCACAAAATCCATCTTTATGTGATCGAACTTCCACTCGGGGATCGGTAGAGGCTGAAGACTGCCATAAGGCTGCTAATGCTCTGGTTTGACTAATCGGCATGTAACACAATTATCGACATATTGGCCCACGTCTCTTTTCATACCAGGCCACCAATACTCAGCTTTTAGATCATTGTACATCTTGGTGCTACCAGGATGTACCGAGAAGTTAGAACAGTGAGCTTCGGAAAGGATTTTCAGTCGAATATCACCAAATTAGGGAACCCAAACGCGATTCTTGAAGAGCTTTAAGCCACGAGGGCTATCAAATAAGAATTGAAATTACCCCTTCATATCCTTAGAATTGAGGTTTCCTTCTTTTAGGGCTTAGGCTTGAGCAACAAGAATTTCATCGATCAGAGTAGATGAAAATGAAGTATGAGTCAGAGTATAGAGACATTTCGCGGAATAAGATTTTCGACTCATTGCATCAGCCACCAAATTTGCCTTGCCAGGGTGATACAGAATTTCATAGTCATAGTCTTTGATGAGTTCCATGGAGAGTCGCTGGCGCATGTTGAGCTCCTTCTGACTGAAAATGTACTTAAGACTTTTGTGATCTGTATATAACTGACATTTGGTGCCGTAGAGGTAATGACGCCATGTTTTTAGTGCAAAAGTAACTGCAGCAAGCTCAAAATCATGAGTCGGCTGACTCTTTTCATGATCCTTGAGTTGGCGAGAAGCATATGCCATGACTCTGCCTCTTTGCATCAGAACACACCCAAGCCCTTGATATGAAGCATCGCTGAAGACCACAAAGTCTTCATGTCCTTCGGGTAAGGCCAGAATAGGTGCTTCGATGAGTTTCTGCTTTAAAGTTTGGAACGCGGTCTCTTGAGCTTTTTCCCAAATAAAGGGAACATTCTTGCGAGTAAGAGAGGTAAGAGGCACGACTAACTTTGAGAAGTCCTTAATGAATCGACGGTAGTAACCCGCCAATCCCAAGAAACTTTGGATCTAAGTAGCTGATTTGGGAGCTTCCAGTTTTGAATGGCTTCAATCTTAGAAGGATCAACAGAGATTCCTTCACCAGATATCACATGTCCAAAAAACTGTATCTGATAAGATACAAGATTTGCAAGTTAACGCTGAGCATGAAAATTAAAGAAAAGATAAACTTAAAGTGAATAAATCAAAATTGTGAGCACCTGTCGCAACCAAAATTCGCATTTAGAGAACTTGGCATAAAGCCGCTCCTTGCGCAGCAACTCTAGCAGTTCTCTAAGATGCACAACATGCTCAGCTTCGGTTTTGGAATAAATGAGAATATCGTCTCTAAAGACGATAACGGACTTGTCAAGCATTGGTCTACAAACGCGGTTCATGAGATCCATGAATGCCGCAGGAGCGTATGTAAGGCCAAAGGGCATAACAAGAAATTCGTAATGCCCATATCTGGTACGGAAAGCTGTTTTGGGGACTTCTTCTTCACGAACTTTGAGCTGATGATACCCAGATCTAAGATCGATCTTTGAGAAATAACTGGCTCCCTGAAGTTGGTCGAAAAGATCGTCTATTCTGGGCAACGGATATTTATTCTTTATTGTTACCTTGTTCAACTCCCTATAATCAATGCACATCCGGAGAGTCCCATCTTTCTTCTTAACGAATAAGACAGGAGCTCCCCAGGGAGATGAACTTGGTCGTATGAGCCCTTTGTCTAGCAACTCTTGCAATTGCTTCATCATTTCTTGCATCTCAGCAGGTGCAAGTCGATAAGGGGCTCTAGCAATCGTTGCCGCGCCTGGCACTAAATCAATTCTGAACTCCACCTGACGGTCCGGTGGGAGTCCAGAGATGTCTTTGGGAAAGACATCGGGAAACTCTAAGGCTATCGGTACCTCGGCTAAAGCTTTCTTTTAAGACTTAGCATCTATTGCATATGCTAAGTAAGACGCGCAACCCTTAGCTATGTGCTTCCTAGCTTTCATTACAGAAATTAAACATAATTCACCTTTCTTTCTGTCACCATAAATGCAGATACTGCGGCCATCAGGAGTAGTGAGCTTTATTAGCTTCTTTTTGCAGACAATGTTGGCGTCATGATGATCAAGCCAATCCATACCCACGATGACGTCGAATTTGTGAAAGTTCATCGGAATAAAGTCCAGTTGGAAAGTACAGTTATCAAGCAGAACTATGCAGTCGCGGTAAATTTTATCGGTAGACACGCACATGTTACTGGCTGTTTTGATATCAAATATAACAGGTAGTGTAGTCGGAGTAATTCCAAGCTTAGATGCAAATGCACTTGATATAAAAGAACCATTGGCTCCTGAATCGAATATAACTCTAGCAGGAACACAGTTAACAAGAAACGTACCAGATACCACATCTGGTATTTCCTTCGCTTGCTCGGCCATTATTTGGAATGCGCAGTTCTGACTTCGTGTTGGCTTGTTACGGCGACTAGAACCTCCACGTGATGTGCTATGTCAGGCCGACTGATTTTGTCTTTGCTGCTGCTGTTGTTGTTGCTGTGCAGTCAGATAAACTAAGCTGAACGGATGCGTACATGCCCGCTCAGTGTGTCCAGGGCGTAAACAATTGTTGCAAACTGTAACTTTGTTGGGACACTCTTCACTGCTATGCCCTATGTCGTTGCGCACGTAGCATCTCACATCATTGGGGTTACAACGCCCAATGTGTGACTTATGGCAGCGGTGACACTGCCTCGGCTCAGAATGTACCGCATAGGAATGTGCTCTCTCGGCCGGGGGCGAGCTAAACTGTCTGAACTGAGACTGCGGTGGCGAATATCTGGATGAAGATCCAGAATAACTTCCAGTACGTGACTTCTTAGGCGGTGACGGACATGTAGTGTTGATAGATGAAGCAGGAACTCCTCCAGCACGAATAAAGTCCTACTCGAGAATTCTAGCAGCTTCAACGACATCAGCATAGCTAGTGTACCTTTGGTGCTTCAAAAACTTTTGATACTCAGGATGCAGACCCATTAAGAAGCGGTCGATCTTTCGCTCTTCAGTAGCAACTTAGTAGTCAGATAGTAGGCTAAGTCGAGTAAATTTAATCTCATACTCAGTTACCGATTTGGTTCCCTGAGTAAGAGACATTAGCTTCTCTTCCAAACGTTTCTTTTCATCAGCCAGGCAGCACTGACGAAAGAAAATAACTTTAAATTCATCCCAAGATAGGGACTTAATCCAGTTAACTCCATGCATGTTCTCCTGAGATCTCCACCACATAACTGCGCCACCTTCGAACAGTGTAGTAGCAAAGCTGACCTTTGATTCCTCAGCGCAGTCGCTAATAATAAATATGCGCTCGATGCCAGTAATCCACTCGAGCGCTTCGATAGAATCTGCAGCACCCTTGAAAGGTTGAGCTCCGTGAGCTTTGAAGTAACGGAAGTTGCAGCCCTTAGGAGGGACTACAGGAGCTTCCTCCTCGTCAGTGTCGTCATCACGGCGTCCAGTATCATCATGCTGCTGCTTCCTACGTTTTTCTCTGCGCCTAGTTTCGGCTTCATCACGAGCACGAAACTGATCTTGCAAGAACTTAGTTTGACGCTCGTTGTTCTCATTAAGCATGGTTTGCATTATTTGCATGATCTGTTCAGGAGTGAGTCCACCTCCAGCTCCTTCACCAGATCCAGACATGTTCTGAAATAATATAAATAGTATTTGCATAAGAATAGGTATAATTCCTATTCTACCACATTTCCCAATTCCCTAAAGTAAGATCAAAGCCTATCTCAGGTCAAGTTAAAGCCTAGATATTCGAAGCTAATATCTTTGCTTAAAAGTTTGAGTCCAAGTGTTATTGCTAACACTTGAATCCCTCAAACTAATGCTCTGATACCATCCTGTCACATCTTGCTTTAATCACGCTTGCTTATCCCAAGAATAAATAACAACAGTCATAAGCATAATAATAAGTCTAAAGCTTGCATAAGAACTAAATAAAAGTACTACAATACAGTCATGCACTACACGTGCTACAAGGTGCGTTGCTAAGTTGCTAAAACATCACAATAATAATAAAGCGGCTACCCAGATCCCAGGCAGCTCAATACTATACCACAAGCTGAAAAGTGAGCTAAGTCCTCTAGGTTGATCAGAAAATAGACCTAAGCAGATGGTCCAGCTTGCTCTTTACCTTTTCCTGTAAAAATTGTGAGTAGCAACTGTAAGCTAATTGCTTAGTGAGTTAACAGATATTCATGATGCATGTAAGATATGTGGCGAAAGTGTCTATAAAGGCTGTAATGCTTGCTTGCTTGCTTAATACCCAGGATGAATGCTTGCACAATTGAGACATTTCACGCAGAAAGGAGATGCCACCACTAGGGGTTACCGTTGACAGATGATCAATCTGTGATGCGGGGCTAGCTACCCGCATAATGCTTGGGATAGTGGTGAGAATCGGAATTGCTTGCTTGTAAAGTAAAATGCTTCTGAAATGCATAAAGAAACGCTCAAACAAGGCTTGCTGTATAATATGCAGAATAATAAACAGATAACAATAAATTATGCACATTAAAAGATCAGATGTAAGATCCGGCTAAGCTAGGCACCGCCTGTACCATAGTGTTCGCCTTCACTCACAAAAGTCTATTGAAGTCCAAAGAAAGCGTATAGAAGCAAATTATGTCTCAATTTCATAAAATACATGTAAACAAGAATAACTGTTACTCACAATATTGTCTTATGCTTTGTAATATTCTGAGATGCTTGCTCGGGCTTATCTATGCTTTATATTGCTCTGAAACGCTTGTACTTGCTTATCTAGGCTTTAATATATTCTGGCACTGTCTTTGACTCGTAACCGAGCTAAACTGTTTAATTTAATATCTGTGGTGCTGTGAAATATCTGTAATTTAACATTACAGAATATACGCTAAATTAATAATGCTAGCTTAAAATTCCAACATCTACAAACCATAACTTCTAGCTAAATATCTTGCTAATTATGCGTTGCCTACGAATTTTATTCAATTATTTCGGATTTAAAGGGGGGTTTTGAACATATACTTAAGTTCGAACCTATATAGGTTTCGAACTTATTGCCATTCGACTATGTGGGTTTCGAACTTAGGTAGTTTCGAACCTATATGGCCTTCGAATTTAACCTATTTCGAATTTGTTCTTGGCATCTTGAACTTGTTCGTGTTTTTCAGCTTTCAAACATGCATTTCCAAGCAAAATTCATAAATGTAATAAGAAACAAGTCTAGGTTCGATTCTATTTCATTTAATCTAGCAGAATCGAGTTATAACTCAAGCAAAAATAGCTTTAATCGAATCAAAAATGGGGATTGTGAACCCTTTTCTCAAAACCGAAAGTAAAAAGGATAGAAAAGACGATTCTTACCTCAAATCTAAATCAAATCACACATGCAATTACAAATTCGTGTAGTACTCTTCGAGATCTTTCTGATGACGTAAAGAACTCGAAATTTAGCCGGTCGGTTTGGGAGAAAAACTAGAGAGAAGGTTCGACTTTTAGAGAGAGAGTCTCTCAAATAGTAAATGGACTTGCAAGAATGAGGAATTGAACACTCAGCTCCTATTTATACCAAAATTCGAAATTACATCATTTAACGCAAATTGCCCAAAAATACATAAAATAAAAAGCAAGGTGTTATATAAAGTTCTGCTTCGAGGACAGCCATGTGTTACATTTTTTAACCAGAAAGGTTACATAAGATTCATGCGCTTTGAGGATCTTCCATGTTACTCCGACGACACTATCAGATTGGTTCGAGCCGCGCTTACTCAGAAAGTTCAAGATTTTGACGCTCAACTAAATCCGGAACTCAGATGCTCACCGAAGGAGATTCAGGATATCCTCAGCGGCATAGAATACCTGAACGAAAGGCTACATTTGAGACAAGTGACCAGACGCTTTGACGTCATCCTTGGACTCCGAGAATCCACTGATCATGCCAGAGTTCCAGGGCCTCCACAATGATCGAAAAGGGGGAGATTGTTAGATATTTAATTTCGATCATGTGGACTTATTTTGTAATAAGTATTTACTTAGTATTTAGTCTTGTATTTAGTTTCCTTGTAATTTGTTTCCATGTAAAAGTCTAGGGGCCAAAGGTGACAATGCCTTATAGTTAATTAAATGAAGCTATGTATAGCTCCTAGGGTTTCACTTTGTAATACACGGTTGAATATTGAATACAAAGCAGCCGCCATTTTCACATTTACTCTCAACATTCCATTTGTCTTTTCTTCATCATTTCTCAATTATTGAGCTTGTTTCTTCTTGGGATTTGATAAAGAATCATTAAGGTGCTGAAATATATCGGGAATACATCATTACATATATGAATGAAAACAGTGCAACCAAATATTCGTGGTTCAAGGGTAAGAACTGATGGGAGTTTAATGTACTCGGTGAGGGTTTGCAACGGGGTTTTGGTTCTTAGGATTCGGGTGGGAAGTCGGTTGATAAGATATGTTGCGGTAACAAGAGCTTCTAGCCAAAAAAAACTTTGGAGCTTGTGATTCTATGAGAAGGGCTCGAGTTATTACTAACATGATGCAGTTTTTGCGTTCCGCGACACCGTTTTGTTCCGAAGTATGAGGGCACATAGTTTGATGAATTATACCCTTGGTTTTAAACAAAGATTTCATTTTAGAGTTGACAAATTCTCCTCCATTGTCCGATCTAAAAATCTGAATGTTTTATTGAAACTGAGTTTGAACCATGTTATAAAAGACACTGAATTTACCAGCAACTTCAGATTTATTTTTCAATAAATAAACCCAAGTCGTGTGCAATCATCAACAAAGATAACAAAAAAACGAAAGTTTTGCCCCCTATGACTGGAGTAGGGCCCAACACATCCTAGTGAATCAAGGAAAATAGGAGGTCAACTCTTGTGTTATTTGGTTTAAATGATTTTCTGTGACTTTTGGCTAACACGCAAGTGTTACAATGTGGCTTACAATTAAAAGGAAATTTTTTGGAAATAACATGTGTAAGTAACCGGTGGATGGATGTGCCAGTCTTCTGTGTCACAACCAAGTTTCTCGTTCCTTTGTTCCATGAGACAGCTTAACAACACCATTTTGAGCTACTCCATCCACATAATACAACCCTTGTCTTTTAGTGCCATGCCCAATTATTGCTCCCGTCCTGATATCCTGTAAAATACAGAAAGTCGGTTGCATAAGAACTGAGCAATTTAACTCCTTTGTTACATGACTTTCTCACAGAAGTTTATGAGATAGTGCTGGAACATAGAGACAATTAGAGAGTTTATATGTCGGTGAGATTTCGATTGTTCCCCCATTCTCTACTTTCATTTTTTCTCCATTTGCGGTTTGAAAGTAGGATTTTGTTGGTTTGTTTGACATAGAAAAATCAGATAAGTCAGTGGCTCCACAATCAAAAATCCATGACGGTTCATGTTTTATTTTGTAATTTTGAGCCATATTTGCATAACAATAACCATGTTTGCAATTTTCAAAAGCTTGTTGAATAAAGAAGGATAAAGAACCAGTAATGTGTCTTTGGTTTTTTGGGGGGTTTCGAGAAAACCTCTCTCTCACCCCTTATACCTGTTTCCTCTGAGAAAGTTTCATATTCTTCATTGTGGGCCGCTGCTCCAACTCCCCCAAATCCAGTGGTGGTTATCTGACCAATGTTGTTGTTGGTGGTGGTTGAGGCTTTTCCTTTTTTTTTTTTTGGTCTGAGACCCTTGGTGCCTTTTTTGTGGCCATCGGCCCACCACTCCGGGTAACCTACGAGCCGAAATCACTAATCTTTGGTGTGTCTTGACATGCCACTGTCGTCGCATTTTAGGATTGTTTAATCTTCTTTGGCCATCGACCTATTCTTCTTCCCTTCTGGCCGACGGTGTCCTTTTGCGGCGAACCCTATTCCGTCAGTCTTAGTGGCAGCAAGACCCGATGTTATGCCTTGTGAACTGTGGTTGGTTGCTCCTAGAATACTCTGGTGAGCGGCCTCTTTATGGACAGTGGCATTGGCTGCCTCTGCCGAAGGTAATGGTTCCAATCGGAGGATTTCTCTTTTGATTGATTCGTATTTCTGATCGAGGGCGTTGAAGAACTGAAATAGTTTTTGATCTGACCTGATTCTTGCATATGTCTTGATATCGTCTGGACACTTCATGGGGTTGGGGTCGATCCTGTCGATTTCTCCCCGCACACCTTGGAGTGTAATCCAAAGCTCTTCGAGAGGACTTTCATTTTGTTTGATGTCGTTAGCCTTGACATGAAGGTTGAATGTTTGAAGTTTGTCTCTGCCACTGCTGTATGTGACCACCAAAGCATCCCATAACATCTTTGCAGCGGGGTATTTAGTCAGATTGCGTGCAAGGGTAGGTTTGATATTTTGGATGAGCCATGAAAACACAATTAGATCTTCTTGTTCCCATTGCACATATGATTCGTTGTCTTGGCTTGGAGGATCGGAGGTTAGGTGGGATAACAGAGTCTTAAATTTTCCCCCTATAGCAGCTTGAATCATCCGAGTCCATATGGCATAGTTTTGGCTATTGAGTTTGAGATTTATCTGGAGGTTATCAGATAATTTTGGAATCTGAGATTGAGGGTTGATGCCATTTTTTTTAACAAATTGGCAAGATGCAATGATAAACTAGTTTCTAAGTTGTTGTCTTCGGACATGGCGGACATGGCGACTTAGTTGGGATCGAGTTTATAGTAGGCTGTTGGGCAGATGATGAGCAAAACTACTTTAATACCAAGATAAAAAACAGAATTGAAAGGGAATTGATAAGAAAATGTTTTTTATTCTATCTTTTTATATTTACAATGAGAGGAGGACCCACTGTTTATACACATTTACAATGAGTTTAAATATGGAAGGAGCCTATTGTTGGCTGTCATTTTTGAGGAATAGAAAGTGAATATATGGTCCCTGATTGAATGGGATATGAGGTGATTGCCCATCAATCTTGCTCATCTTATTGACCTTTCCTTTTAACAACTACAACACTGATTCCACTAATACTAATCGCATGACTTGAAGATACATCAATGAATCAAACAATTTTCAACTAAAACCATCCAAATACTCCACTAATGCATATAAAAACGTAATCCAAGCAAGTGTTTGACTGAACTACTCATTAATCATGATAATAACATTCAAACAACGAAAATCTAAACTAAACATAATCATTACAAAAAGTTAAGGGAATGATTGTACCAAAACCGAAGCTAAGAATGACGAAATGGAAAACAAAACCTCAACCGAATGCTTGAATCAACACCAGTATCTGAATGCTTTGCCAAAACTAAGCTTATCTAAGCTAGAAAATCATAAAATATCTCTACATCTACTAATCGCACATTTAACTATGTGCAAGTTCGTAAAAAATGCGTATTTTTTGAAATGGTCGTCGAAGACTTATATATCATATCGCGATCGCGGCCGCGCTTGATCATCGCGGTCGCGATGATGAGTGCGACCGCGACCATCTGGTCATGACAACGATCAGGTCAGCATGCCAAAATTCAACTCAATTCCAGGGAATCTCAGCTAAGACCGTAAATTTGACGTTTTTGCTCCAATTTCCATTTTTTTGAGAATTTGGCAACCTCCGACCTACAAAATACAAAAGTAATTAAATAAGTATTGTTTTAAGCAAATCGAGGCTAAAATTACCAAAATACGAGGTAAAATAAGACGTAAAATAATATACAAAACACATCATAACACACTTGAGAATTGCTTGTCCTCAAGCAATCCTGCTAAAAAAATATCCAAAATTGTGCCTAAACTCACAAATTCTTTTCTCAAAATGCTATTAGATTTGAAAACAATAAAAATCTGTAAAAGAATGCAATTGCATCTGAAAGATGTAAAACAGAGCTACATGAACTAACAGATGGAAAAACCAATCAAATTGCATGTTAGACATTCCCAATCCTGGCGACATGAACTAGCACCTTTATGTAATTTCACTCAACACTCAAAAGTGTTTAGGCTAATGTGTGTGCAATATCAATCACACGTAAAGAATAAACTCAACACATAGAGGACTTATGGGCTGTAAGGAGC
Source organism: Centrapalus pauciflorus (assembly GCA_020465985.1). Classification (NCBI taxonomy): domain Eukaryota; kingdom Viridiplantae; phylum Streptophyta; class Magnoliopsida; order Asterales; family Asteraceae; genus Centrapalus; species Centrapalus pauciflorus. Next base: position 150,738 of record JAANYP010000058.1, on the reverse strand, counting down.
TAGGCTAAAGGTGTGGAGTATATGGAAAAAGTGGGAGAAATCATAAATAACGGGATCAAATCTAAAAGAACAACAGTCGACAAAGAATAAACATAAAGAATAAAAATGTATATGAAAATGAAAAACGAAAAATAACAATAAGACTCAAAGATAGATTTTTACAAAGGATAAAGCATCCCTTAACAATATTAAGGGTTCGGATCCATGTAAAGCTAAAGAATTTATTACTTCTATTTTTTTCTTTTTCTTTCTTTCTTTTTTTAAATTTTTTTTCTTTCTTTCTGCTTTTCTCAGAATAACATCTTTGGATTCCAAGACCATATCAGCTGTCATGACCAACACTCAAAAACTACTGCCTATGCATAACTAGAATCGGTACTCAACAACCTAGATTAACAAAGACCGAATGAAAAAGTATCAGGGAGCACCATAAAGCTAACATACTCTCAAAACTCTCAGATATATGCATTAACGCTCAAATATGAAGAGAATAAACTAAGTTAAATAAAGAAAGAAAATAAAATAAAATAAAACAGCAAAAAAGCTAACAATTGCTTCTCAATAAGAACCCAAATAAGGTGAAAGCAAGCAAAAAGGACTAATGGTGGCTAAATATGTGGGATGTCACCGAAATGAAAGGATATAGGCTCAAAGTGAAGCTAAAGGATAATGAATGGCTCACGTGAACAAACGAAAACTAAAAAAAGGTTTTCTAAGATTGCCTCTATATATGTGTCAAGTATCCAAAATAATGATTTTAACATGAATTGAAGTCCAAGTTCTACCTCTATAAGTCAACACTGACATATCACACAATGAAATGAAAGTGAGCATAAAAATGATGTTATCGGCTCAAATTCTAACACAAATGAATGCTAGGCTAATGTGTGCTAAACATCATGCAATTTTGGTTAAGGAAGTCATAACATGCATCTGAAACATCCCTCAATGATCAAGTAGTTACAAACTCACATAATCCGACTCACATGTAGATAGATGTGGGCAAAACTGCTTTTGACCAGTTTTCGGTTCGGGTTTGAAAACCAAACCGGTTTGGGTCAAAAGTCAAAAACTAGTTTGGGCCAAAAACCGGTTCGGGTTGAAACCGATTTGTGGGAGGAAAAACTCAAACCTAACCCGGTTGGGGTCGGTTTGGAACCGATTCAGCTTGGAAAAACCGGTCAACCTGGTTTGGACCGGTTTTTTATATATTTTTTTTAAATTTCCATCAAACTCTTCTTTTTTAACTAAAAACTTATTCAAACATTTTATTTTACTAAAAACTTACTCAAAAATAGTTAAAAACTTCAAATTTAATTAAATAAACTAAAACTCACTAAAAACTTCAAATTTTATTAACTAAACCATCAAACTTACATTTTTTATTAACTACTAAAAACTTCGTAATCAAATATAATTTGTATAAACGTAAATGTACTAAAAACTTCAAATTTTATTAACTAAAAACATCAAAATTAAAGTTGAAACATAAACTTAATATTTAAATGTAAACTTATTATACATAAAACTTAATACATATTTCCAATCTTCATCGATATCATCTTCGAAGCTAGCCTTGCGGCTCTCGCGCGAAGCTTTGTTGAGAGCAATTTCTTTATCCGAAAGTGAGATTATAAAGCCTTCTTCCACCTCGATATCATGTATCTCTTGTTCATATTCTAGTTCACCTTTAAGACTTGATTTGTCTTGTACACGTTCGGCCGCGTCTAAGTAATCCTTCAAGCAAATTCATCTCCAATGATATCGGTGTGAGTCTTCTTCCTCTTATAGATAATACCCTGCCGCTAATAGAAAAAACGGATTTCGAAGCTACAGTAGAAGCTTGGACGGTTAGTAAATCTTGGGCCATGGCGGTTAGAACGAGAAATTGACATTCCCTTCCTTGTCACCAAGCCAATATATCAAATTCTGTGAATTGTTAGGGTCTCGTAGTGGCTAAAAATTCAGTTCCCGTATATCTCCCAAATTCTCTAGTTGATGGTGTGTCACCTCACCTCTAGCTCATTTATTGTTTTCTTGTCTTAAACTATTATATAAGTTCATCATCGGATCCGTGCTATTATAAGTAAAATATGATTATGAATCCGAAGTTGAAGAAGCATTTGTTGAACCATATTTATTAAAATAAACTCCAAATAAATCTTTAAAACATTTGTTAGAATTTGCTTTTGTATTTTGCGCAAACATTACATCGCCTTTGGCATTCAAATCGAAATCAATAAAAATTTTATCGTTAAGTAGTTCCACCCCACTAACGTTCAAACATGAGTTTAATGTGGCAGCACAAGTAACTACCGGTGGCATTTTTTTAAAATATTTTTTTAGTTTTTCTTTCATGGGCGCAATAATATTTGTAAAGTATCCACCCATTAATTCGAATGCGCCTAATGTTGAACACATTAAAAAGATTTGATTAAGTATCAAATGACTCGTGGGGTAATACACACCCCATAATAAAGTTGTTGCATTTTTAAAAACTTTGAGCAAGTCGGTCATTTGTTTAATGATCTTCCAATTTTCAACCGTAAATGGTGTAGCTTGTCCGTTAGCGACAAGGTTATCATGAAAAATTTGTTAAGTACTTTTTTGGCGTAAACCACATAAAAACATTTTAAAAGTCAAATTCCATCTTGTAGGAACATTCCAATTGAGGGTTAAGAAAATGGATATCGTGTCCTTACACAATTTCATATATTTTTTATATCTAGCTTTACCCGAAAAAAATACATCTAGTAACATAATTTTACATCTTTTATAGCACTCATTTCGGTTGTCCCTAATCCGTCTTGCACAACCAAATTTATTATGTCTGCAACACATCAACTATGATAAAAAAATACCTTATAAAGGTGGTTGATATTTTAGTATTAGTTTTTTTTGCATTATTATTATTACTCGCGTTATCAAATGATACTAAAAAAACTTTCTCTTAGTTTAAAATTATTTATTACATCTCGTAACATTAAAAATAAATGTGACCCGTGTGAGGAAACTCAAAGTTTTCAAAAGCAATTGTATGTTTCATCATTTTCCATGTTACGGGATCAACCTAATGTGCGGTAACACAAAGGTATGAACCAGGCAAATCATGAGGAGCCGACCAAACATTGGTTGTTAAGTTTACACTTGTATTTAAATTTCAAATCCTTTTTGTAGTTCTATTTAGTATTTTCTCATAATTTCATACAATCGCGTTTAAGAGTAGCACGACTTACTTGATTATATCGCGGTTGAAGAGTGTTTTGGATGACACAAATTCTTGACGACACCGCTCTGTCGAGTATGCAAAAATACTCCCATCCCGTGACATATGTGCTTGACCCTCTTCCGGAACGGATTTGAGTCCTTGACAATATTTTACAATATGCATCTTAAACGTCGAGTTGGATTCGGTTTTCAAAAAATGACCGCAATTTTTACATTGCCCCTTCACCGACCCATTTGACAAATTCATCATATTTTAATTACACCAAAGTTTAGGGTTTCAGCTTGTTTCTAATACTTCAATAATCGTTGGTGTAGAACCAATACCGGCGGAAGTGCTAGAATATAACAACCTCAATCTACTCACCGATGCCACGTAAATAACACGTCAATAGAATTATGTTACAGTAATCTCTAACTGTTCCCAATGTAAACATGTGAAAACCCCGATAATTTAACACCTTAATTTACATAATTAGTCACGGAAATCCCTGGTTAAAACACACAACATCTGGAGTACACACATACGGTTCCCAAAATATAACTACCCCTAAGGAAGGTAGCTAACTCCTCAAACTCGGCAGATGTAAACCTAATTGAGTCCAATAGGCCTACTAGTACTCTGATCACAAGAGATACACACATTTAAACACACGGTCAGCTAAAGCAGGTGAGAATGCAAGTGTTAGTTGTACAATTATTAGAAACGCAGTAAAAGAAAGTAAACTCAGTAATAAAGCGTTCAACGTCCTCTACTGAACAAGTATATGAGATCCCACAAGATAGCTCAGAATAGGTACTCAACCCGTGTGGACGAATCCACATACCCAAATCCCTAGGCCGCACAAAGCAGTCATCAGAAACTCAAAAGGGAATCGGGAACGACCCGACCCCTACCCAGCCGTGTAGTTTAATAACTCGGTAGCTCATGTGTCCTAAATCTCATATAATAAAACACAGTTCACAAGAAAGCTCAATAATACATGCATGATGATATCTCAGTATAAAACTCGTATAAAAACTCATAATAATCTCGTAAGAAAGCATAGTAAAAGATCATGCAAGTATAAAATAAATAATAGTACATGTATCTCAAAATAAAGTGCAAACTCACCTGACCCTGAAGTCTCACTCCTCAAGTCTCGGTTCCTTGCCTGTATCCCAACCTTATCAACTCGAGACCCTAGAATCACAATATAATAACTCGATATCACAATCCATATCAAAAACTCTATACACGATTCCCAAGTAAAACACACAAGCCCGGATACCCAAACACATGACTCACATAGCCCAAAACCCTAACCCTGATCCTAGCTGGATTGCGGCCGCGCTCAGATAATCGCGGTCACGGTCACTTCATCTTGGTCACGCTCCCCATCGTGGTCGTGCTCATCATAACACAGCCCGAGCTCGACCCGTAACCGCCTGCGACCCATCGCGCCCTGCGCCCAAGGCCATCACGACCCAGGCTCATTTCAAGAACATCGCGGCCCGCGATCCCATGATCGCGGCCGCGCTCACGGACGAACAGAGGCGGTGATGCTCTGTTTATTCACAGCCAGGGGATTTTAATCCCCCACTCAGTACCAACTCGATATAACTCGATTACTTGGGGAGGAAATTAGAAGTTATTCCCTTGATCTTTAGTTCGATTTTCAGCTTACAATGTTGTTGGACTCACAAACACACATTTAAACACACTCAGTATCTGGATTTGGATGAAAGAATATGAAGAAAGTAGGCAACTAGGTGAATAATATATACGTTTTCAGTTTAAACTTGGTTCGACACCCAATATCCGATCCCGTTAACATAAAACACAGGTTTATACCACCGGGTCCCAAGTTAATCAATAATCACCAAGATTGTAATCTTATATAAAAACTTAATCCCATAACCCGGTCTACCCAAAATCTCGTCACGTGACGTTCCACGTATAACTCAATAATTGGCCCAACTCAAAAATAATATTTAAATATACCCAATTAAATAATCCCACGTGCCTTACCCAAAATTGGGATGTTACAGGTGCTCCCCCCTTATAAAGATTCCGTCCTCGGATTCTGACTTCAGTTCATCTGAAAATTACTCTTCCCTTCTCTGTCTCTATATAATCACTTCCAACTCTTTAGGATGTCAAATTTAGTTATTAGCACCACAAAATCATACTCAAGTTATTACTTATAAAATTCTTCTTTCGATAACTCATATATAACCTTAGTTCCCTTAGAAAGTAACCCCTGTAGCCTTTACTGATTCTGGCTTCCCCAAGTCCTCATAGCTCATCGTATCACAAACTGAATAGGTCACACTGTCAAATTTATCATAATTATTCACAATATCATTGTCACTAACTCAGAAATACCCATACTAATTCTAACTTGATCACAAAGGTAGATTGTTTTTACCAATTCTCAATGTAAGTCTCACTTTCGTCCGTACGAATAATAATTTACCCTAATATAGCGTTCCCTTAACTCGGGTTCTCATTAGCACCTGACCACGATATCGAAAATCCACTCTTTATACGAAGGAATTCAGATGTTCCTCTATAGTTTAATGCTGACAAACGAACCCTGGGAATTTAGAATCGCTTACGAAATATGAATAACCTTTTATCATCTCATATAACATCTAAGTTAAGTATAAGTCTCATTCTCTTTCCCTCCCTTTACCTCTTCGTCTCACGATATGCCTCATGGTCATTGGTATAATAATACAACTACGAGTCTCAACTTCGATTTACACTAATCTATCTACAACCTCTATAACTTCTCATATCGATAATCATTGCCTCTTTAGGGCAATATCTCATGAATCTGGATCATGTATCAATCTCATTTTGACTTGTCCCAATCACAGTTAACACTTAAACCTAACATACTCATTTAATCCACCTCAAGTAACACTAGCTTTAATCAAGCAATCTTACACGGCTCATCTCAAATCCATACTTTATAATGTCATATATCTTACTTCGAACTCATACCCTGTAATCTCATGTGTATTATTTAACCCTTACTTTATAAATTCACCTATGGTACTCCACTAATACATTGCCCTAAGCTCAGAAATCCTGAATCCTCAACATGTCCCTTGAATGCAACACCTTCACAGGAATCACTTTAGCTCATTCATGGTTCGTCACTTAACTCAAAATACACTACTCATGATCAGTATCCCACAATTCAATGTTATATCACTTAATCGTTTGCATAATAATACTTTAGATATCTCTTACAACTGTTACTCATGTTTTTAACGTCTTGTGATTAAACACAATCATCGCTAATAATCACAATTATAAATCGGTTACACTTTCCTCGATATACTTAGTTTCCGAGACCCACAAAAATCTCAAAGACATAGCTTAATACTCATAATTAGTAATCCCTCGATTTCGCGAAGGCGTCAACTCGTAGGATGTCGATACGATAAACATTATCCCACTAATGCTTTTCGCTTTAAACTCAACCCAATAGTCGAAGCAATGTTGTTACCCCGCTATACTATATCTAGGCAATCTCATGCAGTTGACGTATTCCCCAATCGTTGTTTCCTCTTTTATATCGCTACTCTAGTCGCTTAATTCCCACAGTCTCTACGCATATGTCCCAGTTATCACATAGAAGACATAATCTCTATCTCTCTAATTGACCATTTCTCATACCCCACACAATCTCAATATCACAATTTAAAACTCGATATTCTCATTATTATCTCAATATTAGGGATCTCCTGTAAAGGTGCCTACTCAAGATAGGAATTACTCACCTCATACACATAAACTCTATACACACTTAATCCACTAGCATGACGATATCCTTAACCTTGGGTCATCGTCTCTCTCGATCTGTTCTCATGAATACTTAATCACTAATGATCGATCTTGGTGAACTGAATCGCGTGAAAAGCTTCTTAAGGAAGGAACATCTAACCCTAGCATCATTGGTGGGTAAAGCTTGTGCTTTAACGCATTTGGAAACATAGTCGGCAGCAACTAGGATGTATTTATTACCATAAGAGGAAGGAAAATGCCCCATAAAGTCAATGCCCCAGACGTCAAAGATCTCACACACCTGAAAGGCATGCAGAGGCATCTCATTCCGACTTGAAATGTTTCCATGACGCTGACATGCATCACAACTCTTAACCAGATCTTGGGCATCTTTGAATATCATTAACCAGAAGAAACCGCCATCAAACGCTTTCTTGGCTGTGGCATTGGCCCCGTGATGACCATCTGTAGATCCTAGGTGGCACTCACATAAGATTTAGAATGCCTCATCGCCAAACACACACTGACGAATGATCTGATCGGCACATACCCGAAATAGATAAGGGTCATCCCAGAAGTAGTTTAACGTCTCGCAAGAACTTCTTCTTTTGTTGATGAGTTAACCCTTTAACCAACACATTACCTGCCAAATAGTTTGCATAGTCAGCAAACCATGGGCAATCATTTGTTGCCTATACTGCACATAAGGACTCGTCAAGGAATCTCTCTTGAACTCAGACTCATTCAAAGGAGGCAAGTCTGAATTTTCTAATCTGCCCAAATGATCTGCCGCCAGATTCTCAGCTCCTTTCTTGTCTTTGATCTCAATATCAAACTCTAGGAAAAGAAGAATCCATTGAATCAAACATGGTTTTGCGACCAGCTTTTGAAACAGGTATCTCAGAGCTGCATGATCAGTATATACCACTGTTTTCTAGGGAACCAGATTTGATCAGAATTTCTCGAACGCATAAACCACAACATGAAGCTCTTTCTCTATCGTAGTGTAATTATGTTGAGGGTCTGTAAGAGTCTTACTAGCAAAGTATATGGCGTGGAACCGGTTATTCCGATGCTGACCTAACATTGCCCCAATAGCAAAGCCACTCGCATCACACATAAGCTCAAATGATGACTCCCAGTCGGGTGCTACCATGATAGGGCAGTGGTTAGCTTCTATTTCAACGTGTAGAAGGATTGTAAACATTCATCATCAAAGAAAAACGTTGCATCCTTCTCAAGGAGCTTAGTCATGTGGAGTGCAATGAGTGAGAAGTCTTTATTGAATTGCCGGTAAAAACCAACATGCCCTAGAAAGCTACGAACTGACTTAACAGACGTAGGAGGGGGCAGCTTAGATAACGTCTCAACCTTGGTCCTATCTACCTCAATTTCCTTACTCGAGATCTTGTGTCCTAACACTTTACCCTCTCGGACCATGAAATGACACTTCTCCCAATTAAGGACCAGATTGGTCTCCTCACATCGGGTTAGCATTTTCTCTAAGTTACTCAGGCAGTCCGAGAAGGAGTTACCAAACACAAAGAAATCATCCATGAAGACCTCAACACACTTCTAGATCATATCATGGAAGATGACTACCATACACCGGTGAAATGTCGCAGTAGCATTGCACAATCCAAAAGGCATGCGCCTATATGCAAATGTCCCACAAGGGCATGTGAATGTAGTCTTTTCCTGATCTTGGGGGATAACCGGGATCTGAGAGTATCCTGAGAAACCATCTAAGAAACAATAGAACTCATTTCCAGATAGTCGCTCAAGCATTTGATCGATAGAGGGCAAAGGAAAGTGATCCTTACGAGTTGCATCATTAAGCTTGTGGTAGTCAATACACACTCGCCATCGTCTGACTGTCCTTGAAGGAATCAACTCGTTCTTCTCATTCTGAATGACAGTCATACCCTCCTTTTTAGGGACTACATGCACAGGACTCACCCACGGAGAGTCAGAAATAGGATATATCAACTTGACATCAAGAAGCTTCAGTACTTCTTTCCTAATAACATTGTGAATCTTCGGGTTCACTCTCCTTTGAGACTGAATAAAAGGCTTGATGTCCTCCTCCATCAGAATCTTGTGGGTGCAATAAGCAGGGTTAATGCCTCGTATATCGGTAATCTTCCATACAATCGCCCGCTTATGCTTTTTTAGAACATTCAAGAGTCGTGACTTCTCTTCACTAGAGAGATCTTTAGCAATAATGACGGGCAACTGAGATTGTCTCTCTAAGAAAACATACTCAAGATGAGATGACAGCTCCTTAAGTTTGAGAGTTGGAAGATCTGACTAACTCATCACGATCTATGGGTACAACCTCCTCAGTAGGCAGAGATGAATCAGCAGCACACAAATCAACAGGATCATCAAAGTGAACAACAAAATCAGACTCCAAGGAGATTGGATATGAGGTTAAATCATCATCTGCAATACAATTGTCTACATCTGGTGATATAGACGTCTCATATCCTGACAGTACTGACTTCAACAACTTCTCATCATCCTCTGGATAATGCTCTCTATCAGATAAGTGTGAAGACCTAACAAAACAAATGGACTCAGCAGTGTCATTAGGCTTTTGCATCGCCTTATCAACATCAAAATGACCTGCTCATCCCCATACATCAAATAGCGCGGGATGTGGCTAGGAAAGGTCTTCCTAGAATGAGCGGTATAGTGCAATATTTGCTCATGTCCATGATCACAAAGTCGACAAGGAAAACGAACTTATCCACTTTTACCAGCATATTCTCAGCATTACCCTATAGGAACTTAACTGATCTATCGGCTAGCTGAATACTCATGCGTATAGGTTTAGGATCTTATAACCTTAACCGAGCATATAACGAGAAAGGCATGAGATTAATGTTGGATCCTAAATCAGCAAGAGCATTAGTAACATGGAAATGCCCAATATGACAAGGTATCATGTAACTACCCGGATCATCTTGCTTATCTAGAAGCTTGTTTTGGAGGATAGATGAACATTCCTCTCATCTGTAGCTAGATCCTCAAGCTTCTGACGGTTAGAAAGGAGGTCTTTCAGGAACATGGCATACTTAGGCATCTGTGTAATTGCATCAACAAATGGAATATTGATCTACAACTCTTTTAAACAAACCTAAAAATGTCAGGATCTAAACTTAACTCCCTAAGATTAACTGATTTGAATTGATCAGAGTGTAAACCAATAATCTTGTATTAAATCAAAGTCTAATTAAGAAGTTTGCGGAATAACACTTAAGTACTTTAATAAAATCTTTCAGAATCCATAACAGATAAACATAAATGAATAAACAAAACTGCTTGTATTACTGAACTGAATGATTACTATCACCTCTAATCTGTTTGATTAGACGAAGAACACAAATTGTTCTTAGGGTTTTACAACCTTAGAGGCTTATGAAAACTTAAACAAAAAGCAATTGCAAACTTAAATGTGCAGAAACTTGATTACAATAGAAAAACCTATTCTATGTATTTATAATGCTTTCTGATTTGTTTCCTTGAAGGACTCTGACTTCTCTGATAGTAGATATGCTGGAATCTTCGTGTAAATATATTTTCCTGAATATCAGCACTTTCTGTTTATGAAACTGTTGAGCAGCTTGAATCACTTAGCAGCTTGAGCAGAGCAGCTCGAGTGAAATTACTCTGGCAGCATGAACTTTTATACTAGCAGCTCGAACTTCTTCAACTAACAGCATGAACTTTGTACTTACATAGAAATTCTACTAACAGTCTGAGAAGTCTAACTAACAGTTTGAACCACTTAGAATATTTCCCAACAATCTCCCCTAACTTAAATTCTTTACAAAAGACTTTAAGTTCTATACAAATAAGAAAATAAAACAAGTAAACTGTTATTTACAAACCAAGGCTTTCAAAAACTTACAACTGTGCAAGTTTCTGATTAACTGCCTTCAAAAATTCTTTCTTCAGATCTTCTCTATCACAATATATTCTCACTGATCTCATCTGAAGTAGCATAGCCTTTGGAAGATCATAAAATTCAAAATTGAAGAACATACCGGATCCATTTGCAAACCTGATTCTGTAAGTCTTTGATTTGACAAACAGATCAACTTGTGCAATCTTCATCTCCTTGGCATCTTCTATATCCTTCCTTATTGACTCAGGATAAAAATGCTCTTCAGATCTTTAATGACTTGCTTTACTTGTGGGAGGGAAGACCTAACTTGAGTTGCATCATACTTTTATATTCTTCCTCAGGACCAGTTTCTCTTCTTACTACAAAATGATATCTTAAGTCAATGTTATCCATTGGCTTAGCATACCATTAAGTAATAAGAGGTTTTGAGAAATCATGCTGGTCGAGGGACTTTCCAATCTCCATCACCTTTTGCAGCTGATGCTCAAACAGCATCCTTTTAACTTGATCAAGCTTTGCTTGTGAAATTGTATCTGATTGAGGAATAGGAGCAGCAGCTTGAACATTACTTATGCCAGCTTGAGCTGGATCTTGTGATCTTTGGACTTCTTGGGAGACTTTGGCTACTTTACGTTTATCCATTTCTTTGTCATGGATGTCTTGCAGCCTTTCTATGCTCATTGACTGAGCCATCTTCTTTGGGATGCCAGCTGAAAAGGCAAAATTAATCAAAAATCTTCTATGCTCAGCCTTTGAATGCCCTGTTGGCATTTTCCTATTCCTTTCACCTTGCTTGACAACAAACCCTCTTAGGTAATCACCTAAGGTTTCATCATCTTGCATTGGGGCATGGGTTTGCTGGTCTAAAGCCTGATCTTGTTCTTCTGCTATCTTTCTGGCAATTTCAGCATCAAAGGCAATCTGGGCTTCTCTAGTAGAAAATTTGTGCTTTGGAGACACAATGAGAATACCCTTGCCCTTATCTTTGGTAGCAGAAGATGTAGCTTGGACTGAACTGATGGGAGCCTGAATTCCTTCTCTTATAACAACTCCAGTTGCTCTTGTAGAAGCAGCTTGAGTTTCTAGGCTAACAGCTTGAGAAGCTGTTGGGACTGCTAGCCTAGAGTCTTGAACTGTTGGAGCTGCTTGGACTGATTGAGGGATCTCCTGATTCTCCCCCTTTTTGGAAGCATTGGTTTGGTCAGGAGAACCTACAACCTTTGCCAATTGGGTTCGAATCAGCTGCTCTAATTTGATGATGTTATTTCCACAGAGGGTAAACCCTTTATGGAGATAATCCATTCTTTGGTTCTGAGCTACTTCTGCTTGTCTGAGTGCAATTATTTGTGCTCCCTGTGCAGCAATGATAGACTGATGATATTCCAAAATTGCTACAACAGGTTGCAGCTTAGGATCCGTCAATAACATTAGTTGCAGACTAGCCTCAAGATCAGCAAACGAATGTGGTGCTTGTGATCTATCACTGGCATGAATACCAGAAGTAGGAACCTCTGGGCCCCTCTGTTCTTGGTACTGGGGACTTCCAGATGGTGCTTGCACACCTTCTGTTGCCATGGGTGTGGTCTTATTGATGTTGGCACTGTCCTGTGCCTCTTGTGCAGATGCAACAGTAGTGTCAGCCACAGAACCCATATGGACAATCTCTGTTGAGATGTCCATCTCCTGATTGAGGTTGGGAGTGTCCTCAATGGGTGCCCTTTGGATATTCTGTGCAGAAGTGTCCTCCTGCACAGGGTTATTTGGTTCTTGTATGAGGGCTGAGGAGGAAGGAGCTCCTGGACCTCTTTTCCTTTTGTATAGTATGATTGGGGATGTGGGCTTAACAATAGGAACAGAAGGCATTTGAGTATCATGAGGAGTGGGTTGGGGTCCTGGGGGTGAAGCAGTAATGTTTGGCTGAGCCTGCTCAGGACCCTCTCATCTGTTTCTTGGAATGATGCCCAACATTGCAGAAGGCAATGGGACATCAACAGTCAAAACATTGGCACTTTGTTTTAATAGACGTTTTATTGACGGTAAAGAGTGCCTATGGGAAACATGAATCCTTTTATGTATATTGAAATTACTGCAAGTTCTTGCAATAATTTTAGCCAAAAATCTAGGATACATCAAAAATTTCCCATGTTTTAGGGCATGATGCCTTAGCATACCCTGAAAAATCATATTAGAAAAATTGAACTGTTGGCAGGTTGATAAACACACTAAGGCAGTGGCTATGGTTGATGAAAATTCCGACCAACCAGTTCTTTTTGGGCTTATACATTGCTGAATAATATGTACAAGATACTTCCACTTAGGGGCAAAATTTGTTTTAAAGAAAGCAAAAGATTCTGCAGGACCCCTATAGCCAATGGCATGAAGACCATTATGTAAAGCAGTAAGAGAGAGGTCTGATATACCTGAGGCATCTTGAAGATGCAGGTGTTGGCGAATGATCTCCTCAGTGATAGAAACAGTGTTGCCATCAATTTTGGATATCAGTGATGTGACTCCATTAACGGTTTTGACTGAGGCAGATTTCCAGAACTGTTCTATATGAGATATGTAGATAGTGGGATTGATGGTAAGGGCATGATGGATATGGGAACTTCGAAGGAAGTCCATCATGTCATGGAACGGTTCAAGATCAGTGTGTTTTAGATAGTAGGGTAAACAGTTGTGTTCTTTGACGAACTCCATTGATGATCGAAGAATTTAGGGTTTCAGTGATGTGCGTGGGAATTGTTCAGAGAATTGAAGAAGGGTTGTGGAAGATATTTTGCAACTGGTAGTTACAATTGAATGAAACTGGAACCTTTAAAGGTTTTGAAAAAAATATCTAAACCCGCCCACACATTTATGGAAATGACCAGATTACCCTGCACACTTTGACAGATCAAGTGAAACAACTAACAGTCCGAGAAAATGAACTAGCAGCATGAGAAAATACTCAAGCTGTTAGTTGAAAATTGGCAGCTGCTAATGAAACAGTGTCTCCCCCTTAAGCAAGCATATGTATAAAGAAAAACAAATTAATCCATATTAACCATACCTATATTTGATACTAGGAAGGTGAATCTTCCTACATCAAATGGTTTTGTAAATAGATCAGCTAACTGATCATCAGTATGAATTTTGGTAACTTGGATTAATTTCTTCTCATTGCAGTCCCTTATAAAATGAAATCTAATTTCTATATGCTTGGTTTTGGGAAATTTCACTAAATTTTGTATAATGCTAATTGCACTTGAATTGTCAATATAAATGAGAGTGGATAGGAAATTCATACCATAGTCTCTCAGTTGATTTTGAATCCACATCACTTGGGAGCAGCAACTTGCAGCTGCTACATATTCTGCTTCAGTAGATGAAGTGGAGACAGTTGTTTGCTTTTTGCACTGCCATGAGACCAATCTTGTTCCCAAGTATTGACATCCACCAGTTATGGATTTTCTGTCAATGTTGCATCCTCCATAATCACTGTCAGAATAGGATGTTAATTCATGAGGAGAGTCTTTAGGATACCAGAGGCCTAAATGTGGTTGGCCTTTTAGGTATCTAAAGATTCTCTTAACAGCAACCAAATGGGAGTCCTTTGGAGAACATTGAAACCTAGCACACACACAAACAGCAAACATGATATCAGGTCTAGAAGATGTTAGATACATAAGAGATCCTATAAGAGATCTGTATAGATGAATGTCCACATCTATTCCATCTTTGTCTGTATGGAGCTGCTTGTGAGGATCCATAGGAGTACTTGCAACTTTGGTATCTTGATACCCAAACTTTTCCAGTATGTCTTTAACATACTTTGATTGACTTATGAAGAGGCCTGTGGGCTTCTGATTGACCTGCAATCCTAGAAAGAAGGTGAGTTCTCCCATTGAACTCATTTGAAACTTTTTGTGCATTAAAGCCTCAAATTCTTTGCACAGACTGTCATTGGTTGAGCCAAAGATGATATCATCAACATTTATTTGTACAAGCAGAATCTCAGATTTGATGGACTTTGTGAATAGTGTTTTGTCCAGAATGCCTCTCCTGAACCCATTCTGTAGAAGGTATGATGACAGAGTGTCATACCATGCTCTAGGAGCTTGATGGAGTCCATAGAGAGCCTTGTCTAGCTTGTAGACTCTGTCTGGATACTTGTAGTCCTCAAAACCAGGAGGCTGACACACATAGACCTCCTCTTCAATTGTGTCATACAGAAAAGCAGACTTCACATCCATTTGATACACTTTAAAACCTTTGAAGCTTGCATAAGCCAAAAACAGTCTGATGGCTTCAATTCTTGCCACTGGAGCAAATACATCATCATAATCTATGCCTTCCTCTTGAGTGTACCCTTGTGCTACTAATCTTGCTTTGTTCTTGATGACTATCCCTCTCTCATCCTTCTTGTTTCTGAACACCCATCTTGTACCAATGGCTCTCTTTCCTTTAGGAAGATCAACAAGTGTCCATACATTCTGAATCTTGAATTGTAGTAGCTCTTCCTGCATTGCTTCAATCCAGGATGAATCTTTCAAAGCTTCTGATGCCTTTTTAGGTTCTAGCTGAGACATGAAACAGGCATGTTCAAAAGCAGCTAGACTAAATTCAGGAACTGCTGGTTCAGCAACAGCAGTCTCATTCTGAACCATTGTCCTTGTTTGCACATGTGTACGTGGATCACCCATTATTTGATTGAGAGGATGATACTTGTGAACCCTGAGTGTAGACTCTCTATCTGTCTGAAAAGAGGATCCAAGATTTGTATCATCTCCATCAGGACCAGTTGATGGTTCAACTTCTGGAACAGCTTGACTTGAATCTGGGACTGTTTCCCTTTGTGTTGGAGCTGTTCTCTCAGGACTTGGGAGTTGCACTTCATTGTCTGGATTTGAATCATGTTGAGCATTCAGAACCCCTGGAGGATCACAAGACAAAAGTGGTATAATTGTATACTCATCCCAATTATTTGAATCTGCAGCAGTTTGAAACTTTGTGCCAGCAGCTTGATCATTTGTGCTACCAGCATGAGAATTTGCATTGACAGCTCCAATCTTGTGTTCATCAGCTTCTGCAGTATACTCAACAAAGCTCAGAGAATTTGTTAGTGAATCTAAATCAAACAACCAATCAGGACCAGTGCCTTTGATATTTGCAGTATTTTCATTAAATTCAACATTGGCACTTTCTTTAATGGTTTTAGACACACTGTTATATACTCTATAGGTTTTGCTTTGATATGAGTATCCTACAAAGAAACCTTCTTCAGCCTTACTTTCAAACTTCCCTAAGTAAGTCTTAGTGTGAAGAATGGTACATGGACAGCCAAAAGACTTGAGAAAGGCTATTAAGGGTATTCTATTATGGAATAACTCATAAGGAGTTTTTCCTTGTGATTGAACAATCTGAACCCTATATAGAACATAACAGGCTGTATTGACTGCTTCTGCCCAAAAGGTCATTGGAAGTTTTGAATCAGCTAGCATGGTTCTAGCAGCCTCAATTAATGTTCTGTTCTTTCTTTCAGCTACACCATTTTGCTGTGGTGTTCTTGGTGCACTATATTGCCTAGCAATACCTTTGGACTCACAAAAACTGTTTAGAATATGATTTTTAAACTCAGTTCCATTGTCTGATCTTATCACCTTGACTTTTGAGTTAGATTGGTTTTCTATCTTAAGAATAAATGACTTAACTAGCTCAGCAGTTTCTTTAGACCTAAGAAAGTAAACCCAAGTAAACCTGGTGAAATCATCAACAATGACTAAACAGTAAGCCTTTTTATTCAAACTCAAAACAGATGTTGGACCAAATAAATCCATATGAATCAGATGAAGAGCAGATGAGATTGAATTTACTTCTTTGGCCTTATGAGAAGTTTTGTGTTGCTTGCCTTTAAGGCATGCTACACAATGATCATCACATATGAACTCCTTTTTGTGGAAATCCTCTTACCAAGTTCTTTTTGACTAAAACATTCATGGATTTGAAGTTCATGTGACACATCCTTCTGTGCCAAAGAGCAGACTCATTTGATGATGCTTTGGATATCAAACAGCTTAAAGTACTTGATTTGGATAAAAGTTCTGTGTCCAAACAATATACATTGTCCTTTCTTGGTGTTCTTAGTAAAACAAGATTTTCAGGAATTTTAAAATCTTTTGAAAGGACAATGCACTCAGAATCTGTAAACAAAACAATATTTTGTTTGTCACAGATTTGAGACACACTCAATAAGTTATACTTAAGCTGTTCAACATACAAAACATCATTGAAAATCATGTTGCCTGCATTAACAGTACCTTTACCTATAACCTTACCTCCTTTGGAGTTGCCTCCAAATGCAACAAATCCTCCTTCAAAGCCTTTGAAATTTGACAAGCACTCAGAATTGCCTGTCATGTGCCTAGAGCATCCACTGTCCAAATGCCATCTTGTTTTATGAGGTAACCTGTGGTTGCCCTGCACAAATAAAAGCTTAGTTAGTAGTGGAGTAAACCCAAACCAAGTTGGTTTTGGGTTGTTCTTGTGCATTAACATAATTAAATACTGTCTTTGATTTCTTATACATAGTGAGATCCACTGATGGATTTTGTGGAGAGTACTTAGTTATCACATGAGGTATCCAGGTATTTTGTCCATTCTTTTCAATAACAGTCTCAGATGATCCATTACCAGTCCCAACTTTGAGCCTAACAGTCTGAACTGAGTCTGTAGTACTAACAGCTTGAGAGTTTGCACTAGCAGTCTCAACTTTAGACTTGGCAGTTTCAACATTTGTATCAACAGGTTCACCTGAGTTTTTACCTTTAACACACCATATTTGTTTAAAATTTAATTTTGGTTTAGCTAAAACTTGTTTTTGGTGTGTGGACTGTTTCTTATTAACTTTTGAGAACCTGTGATCAATTGTTTTCTTTGGAACTGATGCAGTAGGAGGTTTGGCCTTTTTCTTTTTTGAATTTTGAGAGTTTGTCTTTTGATGAATCACAGTCTGTTTTGCAACAGATGGTTTATAAAAACAATCCCTGGCCAAGTGATTTTTCCTGCCACAATGAAAGCATTTTTTGACTGTTTGAATTGGAGAACCAGTTTTATTGGACAATATCTGGTTCTTGTTCCTCTGATTTCCCCTTACCTGCTGTTGTTTGGGAAATTTTTGAACACCATGCTTTTGGCATGTGCAGACTGGAACATTTTGAACCTTTTTATTAGTCTTTGAAGAAGATGCAGTGTTACAGTTAGAAGGTACAGAAACCTGTGGAGCAGCATTGCATACACTCATCTTCTCCTTTCCTTTCTTATTGGGGATTTGGATTTCTATAGGTGCATTCATTGTTTTGTGTTCTTTCTCAACTGCTGTGCACTCACAGTCTCTATTTTGAATATGATCTTCTTTAGATTCAGGACTGTTATCAAGGATAGGATCTACAGTGGTCATACACTCATCTAATGGTTCATTAACGAGCCTATCAGCAACCTCAATCATTGGATGAATGTATTTGTTGTTGTATGGGGGTGGAGTAGCTCTGTAGCCTATACCTTCTTTGGGATTAAGCTGAGATTTTACCCTGTCTTTAAATTGGACTTCCATTAGGTGTTCCAGCTTTTGATTTGCCAATTTGAAGTTACCTAGATCTATATTGACAGATTCTAGTTTCTTATTAGCCTCTAACACCTTTTGTTCAGTCTCTTCAAATTTTTTATTTAGGGATTATATTTTCTTATTTAGCTCCTTTTTCTCCCACTCATGATATGTTCTATCATGTCCCATTTGAATCTCATTATCCTTATAGTCATTGATCTGTTTTTCAAGATCTTTTATTGCCTGCATGTATTCATATCTCCTTTCTTCCATCTTAGCTAGAGTTTTACACATGCTCTCATTATGATCTCTGTACTTTTTAACCATATTTTTGCATGTTTGAGAGCAGAGTTTAGAATTTATCTCAGATGGTAGTTCAGTGGAGGAGACATTTGATGTTTCTGCCATTAGAGCTTGATTTTGAAACTCTTCCTCTGTCTGATCACTCCAGTCAAACACATTGTCTTCTTGAGAGACAAGTGCTTGTGATGATGAAGCCTGATTAGTCTGCTAAGGCCTTGATGACTGTTGACCTTGAGATCTGCATTCTCTAGCAAAGTGACCAAGTTTGTGACATTTAAAACACTCAACTTTTGACTTATCAAAAGCTGGTTTGCCTTCAACTCTGGCTGGAAAGGTGGTTCTGCCAGTTCTTTTCAGAAACCTTTTGGCCCTCATGGTCAGCATTGCATGTTGCCATTTCAGATCCATCTCTTCTAGATCATCTGGATGAATC
Source organism: Centrapalus pauciflorus (assembly GCA_020465985.1). Taxonomy (NCBI): domain Eukaryota; kingdom Viridiplantae; phylum Streptophyta; class Magnoliopsida; order Asterales; family Asteraceae; genus Centrapalus; species Centrapalus pauciflorus. Next base: position 131,501 of record JAANYP010000058.1, on the reverse strand, counting down.
TGTTCTAGATCTTCATCATTTAGAGCAAACAGTCCATCATTGGCAACAAAAGCCTCATAGTGAGCTTCAGTAAAGTTACCATCACCACCTGAAAAGGAATCACTGCAATTAGATTTTTCAGATGACAAAAGAGCAGTGTTGTACAGATCATCCAGTTCTATTTCATCAAGAGTGTCTTTTGTTCTCCATTGAGTAGCATAAACTGTCCATTCTTCTCCAAGAGATCTAAGAAACTTTCTGTTGACCTCATCTTGATCCAGGCTGACTTTTGCACTTTCCAATTCACTTATCAGTTTGTTGAACCTGTCAAAGATTTGAGTAAGGTTTTCATTCTTGCCACCAGAAAAGTTCTCATACTGCTGTTTCAAAAGATCCTTTTGATTTCTCTTGGTACTGGCATTACCAGCAAATCTTTTCTCTAAAGCAATCCAAAGAGAATGAGTAGTATAAAACTTTTTGAACTAATGTTGATAAGCATTAGGAATGGCTATTTGTAGAAGTGTAAGAGCTTTCACTTCATTCATTCTAGCCTTTCTTTCAAGTTCAGTTTTTGGAGGAGTTTTGATGGGTTTTCCCTCAGCATCAAGTTCAGGATCAACTGCAGGAGGAAATTCAACAGCTTCCCATATGGCATAATCAATTAATTGAATATGCTGTTGAATCCTGAGTTTCCACATCTCAAACTCAGTGGGCTTGAGCATAGGCACTTTGAGTCCTTGCCCAGATCCACTACTGCTATTATCAAATTCCATTGCAAAAGATTAAAATTTTAAAAGAAAGCTTTCGACTTTGAAAAACAAAGAACGACCTGTGGCTCTGATACCACTTGTCAGGATCTAAACTTAACTCCCTAAGATTAACTGATTTGAATTGATCAGAGTGTAAACCAATAATCTTGTATTAAATCAAAGTCTAATTAAGAAGTTTGCGGAATAACACTTAATTACTTTAATAAAAAGCTTTCAGAATCCATAACAGATAAACATAAATGAATAAACAAAACTGCTTGTATTACTGAACTGAATGATTACTATCACCTCTAATCTGTTTGATTAGACGAAGAACACAAATTGTTCTTAGGGTTTTACAACCTTAGAGGCTTATGAAAACTTAAACAAAAAGCAATTGCAAACTTAAATGTACAGAAACTTGATTACAATAGAAAAACCTATTCTATGTATTTATAATGCTTTCTGATTTGTTTCCTTGAAGGACTCTGACTTCTCTAATAGTAGATATGCTGGAATCTTCGTGTAAATATCTTTTCCTGAATATCAGCATTTTCTGTTTATGAAACTGTTGAGCAGCTTGAATCACTTAGCAGCTTGAGCAGAGCAGCTTGAGTGAAATTACTCTGGCAGCATGAACTTTAATACTAGCAGCTCGAACTTCTTCAACTAACAGCATGAACTTTGTACTTACATAGAAATTCTACTAACAGTCTGAGAAGTCTAACTAACAGTTTAAACCACTTAGAATATTTCCCAACAAAAAACTTGTCATACTGCTTATCTTGCACCTCTTTCTTCAACCGATTAGGATACGGGATAGGTGGTTGGTAAGGATTTGCTGTAGGGACTTGGTCCGTAGTGGTCTCTGGCCCTTTCTCAGTTGAGGGTGAAGAAGGAGGAGGTGGAGGGTTAGATCGTTCAGGACCTTTGGTTGTTTTTCCACTTCTTGTCACAACCATCTTTGCTTCTCCCCTAGGATTCAGAATTGTGTTACTAGGAAGCTCTCCTGACTACCTCTCATTCAATGTCTTAGCCATCTTACCAAGCTGATTCTCGAGATTCTTCAGCGCTGATTGCTGATTACGATTAATTACGGACTGCTCTACCGTGTACTTTGCCATCATCTCTTCCAAACTCGGTTTCTCTTGAGAAGAAGTGTTTTGGTTCTGCCCCTAATATTGCTGCTAGTGGCGAGGATTCTGAAGAATTTGAACACTCTAGTTTGAAGCGAATCCCTGGCCACGAGGTTGGAACTTTTGCCCTTGCCCCTGCTGAAAACCTTGGTTATAACCCTGATTATACCCTCCCGAACTACCTTGATTATAACCTCCTGAATTACCCTTATTGTAACCCCCTTGAGGATGAAACTATGGACGAGGGTAAGTGAACCCTAGAGGTTGAGGACGTGGGGGTTGAGAAAGCCCATGAGGTCTAAAGGTGTAACATCCTTAGATCTAAATTATTGTAATTTAGATTAATTAGTTGGATATTTTGTAATTATATAATCAAGTTGAATTATGAAAATTGATTATGTATCTGAATATTTAATAGTTGGTTGTTATTTTAAGAAATTAAGAAACTTTAGAGTTTTGAGTTATTATTATGGAGTATGAAGATTTATAAATGTTTGTGATGATAAAACTAAGATAAAATCAGTATTTGGTGAAATCAGATAAGTGGAGGGGCCACTTATGTCAATACCCAAAACATTGGAATAAAAGACTCTTTGATGTCTTTCATTCTCATTTCACCATTTCATCTTCAAGCTCTCTATCTATCTCTCTCACTAAAATCTGCTGGACAATAAAAAATTGTGAAGTAAATTCGTGGATTTTAAGCTGAAAATTGCCAAGAATCAAAGGAAATTAAGGTAAGAATATCATTTCTCAATTTGGGGTTTATTTTGAGAATAAAAATGCATAAAATTTGGATTTAGAATCTGAAATTCAGTGGTTGCATGTTTGTTAAATCAGTTGGAAAGCATTATTTGAAGTTCTTAGAAGTTCCAGAAACAAGAATCGTTGATTAATTCGTCTTAATCGGTAAGAAATTTCAAACTTTGTGAGTTTTTTTGTGTTCTTGAGGTTTTTCCTCATTTTTGGTCCAATCTGGACGAATTTTGATGTTATTGATGTGGAAAATGGATCAAAAACACTCAATATAGAATAATATATCAAATGTATAGATTGCATGTTGCTATAAATTGGTTTTGGAAATTTTTGAGTAAAATCCGTAAGTTGCGACCTGCGTATCTGCAGATGAAGTCGGTGAGTTCTTGGGTGAACTCGGCGAGTTTCCAAGAACAATCATATAAAATTTGCTAAGTGTTGGATCCGAATTCGGTTGGTACTCGAACTCGGATGAGACCCGAACTCAAATAAGACCCGAACCCAAATGGAACCGAACTCGGATGGGTCAAAAGCAATTCGGATGAATCCGAAATCCGGCCGAGGATCCGAAATTCAGACCTCAACTCGGCAAGTTCCCTGGACCAACTCGGCGAGTTAGCTGTATTTCTTGTGAAATTCGGATGGGTTTTTAAGGACCCGAATTTATGGACAATTAAACACACTTTTGAGATATCTTTTGTACTATATTAAGGTAAATAAAGGAGGGTTAATTGGGAATAATAACACCTCGAATGATGAGATTTAAATGTGAGTTTCGGATGACGGTTCTGAATGTTGCAACACTTTAAATTGTACAAATTGACACTCATTTGTTGATAAACATGTTTATGATATGTTTTTCCTTAAGGAAATTTAACAGGTCCCTTGTGGTGTTGTTTAACCCACAGTGGGGTACTTTGTGGTCCGGTTGAAATCCCGAGGAGAAATAAGATAAACTGAAATTAACTAACGCACCCACTGTGAGTACATATGATTTCGCATGTTTATATCTGCTTTATGTTAGCTATTGCCTGCTGAGACATGTTGTTTCACTTTCGTTTGGAATTCCACTAACTTGTGTAGACTTAGATGCACATTGATCTTGTTGCATGTCCGTTCTTTTGTTGTGCATCTATCGATGGACCGGCGGGTCGCATCTGTTACTCTGATGTTACTGCGCTATATGACCCGGAGCTGATCCCTCCGAGGTTCTGGTAGGCAGTAAGTCATCCCCGATGTTATGTCTGTCTCAGATGGTTGGTTTAAATGCCGAGCTTTGGGCTCGTGGGAGCGATGACTCATGTGTCGTACTTTGTGTACGTGGAGAGTGCACGACGTGCGTCGTCGGTGTTACTCTTGTAGGATTCATAAAGATTTATAAAATGTGTAAATATGTGTATTCACTAAGCATTCGCTTACCCCTCAGTTGTTTAATTTTTACAGGAAAAGGGAAATCCGCTGCTGGACCTTCTAGCTAGGTCATCTGTTGAAGTATTTGAAGATATCTACTGCTTATTTTGGTAACAGATTTATGGGAATATTGTTGTAATAAATTTGGGATGATATAATGCTTTTGAGTATGTAGACTTAGACTTGAAACCTTGTAGCACCGTAGGGTGTTTTAAAACATTTGTACTATTTTTATTATGTACTTTAAATGCTTCCGCACTTGTTTAAGCATTCAGATCATTATGTAATAATTTATGTGGTGTTTAATCCTGGGTGTACTGTAATGGTGGTTATTGTGGCAAGGGTGTCACAAAAGGTGTTTGGAGAGGAGTAATTCAGATTGTTATTGGGTCTTGGAAATCCTTCGGGTGTGTACTCGTAATCTCCAGAAGAAAGGTAAACTTCCTCGTGTTGGTACTCTGTAGTATATGCAGCCTGATATTCATAATGGACTCTTTCCTATGCATCATACAGAGACTCATCAGGTTTCTTAAATGAGAGAATGTCACTCATAAGTTTAGTAGTCCGAGAAGGAGGGCATAATTTGAGGAGAAACTTGGATTCCATTTCATCCCAAGTACGAATGGAATTCGAGAGAAGGGACTCACACCACATCATGGCACGTCCTAACAGAGAGTAGGGAAAAAGCATCAGCCAAATTACCTCCCTCAGAACTTGATTCGCTTTATGACCACCACATGCCTTTCTGAATTTCTTCAAGTGGGAATACGGATCCTCAGAATATAGACCGCGCGTTATTCTGAACTAAAGCGATTAGACTCGACTTTAGCTCAAAGTTAATGGCATCGATCCTAGAATAACTATAGCACCTTCCGAGTCATCGGTGACTGGTTGGTTAAGCTCAAGCATCGTCCCCCGGTCTCCCATTGTGAAAGATGAGGACTCAGAAGAAGATGAAGGTGGTGAAGATGGTGAAGGACTAGAAATCGGAGGTAACCGAACACAAATGTCTACGTGACCTTCCTCCACCGGATGAGGAACAATATGGCCACTAGAATCAGATAAACTATAAAGTCCCTCAACTAAATGGTGCGATTGTTCACGGAGACGGTTACGGCATGCTCGCTCGGGTTCGGAATATGGGCTGACGATGTTAGGATTACAACGACTCATACACCGAACACCCTTCAAAGAAAGACGAAAATGGACAGAAAGTTTAACTTTTCAGGGCAGTTACCCCTAAAAAGGATCAGCTAAACTACTGGCGTTGGTTGTTTCTTAAAGCTAACACCACTCCCCGGCAACGGCGCCAAAAACTTAATGCGTGCAAAACACACCTCAGATTTTAATAACTAGATGAAGCCAAAATATAAATTACACAACTGGCAGTGTACCAATTGTGTGCAATATAGCTTTAAGAATCACCTAGGATTTATCGAACTCAGGGAACGATATCAATAACAGAGACTCCAATACTACAACCTAAACCAATATTTAGTTATTTCATATGTTTTAAGGAAATTAACAACTAGAGGCAATAATTAAAATTAATTAAACGAATAACTAAAGCAAACTAAGTAACACAAGATTAAAAGGCTAAACTAATTTTTTTTTTTTTTGCTTTTTCAATTTAAAATAAAAACTAACAACGGCAAACACGAATTAAACTAACGAAAATCAAATCAAATCAAATCAAAACTAACTTAAGCTAGTAAAGATTTATAATAAATTAAAATTTACGAAACTTTTATATTACGAAAGCGTCACCCACTTGGAATTAGAAAACTATAGTTAATTGGCGAATGATTGAATTGATTTATTAAAAACAAATCGTTAATAACCAATTATAAAATTCAATAAAGCCCGGATTTTGGTTTAATTTACCGATTAATTAATCACCTCAAGTTAAAATATTTATCTTATAACCATGTAATGAAAACAAAGCAACTCATCAAAATTCCAATATTAACCAATAAATCTTATTATCGCAACACAAGTCCTAAAGATAATCAATTAACATAGAAATCCAACAAATTAACTTCGTTACTTTAAAAATCAAACTTTATGATTTATCAGCCCTATTATCGCAACACCAATGCATCAGAATTAACAAACGCATAAAATGCTAGATTAACAATCAACTATCAAATCATTATCGCAATACAATGCCTAGAAGAGATAATCAACTATTAATTTTCCATTCTAAGCATCGTTCTTTTTAAAAACGCAGATTTAATTAACACTTTATTATCACAAAACAATGTTAAAAGATTAATAAAAATCTGATTTTTAACAAGAAAACATGAAATAATCAATAATCCGACAAATATAAACCAAAACTCATCAAACAATCCAATAATATACCAACTAATACATAAAAATCGTTATTCCAAGCGGGTGAACAAGAAAACTACTCACTATTCATATTAAAAACCAAAATTAAACTCAAATAATTTCTAAACATTAAGAATCAGAGGTTTAGGAGCGAATGTACCAAAAAGCACTGTTATCTATGAAGAAATCAAACTCCAAAGTCGAACCAAATGCTTTAATTCTTCAAGAAATCGAAACCCCTAAGCTAAACTATGATTAGAATGCGAAAACATACCTAAAACCGAGAGAACAATTTGTCTACAATCGAGTTTGGCATCGTCTGCTGCGAACCAGTGTTTAAAAAAACCAATTTTAATGGGTTGGGCCTCGTACGCGGGTGCGTAGGTTAAGTCACGCGGATGTGTGGCTTGCTTTGTCTGAACTTGGCCACGCGGGCGTGTGGAATGTCCTACGCGGGCGCGTAGATGCTTTGACTGGACTAAGCTAACTCAACCCCACGCAGGTGTGTAGGGTAAGTCACGCGGGTGCGTGGCTTGCTTTGACTGGACATAGCTACGCGGGTGCGTGGAGTGTCTTACGCAAGCGCGTAGCATCAATTTTCACCAAAATTTTCTTTCAATCATGGAAGATGGGTGGATCAAAAAATCTCAATACTGTAGCCTCAATTTATGTTCTCATGTCAATTAAATGGCTTCTGACCTGCGGAACACACATCTTAATAAAATCAGTATCTTTTCATGCATTTCAATCTAAAAACCACATAAATTGGAGATAAAATGATACCAAAAACATGTATGATTTTGCACATATCAAAATCAATTCGCTCTTCTCATTAAGAATGACGGTCATACCCCGTTTTTTGGGACCACATGAATAGGACTCACCCATGGAGAATCGAAAATAGGATAGATCATCCCAGCATAACTTTAACACTTCTTTCTTGATGACCACGTGAATCTTCGGATTCACCCTCCATTGGGGTTGAATAATAGGCTTGAAATCCTCCTCCATAAGTATATTGTGAGTACAATAAGTAGGACTGATACCCTTGATATCAGAAATCTTCCATGCTTTGGCCTGCTTATGGGATTTTAAAACTTGAATCAACCTAGCTTTTTCTATTAGTGAGAGGTCCTTGGCTACGATAACCAGTAGCTGAGAAGACCCCTCAAGAAAAGCATACTCTAAATGTGCAGGTAACTCCTTAAGCTCTAAAGTAGGTGGATCTTCGCTCGACGATTAGATTTGATACTTTCCTTTTGATTTAAAGTAACAATTTCCTCATGAGTAGCAGATGACTCAATTGTGCACTAAGAAAATATATCAAGAAGATCATATAGACAAATAGAATGAATAGAATCAAGAGACAACTGACATAAGGAGATATCATCATCAATAGATTCTCCATATTCAAAGGAAGTGGATCTCCCATAACCAACCAGAATAGTCTTGATCAGTGTCTCATCTATCTTCGAATGCATCTCTCTGTCAGATGAAATACTAGACTGAACAAAACAAATTGACTCAACAGTATCATCAGTTCTTTGCATAGCCTCGTCAACATCAAAATTGACATGATCATCTCTCACTCTAAGGGTCAACTTCCTATCAAGAACATCAATCATCGCACGAGATGTCGCTAAAAATGGACGCCCTAAAATGAATGGAACAAAGCTGTTTTCGCGCATATCCATGATGACAAAGTCTATAGGAAATACAAACTTAAAGACCCTCAATAACATATTCTCAACGATACCTCGAGGAAACTTCACTGATATGTCCGCTAGCTGCATACTCATACGAGTAGGCTTTGGCTCTCCAAGCCCGAGTCTAGCATATAAAGATGAAGGCATAAGATTGATGCTAGCTCCAAGATCAGCAAGGGCATTTGCTACATGAAGCTTACCAATGTGACATGGTATTGTGGAACTACCATGATCATCTTGATTAATCGGAAGCTTGTTTTGGAGCACAGCTGAACACTTGGTGTTCATCTCTACTGTGTCCAAATCAGCAAGCTTCTTACACTTCGATGGCAAATCCTTAAGAAACTTTGCGTAGTTCGACATCTAAGCAATCACATCAATGAATGGGATATTGATGTGCAACTGCCTGAACAATCCAAGGAACTTGTCGTATGCTTATCCTTTATCTGTATCTGCAATCTACTTGGATATGGGATAGGTGGTTTATAAGGGCTAACAATAGGCATCGCCGGAGGTGGGACATGTGCGGTACTTCGTGACTAGGATTGTGCACATGGTCCGTTATGGTCTCCGGATCATACTCATAAACAACAAAATCAAAGGGCGGAGAAGCAGACTGGGGAGGAAATGATGGACCTAAAGTTTCCTTACCACTACGTGTAACTATCATCTTGGCTTCTGCCTTCGGATTAGGGACAGTGTCACTCGGAATCCCACCAGGATGTCGCTCATTCTGTGCTTTAGTCATCTGCCCAATTTGGACTTCTAAATTCTTGATGGCAGCCTGCTGGTTCCGTGGGATAACTTCTTGGTTGGCCATGAACTTTAACATCCTCAAACTTCGATCTCTCTTGTGGCTGATGTGTAGCCTGAGGACGTGGAGGATTCTTGTAAAGGTTACCATACTATCCATAAAACTGTTGTGGACGTGTGTGCCGTTGAAAATGACCAGCATGAGAAGAGGATGAAGATTGACCCTGATTATACCCCTGGTGAGAGGTAAGCTGAGGTCTCTTCAGATTATGAGGTCTCGGATGCATAAAACCAGGAGGCGGCTGATTCTGGGAATAATTTAGATATTAGGATTCGGGTGTGCATATTTATACATGCCACCTCCAGAATTGCTAGATGAATAATAAACGCCCTCCTGACTGGGGTAAGAGTAAGCATCCTGGCACTCATAGCTCGAATGTGGGCCTTCATAATCATCACATGACGGATAAATAGCTTGAACGGGAGCTGGTATGGCTTGTGGCTGGCTATTCTGCGTGAGCTGCTCAATTTTGACTATAAGTGCAGCTATGGCGGCGGCTTGCTTGGAATAAGTAGCTCACCATCCGAATTACTCGCTAGGTTTCTGATTTTGACTCATCACCAAATCATCCAAGCAACAGCTTCCTCAGGTGTCTTTTTGTAAACAGACTCTACAATTAGAATCAATCAAAGAGTGATACATAGGCTGAGCACCTTCATAGAAGACTTTGACTCGGTGATTGAGTATCAGATTATGATTCGGACACTTTATTATGGACTCTTTATACCTCTCTCACGCATCACGTAACGAATCATCAGGCTTCTGTCTGAATCTGATGATCTCACTGGTAAGTTGAGTGGTGCGAGAGGGTGGAAAAAATTTGGAGAGGAACTGAGTCTCCATGTCATCCCAGGTATGAATAGAATTGGAAGGAAGTGTATCATACCATGTAAGAGCACATCTAGTGAGCGAGTATGTGAATAACATCAACCGAATAATCTCCTTAGGAACTTGATTCACCTTATATGAGCCACACGGTTTCCTGGATTTCTTAAAGTGTGCATAAAGATCCTCAAATGATAGACCACCATACCGTGCATTATTTTGAACTAAAGTGATAAGACTAGACTTTAGCTCAAAATTTACTGCATCAAACCCGAAAATAACAATGGCACCTTCCGAGTCATCGGTGACTGGTCGGTTCAGCTCAAGCATGGTGCGCGGTCGCCCATGATTGGCTCAGCTCTAGGGATCTCGGCTAAGACCGTAAATTTAACGTTTTTGCTCCAGTTTTCATTCTTTCGAAAATTTGGTAACCTCTGACTTGCAAAATACAAAAGTAAATAAATAAGTATCGTTTTTAAGCAAAATGAGTCTAAAATTACCAAAATGCGAGGTAAAATAAGACGTAAAATAATATACAAAACACACCATAACACATGCTTCCCTGTTTGATACCAAAACTTACTTTCGAGTATGGGGAACTACATATAAGGGTATTTTAATTATAATAACACACTATTATATGTGTTTAAAGACTTTTAAGCATGATTAGTGAGTGAATTCAAATCCTGTAGGGCGTCGGAATGAGCCGAAATGTTCGTTTAAAGGTCTGAAACTTCGTTATGAAGGTTTTATGAGTTTCTTAGTATATATATCTCAGAAAAAAAAACCTAGTTATACTTGTTATAGGTGATTGGAACGATCGAAGCCCTGGAAGCGACATACCTTCATTTTGACTGTTGGTTCATTTTGACGAACTGAAGCTTTATTATGTAAACCACTGTGAGCTCTAGCATTAATATTACACAATATGCACGTATCTCATTGCATTGCCTCTTTGAATACAATGTGGAGTTATTCGTTGATATCTTGATATTTGTTACATATTTACTTCCATTGCACATATGCATGATTCAATTGACTTATGTAAGGCTCATCGGACCTCACTACACTTGTTAAACTTCTATTTGACCTCACATGGATATCCATGGACAATGTTGGAAGCTCTAAGTCTAAATTGAGCAACACTTGGGCTAGCTCTAAGCGTAAATTGAGCAATATGTTGGGCTAGCTCTAAGCCTAAATTGAGCCTGTGTTGGACTAGCTCTAATTCTAAATTGAGCAATACTTTGGCTACCTCTAAGCCTAAATTAAGCAATACGTTGGGCTAGCTCTAAGACTAAATTGAGCAATATGTTGGACTAGCTATTAGTCTAAATTGAGCAACACTTTGGGCTAGCTTTAAGCCTAAGTTAAGGAATATGTTGGATTAGCTCTAAGTCCAAATTGAGCAACACTTTAGGCTAGCTCTAAGCCTAAATTGAACAGCAAAAAAACTCGATTCTAAATATCTAAAAACGCGTCTAGAACATTCCCAAAAGATAAATTAAGCAATTACATGTCCAAATCAAAGCCAAAACGACACTATTGAGCCACATTTCAACTTCAACTTCTCAAGAATATACACAAACTTCAAGCTAACACATACCTTCACTTAAAATACTCTTAAAAACTTGGTTGAACACATGAACTTTGCACCCAACTATGCTTATAAATATGTTGCAAGTTGCAACACAATGCAAACACTTTGCTCAATTAATCATCCAAGAATGAACCTGAACGTACCCCAAAATAACTCAAAGACGAAGCTTACCTTGAATGAACTTAGAATCAAGCTTGGTATCATTTATGAACCCCATATTTAAGTTCAATCAATAGATTTCAACAAAAATTGGAGTATGGGGATGAAAGAAAGTAAGTGCATGTACGAGTGTACGATTCTTGGTTACCAATTTAAGGTAACAAACTTTATATGACTACATTAAAGCCAAGTGTTAACAAATTTTAGAGGTTTTGACACTTAAACCCCTAGACTTACAAGAGTTTAAATTTTCAAACTTGCCACTTTTGGCCCTTGCATTATTAAAATGCAGAAATGCATAAAATAACAACAAACATTCTCATGATCTCAGTTTTTAATGAAATTTTCAGAACACGTTTAAAAACCCTCAGAAAGCATTATTAGCATGTTTATTTATGCATCACAACTCTAGAATAGAATTTAACTATTTAAAAGTCTATAGATGTAACTTTTGATTTTAGAAAGTCAGACTTCTAAGTAAAATGCCCAACGTTTTTGTAAAGAGAAATCAAAATACAATGCTTAAGGCATAAATTACAAATAGTGTCTTAAGCTTAGATGGATGATGTTACCGTTTACGTATAAAAATATATAATTTATAAAATTTTAATAATTACATTATGTTTATTAACTATTTATCTTCTCCCAGCAATTATTCCATGTGTCCCAAATGGGTATTTTTAAATAAACTCCATCCTATGTGTTAAACAAACCCCTTCCTATATCTATATACTCACATCAAATTATTCTTTTCATACGTTTTAGTTATTGAAATATATTTATTTATTTCATATATTGACAAGTGGTTTGTTTACTCATAGAGTGATGTTTGAGTATCAATCATCATTCCCAAAATAATAGTCCACCAGATGAAAATACACAGATAGAAAATTTTTACATATTTTACCCCAATCACACATATTATATACTTAAACGACAATTTTATTCTTATTTGTTTGATTAGCCAATTTATTGGGAAAGACATTTATTTTATAAACATAGTTATTATTGGAGTTAATAAATTATAGTCATTTATTTTTTGTAAACATATATTTATTTTAGGATAATTTAAAATAGACAGATGAATATTAGTTTAGGACCATAATGAGTATTTTATTAAATAAAATAATAAAATTGTAATAGTATATAAAGATTGTAATAAGTACACATTTATTGAAACTATTTGTTTTTATTCAGTGGATATTTATTTTGGATATTTATTTTAGGATTGATAGAGTATAAATTTATCAAACTTAAAAAATAAGTGTAACTTAGTAGACCTTCTTAAAAGCTTGATTTCTTTCCTACATCAAATGTTTAATCATAGAATGAAATGAAAAATATGTATTTTAATTTAAATACATGATCCCATGGTTTGCTTTATTATCCAATTGAAACCCATGGTTTTCCTTTATCCCATGGTGAAATTTCTTCGCAACCACAACATTCTTTTCCTCTTCACCAAAACTCCTGATCGTTTTTATATCTTTTATATATGTGAGTTGTTGTACACAACAGTGTATGAAAAGGGGATGACACCATTCGTTTCACTCTAAAGGATGGCTTAGTCTCTCTTGCTTTTGATTATTTCACTTTTCGTACTGCTTTGAGATTTTCCTCATTGGCTGGTTTGGATATGATTAGATTACCTGCAGAGCATAGGAAGTTGCTTAAAAAACACTTTCTTACTTCGTCTTGGAGATTTCTATTCACCAACATCATTAAATTGCTTAGTGGTTCATCTGGAGGCCTAGATCAAATGACATCATCCACAATGAGACTTGGATGTGCGATGATCTTCGAAATGAAGGTAGATTTTGTCAGGCTCATTTTTAGTGACCTGGTGTGGAGAGTGAAGTCTCTCACTAGATCAATAGTAGTGCTTTACAATAGGATTCTATCGCTAACATTTGAGCATTGTAGGTCTCAAAAGGTTTTCCAACTATCTTGAGGTAGCGGGGGTGAATACATTTTAACTAAAATCACACAGATGTTTTTAATGTTTGTATGTATATTAACAAGTATACTAACTTTACAAACAAATTTGGATTGCGGAAAGATCCAAACTGAGATGTCAGATTGAACAATAATTTTCACTTTCTAAGAATAACTCAAACTAGTTACAATAAAATGACTCACTAAGACCACTCACTATTTACACACTTAGTGTTTAGATACAACACAGAATCTTATCAACTTTGGGAATACTGAACAGTGAGGACAAGTTCACTAAGAATAGCTTAGACACACTTTTCTTTTTTTCTCTCATGTTGAAGTTAGACATGCATGCATGGATTCACTTACTCTTCTAGTTGTTCACTCTTTCTCTTTCTTTGGAAGCTTCTTTATATAGGTCATCGGGTATATCTCGATGGAACTTCTTCATTAGATGGAGTGAAAGGCAGGAATGTCTTCGTAAGAGGACAAACTCACTATTCTGCAACAGGACACGTCTAGTAAAGTCACTTTTATCTTCTTACAGCAGAATCTTTGTCTTGTTTATTTGTCTTTTGTTGTTCCTGCTTTATCCTAAAGAAGTGAGTCAATTTATAACTTCTAACCTTCTTATAAAGCCAATTTGATATAAGAAAATGTCTATCATCATTTTCAATTATCTCATTTGTCTTCATGTAACAGAACAACTTTAGCAGATAGTAGCAAAAATGCTTTTCCACTTTGTCTTGATTCTTCAGGCTGATTCTAATGGTCAAAACATGACATGATGACTTGGAAACACATAACAACAAGTGCTAAACATGTTCACAAAGAACATACCACTTAACTATGCCAAATAGATTGAGGTCTTGATAACCCTTATGGTTTCTCAAGCCTTAAAAGGGGAAGAGTCTCATTAGTTAGTTAAATACTCTGTAGCTCAACCAACCTCATCTAACCAAGACCCCATAAATTCTTTTTTCAAACTACTACCCCCTTATGAAACTAAACCAAACCAATTCCTTATAACTTCTTTATACAAGCCCAAGCCACCACAATTACTCATTACTTCCACTTCCAAAACCATTTTACCACCATCCTCTCCATCACCTAAAACTTCACCCAAATCGCCACCTAAGCCTTAACCCAAATCAACACCTAATCCTTCACCTAAATCATTACCTACCTTTAACCAGATATAATCCTTTCCAAAACCCCGAATACCAAAAGGTCAAAACTGACTTCTTCTTCATCCTCCAACACTTGTACTCGCACGCTTTCAAAACCCCCTGAGTATAAGCCTCTTCCAAACTAGTCCAAACTTCTAGGACCCCAAAACCATTATCAAATTTCCTAACGTGCTCCATGTGTAGAAAGCCCAACCTAAGAAGGTTCGTGGGAAAGGTAAGAAGAAGATATATGAATCATCATTAGATGATTGTGATGATGAATTTTATTTTTTGGTGAAGATCTAGCTGGAAAGAAACGTGATCGAATGGCCTAAAGACTAGAAGGTTGAGGCACTCACCTTGTATGCGATGATAAATACTTGAAGGATTTGGGGCAGGAAAGCGGTGATCCTATTACTTATTTAATAGATGAAGTCATCCTCATAAAGGCAAGGAATAACAAATCAATTAAGGTTAGGATAAGTCCAATGTTGCTACCCAGTTAGCCAATGATGAGGCCAAGCAAATTGAGCTTAAAAAAACAAGTCGTTGAAAACCAAAAGCTTGCAAGGATAATGACCACTGAGGCTGAAGGACCTCTTCCCACAAAGTCCAAAAGATCCAAAGATACAATAAAAAGAGCTTCAACTGTAGAAGAATCATAAGGTGATATTGCCTTTGGCAGCAATAAAGGAGACAAAGAGTTGCAGGCTAGGTAATTGACATCGATGACTAAAAAAAAGAATGTTCTCAAGATCTCACATGTTTATGCCTTCATCAACGCCCATCTAAAAACTCGCGTGGATTTGACAATTGTACGAGATGATAACGAAATTGAACTCTATAAGTATGTGAATCCTCAAATGCACGTACTCGGATTCAGTGAGTGAGTTGAGATGACAACTTCTTTGTTTCAACAAATCCCTTTAAAGCCTAGAGATAACATGTTAAAGCTTCTGAAAGGAAGGTTTGAAAAAAAGGACTTGCCGGAGCCTTTGTTGGAATCAAAGCCATTGATTATCATACTACAATAAAGATCTTAGATTTTACAGGAGCCATAGAGCAACCAGTCTAAACTTCAGCAATGTTGGATGAATCGAAGAAAAGTACATACTTTCCAACAATTGTTGAATATCTTAACACCTCGATTACTGAAGGTGTTAAGTTTGTTGTAGGAAAAGTTATTAGTGAGCTGGTCAAAGGAATCATGTTCAAAGTTGGTAAAGCCAAACATCTTTAATGATCTGATAACCTACCAAAGTTCGTTGAGGAGCAGTTTGAAACACTTAAAAGGATCAATATCTAATTTCAAAGATGTTGAATTTCAAGACATAGTGGATCAAATCTTGAACCAAAAGAAACTTAAACCAAAACAAAATAGACTCAAGCTAGCTAGATAGTTTGTTCCTATGTAAATATTTTGGGTTTCAATGATGTGGTTTTATCTTCATGCATTTAATGTAGTATTTTCATTCAAATGCTGTAAGTACTTTGATATGTCAGTCCTAGATAATCAAGCAACGCAATAATCAAACAATATATAATAAAGATTAAGTACGATAATTAATACCAATAGTCGAATATTATTAACGATATTCCAGTCAAAAGTTATGGCATCTGGAAGCACTGAATGCCAAAAGTTCGGATAGACCCGGACCTAATCCGAATTTCTGATGGATTCGAATTTTGGTTGGGTCGTAGATCTCATTTCAAGCTTCGTTTTGACGTATTGTACGCCGTCTAACGATGTTCCAGTCAAAAGTTATGGCCTCTGGAAGCACTTGTTAGGCACAAAAAGGCCTCAGTCAAACCTGCTCTACATCTTAGGGGGAGATTTTTAATCAAACCTGTTTGATGCACTTAAAGGTATAATACAAGGCCTGTTAATGCCTTAGGGAAACCTTAAAAGTGATTTGCAATATAAGTCAAAGCAGTTTACCCTATTGCATTCGTTGCAACTAAGTCAGATTGCCCAAGCTGTTCATTCTGTTGAACAGGCTGGACATAAACTGTCAACGCTGCTCTACTCTAATGAGCAGCTTTGACAAATTCTAGATGTTCTGTTCTTTGTGAACATAACCTGTTCTTTGTGAACAGGCTAAACACTTTATGGAATATGTTTCCAAGTCCTCATGTATTATTTTGGACTACAACATTAGTTTACAAAGTCAAAGACAAAGTGGAAAACAGAAGATGTAAAAGCTGCCTACGTTGTTCTGTTACATGAATACAAAGTGGATATTTGAAATAGGTGACAGACCGTTTCTTATATCAAAATGGCCTTAACAAAAGAAGAAAGATTCAAAGTTGACATTCCTCTTTTGGTTAAAGCCTTCTGCAACAGAGACAAAAAGAAAAAGACAAAGATTCTGCCACATGAAGACAAGTCTGCTTTATCAGAATGTGCAGAAAAGTTGTTTTGTCTTTTTAGAAAGACATCCCACTATCTCATCGTCCAATGAAGAAGCTTCACTGAGATTCTCAGTGAGAGTATAAAAGGAAGCTTCTAAGGATTGTGAGATAACCAAGAGCGAGAAATTCAGATCATGCATTGAAGGGTGTTTTTCATGCATGCAAGTATGCTTGAATAAAACAGTAACGTGTATCCAAGCTGTTCTTATTCAAGCAGTCCATCTGTGTCTTGTAAAACAGTGAGTTCATCTAAGTGAGTGTATTCATTGTATCTAGTCTGAGTGTGTCCTAGACTAGTTGAAACATCTGTTGAATCTGTCATCTCAGGTTGAACATTTCCACAGTCAAGCTTGTTGTAAATAACACGGTTAATAATATACACAAAACATTGAGAAAAGAGTGTTGAGATTTTAATAAGCTGTATTCACCGCCCCCCCCCCCCCCCCCCCCTCTACATCTTAGAACAATACACTAAGGGAAACCTTTTGGGACCTACAACTGGTATCAGAGCAGATAAAGTGTGTGTTAACTCTAGATCTCTCATTCTTCCTACATTTCCCCCCCCCCCCCCCCCCCCCCAAGTTCAATCATCAGAACTTCTCTAGTTGGAAGTGCAGAATGATGCTCTACTTAGAAAATCTTGATGTACAACTGCCAGAGATAGTAATGGAGGGTCCCAATGTGCCAACCTCTGTTACCACTAACACTCCTGCTGCTGGAGGCTGCCCCAGAGATCAGAACCTTTGAGAAGGCCAAAGCTCAATGGTCTGATGAAGACAAAAGGCTGGTTGCTCTTGATGCAAAAGTCAGGAACAACATGGTCATCTCTCTTCCTGATGATGTGTTTAAACACGTTGAGAAAATGAAGACTGCAAAGGAGATGTGGGATACTTTGTGTACCGTCTATGATGGTCCCACTATCACACTGGATAACAGGATCAACAATCTTGTTAGACAGTATGAACTCTTCTTTGCAAAGCCAAAGGAGTCTCTCACAGAAACCTATACCAGATTCACTGCTCTTATCAATGATCTCAAAGTTGTTGGGATCACCAAGGACAGCCTAACTCTGGTAAACAAATTCTTGGACATTCTGCCTGAAGAATGTAATTATTTTTCTACTATCTTAAGAAATTCAGGCACCATCAAATGTACGGATCTTTTCAATCTGTATGGATCCTTACTAAATGATGA
This sequence comes from Centrapalus pauciflorus, assembly GCA_020465985.1. NCBI lineage: Eukaryota > Viridiplantae > Streptophyta > Magnoliopsida > Asterales > Asteraceae > Centrapalus > Centrapalus pauciflorus. Next base: position 113,323 of record JAANYP010000058.1, on the reverse strand, counting down.
GCAGTCAAGGTAACAGAAAAGAAATGCCTTGGAAATGTCTAAGAGAGGTACTGCCTTAGTGGCCAGCGCGAGACAACCTGCTAATCAGGTGTGTGATGTGTTCACACAACCTGATCAACAGGCGGATGATGAAAGGGAAGAAATGTCTGAGGAGGAAGACTGTGAAGATCTTGCTGAATTAGATGATGAACAAATGATTGCAATGCTTGTCAGAAAGTACAACAAGAAGAGGTTTGGTGGAAGAATGCTACAGAAGAAATCAGGTGCCATCAAAAAGAAGGCATTTGATAAAACTAAGGCTGAGTGCTTTAAATGTGGCAAAACAGGCCATATAGCTGCTAACTGTGTGTCTAAAGCTGTTGGCTCATCATCCAAACCATTCAAGACAAACAGGGATGATGGCTATAGGGTTAAGTACCTAATGGCCATGGCTTAGCTGAGGAAGTTGGAAGACTCAGTGGCTTCCAACAAACAAAAGGGACTTATGGCTGAGACATGTGACTGGGAGGAATCTGACTCACCATCAGATGAAGAAGATAACAACTGTCTGATGGCCAACAATGATGTCCCATCAACAATCAACTTCAAACAAGACATGGCTGAAGCTGAGGCTCTCAGCAGCTTGGAGAACTGGAATCCAACAATGATGTATAAGGTACAAAATTTTATGGCTTACAGTTCTGATGAAAAAGTGAGAATGTTTGAAGCTCTGCTTGTTGATCTAAAAGCTGCTATTGAGAAGCATAATGTTTTGTTGTCTAAAATCTCCAAACTAAAAACTGACCTTGAAATAAAAACTAGTAAATTGGACAGCTTCCATAAGTTGGAAACTGAACTTGATGAATTAAAACACATCAATTCCATTTTATTAGAAGAAAATAGAGAAACAGACACAAAACATGCCAAGCTTCAAAAGATTGTTGACTCTTGGTGCCAATCTGCACAAAAAGTCAGTCATTGTATCAATCAACAGATCCCTGCTCAAATTCAAGCCTATCTTGGAGGGGATCTTGGCAAAGCAGCTTCAATTGTTGAGATAAGTAATTTGAAAATGACTTATCTACTCTTGGTGAGCTTCCAAGTACTTTCATCCAGAAAGTAAATGGTAAGCTAGTCTCAACAAAGAGGTTTGTCAAGCCTCAAAATACTAACAGCTTGTGTGAAAAAGCTCCAAATGCTGATGATGGTATGTGTTCTCCATCAAATCAGTATGCTAAGTGCTCAGCTGTTCACACAAGCAAAAGAAGGGAAAACAAGCTCAAGTTGCAGCTGTGGACACTAAACCTGTTAAGAAGACAGGCTCTGGGTCAAAAGCTGATGGTAAGAGACCTGTTAATCCCTTTGATGCTGATCATTTTGAGAAAAACTTTTCAAAAGGTAAGCAGCCTGCTTTCAACAGGGTTAAGTCTTATGTTGAAAGTAAATCTGTTGTGATTTCAAAAGTGGAAAATTGGTTATAAATGAAGGTAAGTCTTTCAAAACCAAAAGCAGTGATTATGTTAATAGGCAACATCCATCACATCTCAGTAAGGGCAAAGGCAAAGCCATTGCTCAACCTGAGAAATTTGGGAATAAGTTTCCCAAACCTGTGGAAGGTCAAAGGCCAATCAAACTTCCTGTATTTGATATCTGTCCTCCTAAAAAGAGGAAAGAGGATACAGGTAAAGCTGTTGCAATTGTGCCTTCCACCCAAAGTGTTGATTCTTCCAAAAATAGTAATAAGTTTGCTAAACCTGCTGAAAAGATCAACAAAAATGATTCAGAATGTGTTTCTGGAAGTACTTCTTCCAAAAAGGCCAAAAAGAAAAAATGTTATAAATGTGGGAAGAAGACACATATGGCCAAAGACTATCCAGAAACTGAGGACATGAGGCCTGTTGACTCTGCTAGTTCCAACATTGCAAAAACAAGCAGTGTTGGAAGTAATATGGTCAATGAGGATAGTATCCAAGCTGATACAATCCAAATAGGGAATATTAGTGTGGATATCACTGCTCCATCAACAAATGTTGATGAAGTAGGAGAACTCATCCCTATGATGAGTTCCCCTAAAAATAACTAATATTTTCCCATCACACTAAGCAGGTCAAACAACCATCCCAGGTTTGGTACTTTGACAGCGGCTGCTCAGGGCACATGACATGTTGTAAGGATCTGCTGAGTGATCTCAGGCCTGAAAAAGGGCCAAAAGTAACCTTTGGTGACAATGTACAGGGATCCACAGAAGGATATGGAACTCTTCAAGCTGGTGCTGCAGTATTCAAAAGAGTAGCCTATGTGTCTGGGCTGAAACACAATCTTGTAAGCATAAGTCAACTGTGTGATGCTGGTTACAAGGTTACCTTTGATGAGCACCTGGGTTACATATTGGATACCCAAGGGAAAGTTGTGCTGTGTGCACAACGGAAGAAAGGTGTATATGTTGTGGACATGAAATCTGCTGATCCCACAACTGAAACCAGCTTTATCTTCAGAAGGAATGCAGGCCTGAACTGGCTATGGCACAAAAGGCTATCACACCTGAACTTCAAGAATATCAACAAACTCTGTAAGAAAGAGTTGGTAACAGGTTTGCCTTTTATAACCTTTGTTAAGGATAAACTCTGCACAGCTTGTGAGAAAGGCAAGCAGAGAAAAACATCTTTTAAATCTAAGCATAATTTCTCTATTGATACTCCTCTCTTCTTAATCCACATGGACTTGTTTGAACCAGTCAGTGTCCCAAGTCTAGGAGGTAGAAGATACACTCTAGTAATGGTTGATGAGTTCTCCAGGTTTACATGGGTGATCTTTCTGAAGAGCAAAGGAGAGGCTGCTAGAGAAACCATTGGATTTATCAAAAGATGGAGATGCTGAACTCTGCTCAAGTTAAGTAGCTTAGAAGTGATGATGGTACTGAATTCAGAAACAGTTATCTTGAAGACTTCTATGAAGAAAGAGGGATTTCACAAAACTTTTCAGCTGTAAGAACTCCACAACAAAATGGAGTTGCTGAAAGGAGAAAATGAACTCACATTGAAGCTGCTAAAACCATGATGTGTGCATCAGGTTTAACTTCATCATTCTGGGCTGAAGCTGTCAACACTGCCTGCTTCACCCAAAACAGATCCTTGGTGGTGAAAAGGTTCAACAAGACTCCCTATGAGTTAATCAAAGGGAGAAGGCCAAATATTAGCTATTTCCATGTGTTTGGATGTCCCTGCTTTATTCTGAATCAGAGGGACCAGCTGGCAAAATTTGAAACCAAAGCTGATGAAGGTGTGTTTGTTGGATATTCTACTATCTCCAAAGCCTACAGAATATACAACTACAAAAGAAAGGTGATAGATGAATCTATCAATGTCACCTTTGAGGAGTCTAGGAGTGCTTCCACCAAAGCTGTTCCTGAATCAATTTCAGGAGAGTTCAGCTTTGATGATCTCATACATTCCATTAATGAAGAAAAGGACTCAAAAGCTTCCACTACACCCAGAGTGGAACCTGTTAACCACAATGGACATGATGATGACTATGTTGATACACCCTGTGTAAATAAATGTAATGACATAATAACAACACCTTGTCCTGAACCAATCAATGCTGATTTTCCTGGATCCTCTGCTGATATGTTCAACAATGGAGAGTCATGTTCAACAAGTGAACAGGCTCAAGATAACAACGTGTTTGAAAATCTTGAAAGCTGCTCAACAGGACCTGTTGAAGATACAAATGACTCAGGAGAATCTTCATTGAGGCAAGATCCTAAGTGGATCAGGTGTCACCCTAATGATCAAATAATTGATGACATCAACAAAGGGGTGCAAACAAGATGGGACAGTTAGGAAACTTTTGTATGTTTTCTATCTTTGTATCCCTGATGGAGCCTAAGAAAGTGGATGATGCACTAAAAGATGCCAATTGGATCACTGCCATGCAAGAAGAGCTCAATCAGTTTTAGAGAAACAAAGTATGGAAGCTGGTCCCTGCTCTTAAAGGTAAAACAATAGTTGGCACTAAATGGGTTTTCAGGAACAAAATGGACGAGCAAGGTCATGTCATTAGAAATAAGATAAGACTGGTTGCTCAAGGCTAGAGACATGAAGAAGGCATTGACTATGATGAAACATTTGCTCCAATGGCCAAGGTTAGAAGCAATTCGTTTGTTTCTAGCCTACGCTGCCCACAAGAGTATGAAGGTATTTCAAATGGATGTAAAGAGTGCATTTTTGAATGGAAACCTGCAAGAAGAAGTGTATGTCAAGCAGCCTCCAGGTTTTGAAAATGAACATCACCTAGGTTTTGTCTATAAGTTGGACAAAGCCCTCTATGGTCTAAAACAAGCCCCTAGAGCCTGGTATTACACTCTAACTGAATTCCTTATGAGCAATGGTTATTCGAGAGGTAAAGTGGATACCACATTGTTCATAAAGAAGGTGAAGCCTGATATTATGTTTGTTCAAATTTATGTGGATGACATAATATTTGGTTCTACTAATGAGCAGTTATGCAATAATTTTTCACTACTCATGAAATCAAAATATGAAATGAGTATGATGGGTGAACTTACTTTCTTTCTAGGATTACAGGTTAAACAAACATCAAATGGAATTTTCATAAATCAAAGAAAGTACACTTCAGATCTTTTGAAAAAGTTTAAATTTGATCAAAGTTCTCCTATCAAAACCCCCATGTCAACCAATGTAAAGTTGGATGCTGATGCCAGTGGCAAAGCTGTTTCAGTAACAGCTTACAAGGCATGATTGGGAGCTTGCTATATTTAACTGCTAGTAGACCAGATATTATGTTTGCTACCTGTTTATGTGCTAGGTTTCAAGTTGATCCTAAGGAATCACATCTAGCTGCTGTAAAAAGAATCTTCAGACACCTTAAGTGTACACCAGGTTTGGGTCTTTGGTATCCCAAAGACTCAAGTCTTGAGCCAATAGGATATTCAGCTTCTGATTTTGCAGGCTGCAGGCTAGACAGAAAAAGCACAACAGGTGGATGTCAACTCCTTGGTGGTAAGTTGATCAGTTGGTGTAGCAAGAAGCAGAACTCGGTTTCTACTTCTACTCCTGAAGCTGAGTATATTGCTGCTGGAAGCTATTGTGGGCAGATTCTATGGATGCAGCATCAGCTTGAAGACTATGGGCTTGTATATAGGAAGACTCTTATTCTGTGTGATAATACAAGTGCTATAGCTATCTCCAACAATCCAGTATTTCATTCCAGAACCAAGCATATAGAAGTCAGACATCATTTTATCAGGGTTCACATCCAGAAAGGTAATGTGGAGGTAAGCTTTATTTCCACAGATGAACAACTTGCAGACATTTTTACCAAGCCTCTTGATGAAAACAAGTTTAATTATCTTGTAAGCAAGCTGGGCATGTCCTTAATTTTCTAAGGCATCATATGTCTCAAACTGCTCAAGTTTCTTAGAACAGCTCAGACAGAACAAGCTATGCATGTTCTACACTTAGCAAATTTCTGAAAGCTTGGACAGCTTGAGCGTATAACATGTTTGATAACTCTCTCAATCTATCATACAAGACTTTGTCTTGTAACCTGATCAGCTATTGAACATAACCTGTTCTTATATAGCTGCACAGGTTGAGTATACAGCTTGAGGAATGAACAGTTTGTGATGAACCCTGCTCATCACAGGTTTGACCAACAGCTTAGAACATCAGTTTTAATTTCCTTTCTTCATAATTAAGTTACTTAATTTCTGTATTTATTTAACTTAATTACCTATGGATAATGTGTGTTAACGTGTGTTAGTGACTAAAAGGGTTCAAGTGGTTTGACAACTGTTCTGACATGGACAACCATTCCGTTTTCCGTTAAAGAACATTTCAAATCAACCGCCAAAACCTTTCTCTCTCCTACCCACTCATATTCGAATCCTATAAATACCCCCTCTACTATTTCATCTTCTTCTTCCTCTACTGCTACCATAACTACCGAAAGAACCCTAAATCGACTAAGTGTCCAGTACTCGTATTTCCACTACTCCAAAAATGGCTCACCAAAACAACCCTTTGCTTCCAGTATTCGTTGGTAAGGATGTTGAGAAACACCCCTCTGTTACCACGATGCTAACCCTAAAACCCACAAACTACATTGCATATCTAACCATTCCCAAAAACTACGTGGGGAAGGGTTATGAATACATGGTGGAGTTTATGAAGGTTCACTACTTCACCCCCTACACTATGCCATGACTGCATCTCCTGGTGTCCTGTACCAGGAGATGGTGTATGAGTTTAGGTACACTTGTGCTTATGATCTAGCGACCAAAATCATCAGGGGAACCATTCTCAATGGGACTCAGACCATTGAGATAACTACTGATCTCATCAGGGAAGTTCTTCATCTTCCTGTGGCTGAAACATATGACCAGCCACAGCCTCAGAATGATCAGATGGGAAATCTGCTACACTTCTGTGGTGTAGCAGAACCCAAAGTTGGAGCCACGCTGTTCAGAAAAGATCTCTCACCAACCTACAGCTTTTTATTTGCCTCTGTGGTAATGTGCTTCAGCAGAAAAGTTGGTTCTTTTGACCAGCTTAGCCGTGATGAAATCTCAATAGTCCTACAGCTTGTGGATGGGACTATACTAAACATGGCTCATTGGATTTTTGTGAATTTGAGGAACTTGGTACAACAGGAAACACGTCCAGCTGCTGTCAGATATCCAAGGTTTCTGAGCCTCATATTCAAGCATGTCTGTGGTGAGCATCTATACAACTCTCAGCCCCTATTACTTACTATTGCATTCCCAGTAATTGGGAATAGAGTTTTCTACACTCCTGTTCTTCCCAATGAACCTCCTCTCTCTACACCATTGAGGAGGTTGCTTGGCATGGTGGAAGGACCCTCTACTGTGATGGTGGATCCAGTGATTGCTCCCAAAGAAAAATCTAAATCCAGGCCCAAAGTTGATAAAAGGGTCCTGGAATCGACTCAAGCTGAGCCTGTCCACAAGAAGGCTAAAACAGCCAAGTCAAAGTCTGCCCCTTCAGCCTCAGTGGCTGAGAGGGAGCAGACTTCTCACCCTGGTTCATCTGTTGAACCTGAAGCCTTTGTGGCTGGTGCTTTTGTGGCACCTAAGACGATGGAACAGGTTAAACCCCCTGTTTCTGACGCAGTCTCACCACCAGTCCAAACACAATTCCCTGCTACTTCTCCTCAATCCCCCACAATGTCACAATACCCAAGGAGAAAATCATTAGCTAGGAAGAAACCACCTACCCAAACTAGCCCCTCTGGCTCCTCTCAATAGGAGTCAATTGAAAAAGAAGCAACCCATGCTGCCTCTCCTTTTTTGGGAGAATGTCCAGCATCTTTGGAGCAGGCTTCACTCCAACCTGAGTCCATCCAGAGTCAGCCTAGACCCTCTGGTTCCTCGCAATAGGAACCAGTTGTACATATGGAGACTACCACATCAACTATCCCAGCCTCCCAACAGGCTGAAGGTACTGAAAGACAAGAGTCCACTCCACTCCACACTGAGTCCACACAGTCTTCACCTCATACTTCTCTAACACAACCTGAGTCTGCACAAGGTGCCAAACCTGCTGGACTAGACCATCCAGCAGATCAGCCTCAAACTTCTGCTCCTAGTGATGTAGCTGTTGTACACCAAACAGCTGTTGAAGGACCAACCTCCTAAGCTAATGAACCACAGGGAACAGACCATCCCTCTGGTGAAGCTTCCCCTCAAATGAAAACTCCATCAGCAGATTTCACCACTGCTGATGTTGAAATGCACATCCCCTCTCCCCATGAAGAGGTGCCTGTAAACCAAGGCACCACTGAGGGAACCACCCAAGGTCTTCATGAAGGTGTTGCAACACAAGCAGCATCTGAAAGGCCACCATCTCCTGATGAAGCAGATATAGCAACTGCTGAAGGATCCATTGACCCTTCCAAGCTGGGCCATCTTACTTATGCCCAGGCTATGGAACTTCTCTCCAAAGTATCCCTACCTTCCCCCAACACATCCTCAAACACCTGCCTCATCCTCATCTCATTCTCATTCTTCACCATCCACACAATCCAAACAGTCCACCATACTCCTCCATCCTCTAAAGATCTTCCTTTGAAGGATCAGCTCTCTTTGCTGACCAACAAAGTTGGTTCTTTGGAAAACTCCATGACCTCCCTACCATCCATCATCTCAGACTTTGTGTCTGCACAGCTAAAAGAATTCTTTGATTTGTTCAAGAATTCATTTCCAACCCCTCCTCAAGCTGATCAGTCCTCACAGCTGCTTGCACTCACTGCACAGCTGCAAACTATCTCCACTACCCTCTCCACTATCCTTTCCACTCAACAAGACTCTGTGTCCTCCATGGCAGCTGTCTCCCAAAAGCTGTCCACTCTCCTAAACACTTGCACCACTACCCTTCCTTCTACATTGGTCAGCTTAAACACTCTCATAGTCTCTCTGTCCAATTCTGTGTCATCAAACCTTGATGATGTGCAAGACTCTCTTGAACTACATCTTGCACAGCTTCAAAGTTTGTTGTTCACAGCTTCTGACAGGGAAAACCTCTCTAAGTTGTCCTCTATTGCTGCTTCTCAATCTACCTCTCTTCAGACCAACTTGCAGAGGTTAAGGACAACCTGGCTTTCTTAGTGCATAGCCTGGTTGGCCCCAAACCTGCTGCCAAAACTGCTGCTATGCCTGCTGAATTTGTTTCTCCAGGCAGACTATATGTTGAAGGCTATGTGTCATCTCCTTCAAAGGGGGAGAAATCTTTTTCTCCTTCTAAGGAGAAATCAGCATCTACTGGTCAAGCAGCAGGTGCATCACAAACAGGTCCTACAGGTTCCACTGAGGATGTCTCCCATCAAACTAAAGCTCCTCAGCCTACTCAGGCTGGATCTCGAAACCCTGCACAATCTAAGGGGGAGGAATCCATTCCTGGGGACAGGCCAAGCAGAAGGAGACATCTGATACTGGAACAAGAAGAAGAAGAGGAAGAGGATCCTGAAGCGGTTCCAACTACAACAGCCAAAGGGAAGAAGAAAGCATCTGTGGATCCTGACTATCTTAAAGCTGCTCAGCTAAAGTTTGACAAGGCCAGAGCTAAAGAAATGGGTGTCTCTATGGAGACTTATTATGAATACAAAGAAGAACAGCTCCAAGCCCTTGAATAACTAAAGAAAGAAGAAGCCTCTGCCAAAGCTGCAAGGACCTTTGCATTCAAGGAGGGAAGTAAAATTAAAATGCCTTCTTTGGATGTCCAAAGAAAATTACTAGAGGTTGCTAGAGAGTCAGTGACTGAGAAGGAAGGTGAAAAGGAACAGGGTGCTCAGGTCTCAGTGACCAAGTCTAAGCAAGCATCCTCCTCTGCAAGAGCCCAGATTTACTTTGACAACCTGACAAGGAAAAAGTTATTTGATGTTGCAAACAGAAGACTTGCCAAGGAACCAATTGTCAAAGTTGTTCCCATTTCAAGAAAAGGCAAACAGTGGAAGCTACAGATAACCAGAATGGGTGATGAAGGTCCAGAATTGGAAGCATATGAACACACTGACACTGCACAAATGGGATTCAGAGAATGGGTAGAATTGGCAGTTGCCCTGAGCCAGTCTAAGTCTGAAACTGCTAAGACTATCAGGGCATATGTCAAAAAGTTAATGGAAAGAGTGAAGGATCTTGGCCTGATCACAGAAGAACAAATCAAGGGTACCTCGGTGGTTACACCCAAGATAAAGGCCAAGAGAAGAAAAAGGATACAGAGCTGGAAGAGCTCCTGATAATGATTGACCAAGGTGATGTAGCCATGGAAATCAAAGGAGTAGATCACAGCCTGCTCAAGGAAGTTAAACATGAGGAGGATAAGCTGATTGAAGAACCTGAGCTGGGGGTATTTTTTGTAGATCCCGTTACATAAAAACATGTTTCCAGAGAGCATCAGATTTGCACAAGGTTGGTCTTAAACAGCTCATTGCTTTTAGACTTGCTAACTCCTTTAGGCAATCTGTAAAATGGAGAGCAGCTATCTGGGATCAGCTCTGGGGTTTTTATGAGAGAGGAGAGCTTCAACATCCCAGCTTCATGTTCCTAAGAGTTGAAATGGAGGAAATGGATGAAACCAGGGAACAACTTGAAGAAATGTTTGAAGAAGGAGTGCCACCATTGCCTTGAGGTCCATCTACTACTTGAGTAGATGAAGAATGGAAGTTGTCCATCAGTTGGACAGGCTTGCCATTACTTGCTCCCATCATCAACAGTCCAACATGTTGAAAGTTTATGTACATTAGTTGTACTTTGTTGCATTTGTTGTAACTTTTACTTTACATTAGTTGGAATCTACATTAGTACATTAGTTGTACTTTTGTAAAAACATGTGTTGTTTCTGTAAGCAAAATCAGTATCTATAAACTGATCCTTTACTTTACTCAAATGTTGTTATTTTATTTTAGCAAAGTGTATTGTAAAAATATATAGTGATTATTGATAAAATCAGCTTAGACTGATTATTGCAAATAGGGGAAGATTGTTAGGCACAAAAAGACCTCAGTCAAACCTGCTCTACATCTTAGGGGGAGATTTTTAATCAAACCGGTTTGATGCACTTAAAGGTATAATACAAGGCCTGTTAATGCCTTAGTGAAACCTGAAAACTGATTTGCAATATAAGTGAAAGTTGTTTACCCTGTTGCATTCATTGCAACTAAGGCAGATTGCCCAAGCTGTTCAGTCTGTTGAACAGGTTGGACATAAACTGTCTACGCTGGGACAAATTCTAAGTGTTTTGTTCTTTGTGAACAGAACATGTTCTTTGTGAACAGGCTAAACACTTTATGGAATATGTTTCCAAGTCCTCATGTATTGTGTTGGACTACAAAATCAATTTACAAAGTCGAAGAGAAAGTGGAAAACAGAAGATGCAAAAGTTGCCTACGTTGTTCTGTTACATGAAGACAAAGTGGATATTTGAAATGGGTGACAGACCATTTCTTATATCAAAATGGCCTTAACAAAAGAAGAAAGATTCAAAGTTGACATTCCTCTTTTGGTTAAAGCCTTCTGCAACAGAGACAAAAAGAAAAAGACAAAGATTCTGCCACATGAAGACACATCTGCTTTATCAGAATGTGCAGAAAAGTTGTTTTGTCTTTTTGGAAAGACGTCCCACTATCTCATCGTCCAATGAAGAAGCTTCACAGAGATTCTCAGTGAGAGTATAAAAGGAAGCTTCTATGGATTGTGAGATAACCAAGAGTGAGAAATTCAGATCGTGCATTGAAGTGTGTTTTTCATGCATGCAAGTCTGCTTGAATAAAACAGTAATGTGTGTCCAAGCTGTTCTTATTCAAGCTGTACATCTGTGTCTTATAAAAACAGTGAGTTCATCTAAGTGAATGTATTCATTGTATCTAGTCTGAGTGTGTCCTAGACTAGTTGAAACATCTGTTGTATCTGTCGTCTCAGCTTGAACCTTTCCGCAGTCAAGCTTGTTTGTAATTAACACTGTTAATAATATACACAAACATTGAAAAAAGAGTATTGAGATTTTAGTAAGTTGTATTCACCCCCCTTCTACAACTTAGAACAATACACTAAGGGAAACCTTTTGGGACCTATAGCACTGAAAGTCAAAAGTTCGGATGGACATGGACCCGAAATTCGGATGGTCCGAAATTCTGATGGGTCCAAATTTCGGATGAGTCGTAGATCTCGTTTCAAGCTTCATTTTAACGTATCAAATGTCAGCGATGGTGGAGTACGAACCTACATATGAAAAGGTCGAAATCATATTGGTTTCTGATTCAGACTCTGATATTGATGAACACTATCATTTACTCACTCCAAAGCCTGAACCCGAGTCGCCACAAAAATCATCCTCGTCCTTCGAATTCCTAAATTCCCCGCCCCATGTGCCACAACAAGAGATTCTATCATCTATCCAAGCTACCTCCACTCTTAAAGAATCCCCATTGAATAAGAGCCCTCCCAAAGTCCAAAGTCCTCCCCAAGTCCAAACTATACCCCAACCTCAAGCCCAGGAACCAAAGCCCTCAGGCGCTAAACTTGTACATTCTTTTGATGAGACACCTGAAGAACCTGGTATCCACGACGAAAGCGATTTATGTTGGGTAAGCTGGTATACAAAAGGTGGGGTACACTCTTTGCCAGAGGAATTAAAAGAAGAACTTAGGCAAGAACGAAGGGGGAAAATTTTTAAACTACTTGAAGCCCAGAAGACCGAAATAGAAGAACCCCCCGTCCAAGGTCTAAAAGAGTTTCTGAACAATTGGATTATCCGAATATTCATATTTTTTTATTTAAAAAAAAAATAAATCCAATATTTAAATATCTAAAATACAAATTCATATTAAAGATAAATATATCACAAACCAAATGTATCCGGAATTATTATACCCAAAACGATTAAAAAAGTTAAAGAACTAAGATATATAAAATATTAGTTATAAATCTACAAAATCAAGATAAAACAAAAAAAATATACATTAGAATAATAATAAACACTCGATATTATGTAAATAATCAATACCAAATACATATTAAATTTTTTTTTGAATTTTCGGATATCCAAAAATTTGGAATTTTACTATCTGAATCCAAATATGAAAATCAGGATATCCGGTTTTTGGATATCCAAAATTTCGGATAGTTTCGGATCGTATTTTCGGATTTTTATTTCGGATGTTTGGATTCAGTTTTTTTATGAACATCTCTAATCCTTTATAGCCATATTATTTTATTATTGGAACCTACACATTTCATCTAACGTATGGTTTCTTGGATTTCAAATGTTCTTCATTGAATTACATTGCATCTGACTTCGGATCAATATCATCTTACGTATGCTTCATGGAATCCCAAGTCAGTTTCTTGGGTTCTATTTCATTTGACTTAGTTTACTAGCTACATCGGATTCAATAGCATTGGAGCTTGGTTCAGTTACATCCGACTTAGTGTATATTAGATTCCATATCATCCAATTTAAATATTTCGAATCATATAACATCTGATTAAGCGCGACTTTTCACCAAAGTTTACTGTTTTCCTTTTCATCGATTGATTCAAGGGTTGACAATCTATTAAGGTTGGCTTTTTGACATCAACGTTGACTTTATTGAACTGGTTGAATTTTTACTTTAAAGATCATCATACATTTCAATTACACAATGAAGATGTCTAGAGAAGCCACGACCATCGATTCCGATCAGATACCATTTGTATTATTTAAGAGGATATCACTCGTAGTGCAAAGATCAATTTCTCAATTTTATTTATAGATAAGAAATGAGATATCAGATTCTACAATCATTAAAAGAAGGATCATCTAAGTTCTATATAGTACACTCCTAATAGTTCATGACGCAATCCACTAATTTCTGAAAGACGAGTGTTGTAAGATCCAACAAAATTGGCAGATAAAGAAAAACATTCCCAAAAGGGAGATAAACTTGCTAGAGCTTATTTGCTTCAAGGAATAACAAGAAAGATATATCAGTGTGTATAGTCATAAAACATTGAAAACATTGTGGGACAAGATTTCTAAACAAATGTTAGGAACTGACATGGGAGCGAGAATCAAAGATACCAACTGCATCACAAGATTGAAGGTTTCAAAACACGAGAGGGAGAACTACTAAGACATCACATACAACTGGTACTACAATCTTTTAGACGAGCTAAGAAAAAATAGAATCCAGAAGACGAATATGGAAATGAACATAAAGTTTCTAAACAACTTAAGGCCTGAGTGGAAAGGGTTTGCAACGAACATCATGCAAAATAAAGATTTGTCTAAGTTGGATATTTACTTGTTATTTGGAAAAAAAAAAAACAAACTTTTCTATAGAAAAATATATTTGGCTTCTCTATTAACTAGGTTCTTGTTAATTCCACATAAAAAGTACTTGAATCGAGGAAAGAGTGGAAAGGAAGTAGAAAGTACTCTTAAGGAAAGAGTACAGAGGAAGTAGAACCATCAAGACACTGAATGCTTGCAAGTTAAAGTTTTTTTTTTTTAAAACATAACTTTAACAAAAATAGTTAATGTTGTGTGATGAGTATATCTAAAATCTATGATTTTAAAAAGAATTATTGAGAATTTGGTTTCTATTGGGTAATATTTAATATGGTTTCTATGATTAGCTTTAAATGCTTTTGTGGGTATTGAATTATTAATTTTCTTATCATGGTTATAAGTTCATGAATTATCTTATTTCTATTATTGATATATTCATGTTAATTTGAGAAAATACACGGAGTAAGTGTGTCATAATGATTTTATGTCTTTTAAAGAAATATATTTTAGCATATAATTATATATCATGACAAATGTGTTTAGATACAAATACGCTAGAAGTTAAGAAGCCAACCACATATAAAAAAAACTAGAAGAAATAAAATACGATACATTAACTAGTAAAATCACGATAATAAAACTTGTAACAGAATAAAATAGTAATCATTTTAGTTAATAATGTCATGTGTTACCTACATAAATCATTTTAGTAATAAATGATAAATGATAGTCCTGAAAACCGAATCTATGTAAATCGTAAATAAATTGGTAATAAATATTAAATAGTATTAAATATTATATTATGGTATTTTTATAAATAAAACATTAAAATGATTATTTTAATTATTATTTCTATATAAAATATTTTTGACCTCTAAAAAACTATAAAAAGAATTCCCTTAAAACTCAAGGCTTTAAGAATAGTTGGCTACCCACTTTTTCTCTCTTCATTCCTTCAACCCTGATCGCAAACACCACTGACCCCCACCTTCACCGTCGAATCTGCTTTGCACCGCCGCCGGTGACCGCCGCCACTGAGACTGGTCATCACCGCCAACAGGTTTGCTTCTTCTTTCACCATCAAATCTGCTCTGCACCACCGCCTTTTCTGCCTTCTCAGACTTTATGATCGACAGATGACAGGTTTGCTTCTTCCTTCATTTTGTGATTATCACAGACTATTTCTGGAAAAACATTGCTACGTTTTCAATTCTTTCCTGTGTGTGTGAATTTTTAAATTGCATCGGCTTACACCGCCTGTGACGCAACATTTTTTTTGTTGGGGGAATTGTTGTTTTTATTTTTTTATTAATTCAAATCTTAGTTCTTTGATTATTGAGAAATTTGTAGTTTAAGTTATGGCGGTGTAAGCTTGTTTCATGGGTTATAGTGATCAAAGGTTTGGTCTTTATGGTTTTATTGATGTAGAATGGTGCAAATAAAGATTTTAAAAGATGAACATAAAGTGTTCGATGAATTTCCAGAATGAATTTAGGCTGTTGGACTTGCAGAATTATGCTAACATATTTAATCAATTAAAGTAATGAAAGATTGTTTATTAGGTTTTGTTGTAAGTATTGATTGTTAAAATAACCAATCATTAGTACAGCTGTACAGGCCATGAGTCTTGGCAATGTTCTTATAATTTGACCTTTCATCCCTGGCCTGGAGGTTAAGCCTTTAGTAAACGATTGATTTTTGAGAATCTCCCTTGATATCAGTACTATGATTGGTTGGTCTTTGGAGTATTTATTTTTCGTCTCACTGTATTGCTTTAAATTCATGTTTTTTTAGAAATTTGAAAATTCATTTATCATGATGACTTGACTAATCTTGTTGAACTTTGATCTTGATTTAAAAATCATACTTTGAGGAAGTTAGGTAACTATGTCTTATGAGTGGATGATCAAATTTTGGAGCATTTTGTTTGGTGGTTGTTGCTGTCAAAACAGAATAGCTGCATTTTTTAGACATTTTGTTTGCTGGTTTCTTCAATGCTTAGCACACACAATAAAAATAATAAAACGTTTATTTTTTAAATGTTTTCACAAACGCTGGGGGCTGTTTTTTCCTTACAAATTGAGGCATGTTTATTGCTGTTTTATTGGAGCAAACCAAAGCTGTTGTGGGGTTATGTTAGGCTGATTCTGCATCATTCTTCTGCAGTTTTCTTGGTGTTTTCGGGTGTTATTTTTAAATGTTGGTTATTAGCTACTAGATAGTTCATCAAAATGGATGTCGTAAATTAATTTTTTTTTGACATAAAACACTAAAGATAAGAAGCATTTCAAGCATTGATTTTTATGGCTCCACTTTGACCATGTTAGGCACTTTTGGACAATAGTAAAATACACCGGAGAGTATCCAGTTAAAGCATGTATAGAAAATAGCACAATGCTAGAGGTTATTCAAAATTCACATGATTTTACAATGCTAGCAGTTGTGTTAAAATGAAAGAAATGGAAAGGGTGTTTGACTATGTTAAATTAAATAGTAAAAAACAATTGACTATGTTATTAAATGTTTGATATTTTGACTTTTGAGATATTTATTCTTCATATTAATCTTGAGTACAATAATTATAGACACAATTTCAAAATTATGCTTACACAATCTTTTTGATTCAAAAATAGTCTTCTTTTAGCAACAAAATGACTTCAGGACCACCTCTGCCGCATCCAACAAGGAAAAAGACATCAGACATCTAATCACCGAAAAACAAACAACATTGATCGGGTTTGATGGTGGAAGAAAAGAGTGGAGAGGAAGGAGATGATCAGGGCTCCGGATGGCTGCAAGTGAAAAAGGTTTTGTATATATTCCAGAAATGTTCTCTCATGATTAGATTTTAAATGTGATGATTTTGAAAAGAATAGTGAGAGGTTAAGGTTAACAAATGTTTAAATGTTTAATATTTGAATGACATGTTTTCTATCATTAGCCTTAAATGCTATAGGTCTATTGAATTATTGATATTGCATAATTAATCCTTATCATGTTTAATATCTTGAATTGTTTGATTTCTATTGATAGCATATGCATGTTAATATGAGGAAATATGCGGTTTTGGGCATCTCAAAGTGGTATCGTAGGTCTTCTAGAGGATGAGATTTCATGATATATCATGGAAATATTTTTAAGATATAAATAGGATAGAATGTAAGAAGCCAACCCTATATAGAAAACTAGAAAAGTGTGACAGGATAATTAGTAAAATGATTGTAGGAATAAAGTCAAAAGGAGGAAATAGTAATAAGTGCCTAAGTGGTAAATCAAATAGTCAATAAATGTGTCATGTGCCCTGGAATGGTGATTTTTAGGAGGGGCGTAGGTGTTATGGTGCAACGGTGCATGATATAGGCATATGGCCATGTTGAGTTGTGTAAATATAAGTTCTTTTTAACGACTTTTGATATACTTTTGTGGTTGCATTTTGTTCTCTTGAAGGATTTTGATTAAATTTATCAAACTAATTAAACAATACAAACATTTTTGTTAAACTCAAGGCTTTGGAGTAGTTACTACATCAAAATTGTGTTGTCTTCAAAGGGGGTGTTCGGATTTCTGTGTTTGATAGTGACTATACGATATATCATGGAAATAATAATAAAAAGAAAAGGAAAGTAATAGAAAGAAGAAGATGAACCTGATGTATTAAGGTTTCATTCATGAGGCTGATTTAGAAAATCATATAAGTCTAAATATATAAGGTAAGAGCTCAGATTTGACGAAACATGTTATGAGATATGTTCATAGTATACGAAGAAAAAACACCAATATCTTAATAAATACAAGAAAGATGACCGAAAGTAACATACTAACATCATAGAAGTCATGTCTTGCTTATTGCTCTTTAGTTTTGCATTGAAGTGATAAGTAATGATTTTTTTTCTAGATAAACTCGTTCAATATGTGGAGGCTCTCAAGAAGTTTCTCATGAATAAAATATGTGCTTCGTAGACACGTGAAAAATTGTTTTCTTGTAGATGTGCATAGTGGAGAAAATTTTTGGGTAACCTGGGAAATATGTGCTTGGTAGACACGTGAAAGATTACCTACCCGAGCCAACTCTTTTGACCAGGCAAATATGACCCCCATGAATACCCGCAAACCCATATGACTAGGAAAACCACCTATAGGGACAGGTGCTTGTAGAAGTTGAGCTGGTGGGATTTGAACCCAAGACTTCTCCTTGAAGTCTCCAAGTCAGTCACCACTAGACCACCTCCAAGGAGGTTGGCTTCATACTTTGAATGATACTGGTTGTTTTCTTTCTTTTTCTTCCTTGTCACCATCATATTTGTTTATAATGTGGAAATGTGTTAGGAACTATCACTTCAATTGCCTGTGCAAATCTATATGAAATGAGTGCATATATTCGGCATATGATCGTTGTTGTGCCTTAACACTTGCTTTTGTCACTTCTTCAGAAGCACAGAAGCAATTCAAAGTTTTCTCTCCAAGGATGGGTGGGGGGATTCTCTAAGAAACAAAGTTCAAGTGTTGTGATCCACGAGCTTCATCATGTACAACATGGGACTTCAAACGTGACCTCTAGTGAACCCATTTTAAGAACCAAGGATTCCAGTATGCCTGATTCTGATGATTCAAATACTACTTGTGTTCCTACCAACGATGAGAAGGGTGTAAACTACCTCGATAAGTGTGTTGTTAGCCATGCTGGTGATAGTAAAATTGGTTATGATCATGAGCTCCCTCAGTCTGATAATCTTGATGCTTTTCCTAAGATTAAGTGGGGTAATTTGGATGACATTGGAATAAAGTTTGGTGATATTGGAAATGAGTCTATTGAACATATTCCGGCTTCAAATATGCCGCATTCCACCGAACACAAGGAGAAAAAAATTGTACCGACAGTTGAAGAGGACATTAAATCTCTGGGAATTGAAGAGGTGAAGGAGGTATCATCAGAAGATGTGAAAGTCCAAATTATAAACGAGGAAGTGGTTGGTCACCTTGATGATGTTTCTAAAGAGCTTGATGAGAACTCACAAACTGAAAATTTAGAAGCAAGTGGATCTAATAATTTAGTTATGGGCACGGATTCAAGTGTTTTGCAAGATTCTGAGTTTACGCCAGACAATAAGGCAACAATTGAGATACCTAAAAAATCTATTCCAACAGCCGCTACTGAAGACAATGATGGTAAACAGACTGCTTCGGCTGTTAATGACTTCTCGGAAGCTCAGATTATGAGTGCAATTGGTCCAGGTGAAATCGAAGTAGGTGAGAGCAAAGAACGGTTTAGGCAGCGGCTTTGGTGCTTTCTTTTCGAGAACCTTAACAGGGCCGTTGACGAATTATATCTATTATGTGAACTAGAATGCGACATAGATCAGATGAAAGAAGCCGTTCTTGTTCTTGAGGAAGCAGCGTCGGATTTTAAAGAGTTGAATGGTAGGGTACAAGAGTTTGAGAAAGTGAAAAAAATGTCGGCTCAATCAAGCGATACTGCACCGATGACCATGAAGTCCGAGCATCGCAGGCCGCATGCACTTTCATGGGAGGTTCGACGCATGACGACTTCACCACACAGGGCTGAAATACTGTCTTCATCTCTCGAGGCATTTAAGAAAATTCAACAAGAACGAGCAGCCATGAATAATAATTCTAGAAAAACAGGATTTACCGATCCTTATGATCGTTCTAGAAGTGGAAGCATTATGAATAAACATACCTCTAGAACCGAAAGAGAACCAGCAATGGAACCAAGGAAACGAAGCGGAGTTGTGGTTGTTTCACAATCAAACTTGAGTCGGGGAAAGAAGAATGCCGAGCCAGTAAAGAACAAGAAGGAAACACTAGGATCTTCGGATGCTGAGAAGACGGGGCCGAGGAAAGATAATCTTAAATCCATGGATCAGCCGAAGAAGCATAAGGAAAGAAGAAACAACGTTAATGGAATGGCGTATAAGTCGATGGATGCATGGAAGCAAAAACGGAACTGGGAGGACATTTTAACATCTCCGTATTCCGTATCTTCACGTTTTTCACATTCCCCGGGTATGAGTAGGAGAAGCACGGAGCGGGCCCGTATTCTACATGATAAGTTAATGTCACCGGACAAGAAGAAAAAGACGGCACTTGATTTAAAGAAAGAAGCTGAAGAAAAACATGCACGGGCGATGAGGATTCGAAATGAGCTAGAGAATGAGAGGTTACAAAAGCTTCAACGCAGCACAAAGAAACTTAACCGTGTGAACGAATGGCAGGCGGTACGTAGCACGAGGCTGCGTGAGGGAATGCATGCTCGCCACCAACGTAGCGAAACTCGTCATGAAGCTTATCTAGCTCAAGTAGTAAGAAGAGCTGGTGATGAGAGTACTAAAGTTAATGAAGTCCGTTTCATTACTTCATTAAATGAAGAAAACCGGAAGCTTATGTTGCTGCAGAAATACCAAGATTCAGAATTAAGGAGAGCTGAAAAATTGAAAGATATGAAGTCAAAGCAGAAAGAGGATATGGCAAGAGAAGAAGCTGTTTTGGAAAGAAAGAAGCTTGTTGAAGCTGAAAAAATGCAACGTCTTGCAGAAACACAGAGGAAAAAGGAAGAAGCGCAGTTAAGAAGGGAGGAGGAAAGAAAAGCATCGAGTGCAGCCCGTGAAGCAAAAGCGATGGACCAGATGAGGAGACGGGAGGTCCTCGCGAAAGCCCAACAAGAGGAAGCTGAACTTTTAGCCCAGAAGTTAGCCGAAAAGCTCCGAGAAAGTGAACAGCGCCGGAAGTTTTATTTGGAACAAATCAGGGAGAGAGCTTCGATGGATTTTCGAGATCAATCTTCACCTTTGCTAAGACGTTCTTTAAACAAAGAGGGTGTCAGTAAATCTACAGCATCCAGCGGTGGTGAGGACGATCAGCAAATGAGCAGTGGTGTGGGTGCCGAAGGTACCATGCTTCCTGCTCGAAATTTAGCTCTACAGCACTCTTTAAAGAGAAGGATAAAGAAAATTAGACAACGGCTGATGGCTTTAAAGTATGAATTATCCGAGCCTTTTACGGGTGCTGAAAGTGCTAGTATTGGATATAGAGCTGCTGTAGGAACTGCTAGGGCGAAAATCGGGAGGTGGCTGCAGGAGCTTCAACGGCATAGGCAAGCAAGAAAAGAAGGGGCGGCAAGTATCGGGCTGGTAACTGCCGACATAATTAAGGTATTTTTTTAATCTGAGAACTCTTCCATAATAATTAGATTTTGAAAATTATTCATTTTAAATCTAATGTTGTAATGAGTAAGGACCTCAATGCAAACTTTCTGTCGTCTTCTTTTTTCTTTTATATCTTTTGAGGATAATAATATCTTGATAATTTATGGCTTAGTTTCTAGACGGAAAGGACCCTGAACTGCATGCTTCCCGCCAAGCTGGTCTTCTTGATTTTATTGCATCAGCACTGCCAGCTTCACACACATCCAAACCTGAAGCCTGCCAAGTAACAATATACTTCTTGAGACTTCTAAGGGTAATACTGTCATTGCCTGCAAATAGGAGTTACTTTCTTGCAGAAAATCTTCTGCCGCCAATGATACCCATGTTGGCAGCTGCGCTTGAGAACTTCATCAAAATAACAGCATCATCTTCAAACACCGGTGGTAGCAAAACCCTAATCGAAAATTCTGATACAATATCTGAAGTTTTGGATGGATCTCTGTGGACTGTGGCAGCGGTTATTGGTCATTCGAGCCCTGATGAACGCCAACATCACATGCAAGATGGTTTAATAGAGCTTGTTATAGCATATCAAGTCATTCATCGATTGCGAGATCTTTTTGCACTCTATGATCGGCCACAAATTGAAGGCTCTCCGTTCCCTTCATCTATTCTTTTAAGCATCAATTTGTTGGTAATATTGACATCCAAATATAGATCCAGGTCTTCAATCAATTGGGAATCTTATCTGGTTGAAACGATTCCGGTAAATGAAACTCAAGAGGGTAAACCTATGGAGGCGGCAGAAGCGAGAGGTGTGTTATTTAATTCAAGTGGAACTTGTGAATTGTCTTCGAAATTGTTGCAAGATGTACCAGAGGATCGTCCATTGGATGACTTGCGTAAGAAGGATGAGAAGAATATAGTGGATAGTGTCGGAGAACACAAGAACCCAAAAAAATCAGGACATAAGCAGCCTGTGGAGTATCTTCTTTCAACTATATCTGAAACGGGATTGGTCTGTCTCCCATCCTTGCTGACGGCCGTATTATTGCAGGCTAACAACAGATTATCTTCTGAACAGGTAACATCCTTTTGATTGTTCTAATGTTTTTTCGCATGTGCACCCACTTGTGCCCATCATACTTTCCCTTATGCACTGTTGTAGTCGATAAACGTTAATCATGGTCATTGTAAATATATTATGGTATATAGACCCTTAGCATAATTGATTATGTGAATAAGAGTAGAATCAGATATGGAATGGGTGATCACTTGAGAAGTTGAGATTGTTCTTAGTGTTGCCTTTTTTAGTAAGATTTGGGGTCAATTGTTTGCATCTGAATTGGGTGAATGGGGGATAACAGTTGAGATGAATTAGTCAGATGTTTGGTTATTTGTTAGAAAATGACAAAGTTTGTTCTGAGAGTGACCCTATAGGTTCTCTTAACATTTATCGTGGCCATGGGCCTGCTTCCTATTTCAATCCCACTTCAATCCCACTGGTCATATATACTCATATGTGGCCACTCAAGTTCTTTACTAGTATGAACAATTTATTATCCAACGCAATATTCGTATTCCATGTATTCAGTAATTCTTTATTCACATGATCTCAAGTGAATATAAAGGAGGTCAAGTCATCTGTATATCTGACTTTCATTTAACTCATGAAAGAAATGATATTGATGACTATCAGTTCATAGGGGCTGTTTAATAGAGAGATTTGAAGGGAGAGAATTGTGATTTCTCTTGTTTGGGAGAAATGCTCTCAATTTTTGGGCGGAGAATTGAATTCTCTGGGAATTGTTTGAAGGCTAAATATGGAGAAATGCAATTCTCTCCATTTGGTAGAGAAATGGTGAGAATTGACTGTCTTGTGTCTCTACTACACCTGAGCCACCATTTCTCCTCTTTATTTCTCTGTTGATACCAAACAAGATACACAATTTCAGTTCTCCACCCAATGCCATTTCTCCCCAATTCCATTTCTCCCCCATTTCCATTTCTCCTCATTTCTTTTCTCTGTACCAAACGCACTCATATAATCTCAACCATGCATTTCTGAGTTTTGATTGTCGAATGGCATGTAGATATCTCTTTAGTGACAAGTGGGACTTATTCATCCTAATCACGTGTATGTTACCACAAGATTTTATCAAGTTCACCCATAATCCGACAATGTTGATTACATCAAAACATAATGTTCTTTGGTCAAGGATTTAGTGCTACAATAATGTGAAAATTCATTTATGACTATGATTCATGAAGAAATGAAGTAATCTCGAGTTGGTCACTCCAATATTTGTTCTCGAGCAATGCATATCAATTTGCTTTATATCTCATACTACATATTTGGGTCATGAATATTGTTCAAACTTTATATTAATTTTGAGCGCATGTCATGAAGATGTAACATATTATGGGTCAAGGTTCTATTTCTTTTTTGGGTTCAAAACATACATTTATGGGGTCATAGTTTGAAAACATGCATTTAAGGAATTATGTTTGAAAATGCATGCTGTAAAGACTAGAAAACTAGTCTACTGTGAATCTGTGATGTGAAATTGCTAAACTAAATAATACCTAATGATGTGTATATGTAATTTAACTTGTGCCAGAACATTCTCATGGCACTATTTACCGATTTCACATTACATCCAACTGGATTCTTGATTTAATAATCTCCAAACATGTACTTTTTAGATCCTTTATATGTAAGTTTGGAAGTACAATCCCTAAAATAAATGACCCCAAGTATGTTTCATTTTCATTTCTTAATTCATTATTATTACCATAATAATAATGATTTGGACATTTAGAATAATCAATAATATTATTCATGGACTTTATTGATAACATGCAAATTGAAACATGATATTAATAATTAATTATGTTCTCAATTCTCATTACTTTAATTAGTCAAAATACTTGATCCATCTAATAGGGTTAAGGCATTATCACTAACACATCTAGTGGCTACGCATTTCTTTTTTGGCCCCTAGGCTTGAAGATTGCTTCCTTTCTTGACAATTTTTCTTTCTTACTTAGTGACCATTTTTCTTTGATGTAATTTGCATAGTTGTTAGATTTGTACGAGTTGAGTGAGATTATACCTGAAACGAGATTAATCAGTACGTCACTAGGAACTGAACGTGACTCAGACCATACCTCGTAACCGACTCAATATGGGTCATGTTGAGTTGGATTATACTAAGAAATAAAGGAGGAATTTCTCAGCTAAGATCCTGAAACTTGATAAAATCTTTATATCCAAATATCAATGACAGAAGCAGACATCATTCAGGAATTCATAAAACAAGAAAATTGCAATTTGAGTTACAAACTTACCGTCACTTTGTATTGTTAGCTTCCTGTGGCTGTTAGACTATGCAGTACTGTGAAACACTAACCCGCATAACACCTTTATATTTTAAGATTCCTCTGTTGATAATGGCTGTGTTCTATGGTTCGAGACTACATACATATGTATGTGTGTACATCAATTCTAAATATTATTTTATTTATGTTATAGGGGCTACAGTTTGCATGTTTCTTTTAATATCATGTGCATTGTTTTCTTCTTTGCAGGTTCTAAATATGATGTTTCATACACACATACATACATACATATGTACGTGTGTACATCTCTCACTCTCCCTATATATGTGTGTGTTCATGCGTGTGTTACACACACACACACATATATAGTGAGAATTAGAGAGAGAACCAGATAAGAACCGTAAGAATTGCAAGGATTCACAAAATTTGAACTGATGATTCACAACAATCAATGTTCTGCTGCCTTGAAAAACATGTGAGGTCACAAAAATTGTGAACCGTGCCTCCACTCCAAATAAATGTGCATATCACTGGTTCTTGTGAATCATCGTTTCAAATTTTGTGAGTCATTGGTTCTTAAAGTTCTTATTTTAAGGGGAGTTTTTATCGTATCTTTCCCCTGTCTATATGTAGTTTTTCAGTTTTTATAATTTCGACTCTTACAAGTCGAGTAGCAAGTTAGGAATTATGATTTCAAATTTTGTGAGTCATTGGTTTTTAAAGTTCTACATACATCAAATTTATAGATAGCAATTTCGACTTATTTACAAGTAAATGGGTTGATTTTGGTTGTACTTTATAGTTTATATCGAACAACTTAACAATGTAAGGCTAAAATATATAGTAAAAAGGAAACGTGTCAAATGTGTACATAGTCGCCCAAAGTCTTTTCAGATGCATGAAACCTCATAAATAGATTTATCAACTAAATACATTATCAGTGTAATTATATGATATTTAATTGTTGGGGTGGCCCGGTTGGTGTGGCCCCAGAGGGTGTGTTACCTTTTTTTAATCATATTATTATATAACTTCCTAAAAGAAGAACAAAAAAGGTTATTGAGTCAACTGCTCAACATGTTTTGACCGACATTAAAGATTACACGGTCTTTACTTTGGACTGATTTTGACCTGTTACCCAACCTATCCTATCTGCCATGTCACTTCTAATATACAATATCTATCAACCATTTTTCTTTCTTTCTTCATGCATATGCATTCCTTTCTTATTTATCCATCTGGGCTTCGTTATGTAGTTACTGCTCTATTTACATTGTAGCCTAGTTATATATCAAGGTATTATTAAATTATATTAAATTTATCATTCAGCTAATCAGCTTTATCAAATAATCTTCTTATTACTAATGCTTCAGATATTTAAAATGGTACTTTTCCATTAAGATGTTACATGATTTATCATTTGTTCATCTTGTTAATATTATTTTATCTCTGGAACCAAAGCTAGACACACGTATATCTCTTAATCATCCAACACTAGTTCATTGCGCTGTATCAAACAAGTGCTTATACTTATTTTACTCATTCAGGGTTCATACGTTCTTCCGAGTAATTTTGAGGAAGTAGCAACTGGGGTGATGAAGGTTTTGAACAATTTAGCTTTGATCGATATCTACTTCATTCAGATGATGCTAGTAAGTACTTAATACACTTCCATTTCTACCTCTTCATGACGAAATCTTGTAAATTGGTTATGATCCTCTGAATGGATGGAGCTTCTTGTAATCGTACATTATGCTTCTATTCTTTATTGCAAATTAATTACAACTTTGTTGACCCAAAACAGGCAAGGCCGGACTTAAAAATGGAATTTTTTCATCTGATGAGCTATCTTCTTTCTCATTGCACCAGCAAATGGGGAACGGCCACTGATCAGGTGATGTTTACGTGACTTATTAGGTAGCCATAATCGGGGATTTCTAAAGCAATTTAAAATGGATGAATTTTATAAAACAAATTTTCACTTCTATATCATTTTAGGCAGCACACTTTCGTTTGTACACCCTAGGTCATCAAACTTACGAAAAATGTCATAGAAAAGCAACAAACATTCACTTTCGAGTGGTTTTCTATTTTCTGTGACAATACTTTGTTGGTAATCCTTCATCATTGATCATTATGATGAAAATGTAACAAGTTGGATAGAAATTATCGAAATCATTGAAAAGTTATGTAAGTGGAATGATTTTTCTTACCTGGGTTGTACAAAAATAAGTATGTTATATAAAACACAACAGAATTGAAAGTTAATTGATATTATGTGAATTTCTCTTATGAAATCTGAAGGATCACTAGGAGTATAAATTGTGATTCTTTTTACGACCATGGATAATTTAACTGTTGGATGATGTTTCAGACTGGTTTGCTTCTGCTTGAATCTTTATTGCTTCTTGGATACTTTGCCATGTTCCACCCTGAGAATCAAGCCGTTCTTCGATGGGGGAAGAGCCCGACGATTCTTCACAAGGTTAGTTAACGTATCATGTAAGCTTATTATTAGGAACCCACAATTTTAACATGTGATCTGGTTGCACAGGTATGCGATCTTCCATTTGTTTTCTTCAGTGATCCTGAGTTAATGCCGGTCTTGGCTGGAACCCTAGTAGCTGCTTGCTTTGGGAGTGAGCAGAACAAAGGAGTGGTTCAGCAAGAACTTAGCATCGAGATGCTTCTTTCCTTGCTCAAATCCTGCAAAAGTGGATTGCCATCATCCGTTAATCCGATGACGGACGAGTCAACCGAACCAACTCAGCCAGGCCCCGAGGCGAGAAAACTTCACGGTGATGCCTCTCAAAGATCAAACCGATTCAATACAAGAAGCACTCGTGTTCAGTCAGGAAAAGGTGGTGCAGTTGGGAACAACAGAAGTATCAAGATACGGAATCAGAAAGATAGCAGCAAATCAACGAGAATATGTGAATCGAATTCAGAAAGTTGCTCCAATTTGATGCTCCATTCAAGATTTCCTGCACGCTTTATCGACACTGCAGAATTGTTCTTTTCGACAGAATCACCAGTTTAAATGTAAATGAAAATTTATTGGATTGAAAAAGTAGAAATGGTTTAAAAACGTCTTCAGAAAATGAATTATCAGAGCGACAAAGCGATAAGCAGGTTCGTTCTATTTTTTATTCGTTGTAATTTCGCACACATGTATTCCCTATAGCATGGTAATTAGCGGTTTGCAAAACTTGGTCCGAACCGACAAAGCCGAAAAACTAAACGACAACTGGGTCAAAACAGGCTATGTTTTGGTTCGGTTCTTGGCTTAGTTTGGCCTGTTTTAAAACCCGGAACCAAATTTAAAAGGTTAGTACTCAGGTTTTTATTTTTCAAATTAAAACAAACCTATACATGTATACAGTTCACTGTTTGGTCCTAAATCTTTGAACCGGCTAAATTGGTTTGGTTTTCAATTCTGTTGCTTTTTTCTTTCATGCATTTGTCATTTGGATTCAGTCGAATCTGGTAAGTCCTAATTGGCAACACAAAGTGTAGATAAATAATTTGCAAGCAATTCACATACTGTGGTTCATGATTTAGCGAGAATGTCGAGTAGCCGATACAATTCACATAGTATGATTCAGAGCAGGAACTCGACAACTCTCGACAAATTATGGATACGTGAGTGTAACACATTGTAGTTGATGCTTTTTTCCTGTCGTCATGATCTTCCATTCTCTTCAGATCATTGGTTGACTTTTCAGGTCAAACTTATACTCCGCTTTCTAGCAAGAAAGAAGCAATCCCATAGGCTCCAAAGAAGGTTCGTTTTACTTGATTTTAATCAGGCTTTTGAATCCATTGTAGAAATCATTTCAAAAGCACCAACCAAAGCTTTCACCTTGCTCTTTCTAGTTTCGATAAGCTTGCTAGCAGTCTCTTCGATAACATTATTTAAACCCGAATGTCGTTTATTTGCTTCCAGATTGCATTGTTGCCGAACAGCTTTCGTGGACTTATATTCAGGACTCTGTAACTCGCTATCAGAAGCCAGTCTTCTCAAACTTATCTTGTCATCGTGTTTGTGGTTTCCATCCAAATCTTTTACTTGCTCAAACTCGAGAGTTCTTGGACTGCTACTCGACCGTGGCTCCATGATAGTTCGCTGGTTAAATTTGAGCTTTTGATTCAAACTATCTTCATTTACATTTACGAACTTTCCAGCCCATCTTGATTTTTCCATTTTCTCGCATCCTGAAGGGGATGATATCCGTCCATTTCGACCATTTTCCGAAATCTTGCTTTCGGTGTTTTGAATATTACTTCGTGGAGTTACATCTTTCTCTAAAGGTGATGAGATCTGTTCGTTTTGATTATTTTTTGGACTCTTGCCCTTGTTGTCTTGACTATTACTTCGCTGGGTTACATCTTTCTGTAAAGGTGACGATATCTGTCCAGTTTGACGATTTTCCACAATCTTGCCTTCATTGTTTTGACTATTACTTCGCGGGGTTACATTTTTCTTTAACGGTGACGAGATCTGTCCATTTTGACTATTTACTGAAAGTTCGTCTTTGTTGTTTTGACTATTACTTTGTGGGGTTACATCTTTCTGTAAAGGTGAGATTTGTCCGTTTCGATGATTTTCTGCAATCTTGTCTTTGCTGTCTTGGCCATTACTTCTTGGTATTATGTCTTTCTGTAACGGTGACGAGATCCGTCCATTTAGTCCATTTTCCAAAATCTTCCCTTCGTTGTTTCCATCACTTCGTGGGATTACATCTTTCTTTAAAGGTAACAACATCTGTCCATCATGATCATTTTCCGAAACCTTTACTCCGTAGTCGTGACCATATCTTCGTGGAGTTACATCTTTTTCTTTAAAGGCGACAAGAGTTGTCCATTTTGACCGTTTTCATAAATTTTGCCTTCATTGTTTTGACTATCCCTTCGCGAGGCTACATCATTTGGTAAAGATAACGAAATCTGTCCATTTTGATCATTCTCCGAAATCTTGCCTTTGTCTTTTTGTAAAGGTAATGTATTTCCCGCAATCTTTTCTTTATTGCCTTGACTATTACTTTGTGAGGTTACATCTTTTTGTAAAGGTAACAAGATCTGTCCATTTTGATCTGAAATCTTGCCTTCGGTCTTTCGACTATTACTTTGCACGGTTTCTTCTTTCTCTATATGTAACGGGATCTGCCCATTTTGACTATTTTCCGAAACTTTTCTTTCATCATCTAGACTGTTACTTTGCAGGGTTATATCTGTCTTTAAGGGTAACGAGGTCTTTTCCTGTTGACTATTTTCTGGAATCTTGCCTTCGTCGTTTTGACCTTCACATCGACAGGTTTCATCTTTCTTTGATGGTGATGAGATCTTGCTGCCCTCGTCGCTCCTGGATGAATGCGAAGTTGGACTTGTACTTGGACTTGGACTTTGAGCTTCATTATCTTGACTGTTACTTCGCAGGGTTATAGCTGTCTTTAAGGGTAACGAGATCTTTCCCTGTTGACTATTTTCTGGAATCTTGCCTTCGTCGTTTTGATTTTCACATCGACGGGTTTCATCTTTCTTTGATGGTGATGAGATCTTACCCTCGTCGCTCCCGGATGAATGCGAAGTTGGACTTGACGAGTTCTTTCCCTGTTGACTATTTTCTGGAATCTTGCCTTCGTCGTTTTGACTTTCACTTCGAGGGGTTTCATCTTTCTTTGATGGTGATGAGATCTTGCCCTCGTCGCTCCTGGATGAATGCGAAGTTGGACTTGGACTTTGAGATTTATTCGTTTTATCGATTTTTTTCTGAACAACTTCTTCAGCTGGTTTCAAAGGCTTTGACTTTCTCGAACCTTGATCAACCCTGAACTTTGTCATCCCCTTTTCATGCTTATAAATTTGTGCATTTTTTAGAATCTTGCCATTTCCAGACGTTTTCACAGTATTATTCTTTACAGAACTGTCTGGTTTTGAATCCGAATCGTTTTTTAAATCAAACTTTTTACTGCTTTTGTTCGAACTACCATCAGGAGGTGAAACAAGAACATCTCCCAAACCAGTTGAAGGTATAATAATCTCACTAAATCTCCTTGTGAGAGTTTTTGAAGGTGGCATATAAAATGGATCATTAATCTCACCGTTTGACTTGGTATTTGACTTTGACTTCGAAAAGTCTTGTGTTTTGGGTTCGATTGCTTCCTGATTGATTCGGTTTTTCTGAACTGAAGTGTTGGTGTCCTTGACATCTTTAGTTGAAGGTTTGGGGATTTTGTTAAAGAGTTTCTTGATTTCGTTTGCCGAAGTAGTTGTGGTTGTGGGATCGTTTTGTGTTTTGTTTGATCTATGAGGAACGGGTGGCGTAGGTTTGGGTTCGTTGGGGTGGTCGAACCCAGTTGTTTTGCAGTTGTCGTGGTAGGGCGGAAGTGGATCTTTAAGATAACGACTTAGAACCTTATAGGTTGTGGGTTCGATGGTGAAATTTCCGGTCGAGTGTCGTCTTGAGTATTGTTGGGCACGATTTTGTCCATGCCAATGTGAAGCAATCCCTACACAATCACCATAAAAATGGTAACTTAAACTCCTTCGATATTGAAGAAAAAACATCCTACCTCAAATCCAATTGAAATTGTAACTACAATAAATTTGTGAAATCTTGATCCTTTCGAGTTACAGAATGAAATTTAAAGGAATAAAAATTTAATTGGACAATTTTATACGCAAATCCCCATTGCTAATCAAACATCTTTTTTATTTACTAGGTCCATGTCGTTAACAGAGTGAAGAGCATGTGTAATTAGTAAAAGCTAAGTGTAAACGATGTACGCATATCAATGTTCATTTAATTTATAGCAAGAATGTGTATTGATTGAAGTATGGATGATGTTTAAGGTTATCCTTAGAGGTTGTTTGATTTTGCATTATGAACGAGATTATCAGCTTATTACGTTATAATAACGTAAATAATTGGTTTAAAGTGTTCGGATGGCATACATGATTATTTGCATTTGGAGTTAATCCCACCACACATTTTCATAAGTTAAAAAATGTAACTTATTTGCTTGATAAGTAATTATTTGGTCATTTTACAAGTTAAAACGCATATTCAAACACTTTAAAAACTGATTATTTGATAATTATGATAGCAGACAGTAGAAGCTAAACCAAACGCTACATTTCCGACGGCAGTTTTTGTTACAGATATTATCTGATTATTAGTTCCAAAACGCTACACCAATTATTCAAACGGAAATCGAAACATGTCTTAGTTTAGCTTGTTGTTTGCTATCATAATTTTTAAATAATCAATTTTAAAGTGTTTGGATTTGCGTTTTAACTTGTAAAATGACCAAATAATCACTTATTAAACAAATAAACTATATATATTTTTACCTTATGAACAAGTGTGTTAGGATTAACTCTAAACGCAAATAATCACTTATTAACGTATGCAATCATAAATCAATTATTTGCGTTATTGTAACTTAATAAGCTAATGATATTGTTCATAACGCAAAGTCAAACACCTTCTTAATAACATTTATATTATCTTTACATTTCATCCCTTCCAAACAAGGTTAGCATAATCATTTATATGAAATTATTGTGTATGATAAAATCTTGTTGTCAAATGTTAGGATATTAAATTGTTTAATATGAAAAAAATTAATATGATTTTTTTTATGTTTTGTGGTATAGTCTATCCGTTTTATTTTTTCATTAATAAAATCCTCAAATTATATATTTTTTTTTGGTTTTCGGATTTTTATCTATTGTAACTCGGTTTTACATATTTTAAGCTGGTTTTTCGGTATTTAGAAATTCGGTTTGAAAAATAAACAACTTGATTTTATTGGTAAAAAGTAACTCGGATAAACTAAACCGTAAATAATTAATTTTTGATGGAATTTAAATAATTTATTTTTTTGTAATTCAAAATTCAAAACTAAGTAATTTTTAACCCTTCAAAATTCGCTCTTAAAGCATGAATATCAGAAATAAGTCAATAAAGTAACTAATATCCATTTTAATGATTAATTAACAGAAATGCAACAATAACAATAACTTATCTTAAAATAATATATTCAAACTAAAATTATCATATTCAATTGCGATATATATTTAGGTGTGTATAATTATTTAAGTTTAATTTTGAGTTATAAAATAATTTTTTAAAGATTCTAACTTACTTTAAAAAAAACGTGTTACTTTATGCAAATTGAATGTTTATAAAATTATTATTTTGATTACTGAATTTCATCAAAATACTTAAGACTTCGTGAATCTAGATATGATAGATTTTAACAAGGTGTATTTTGTATTGCTAATAACATCAAATTTTGTATTTATTTTACCATTTATAGTATTAATTCTTATGAATTTTTATAACAAAAATATAAAAGTTGATTCTATTATAAAGTATAAAAAACCAAAAAGTTGCTATTTTTATCAATTGATCATTCTAACAAC
This sequence comes from Centrapalus pauciflorus, assembly GCA_020465985.1. Classification (NCBI taxonomy): domain Eukaryota; kingdom Viridiplantae; phylum Streptophyta; class Magnoliopsida; order Asterales; family Asteraceae; genus Centrapalus; species Centrapalus pauciflorus. Next base: position 80,604 of record JAANYP010000058.1, on the reverse strand, counting down.
ATATTGAAAGATGAAACAAATTCTTATCATGATCAACGTTTTAATTAGATACATCAATGGTACATTATCACACCCCGTGATTTCGTTAGTAAATAAATTGTAAATCATAGAGAAACTAACATTATACAAGACTATTTGACCTATCAACTAATATGAAATCGATGTAAACTTTTCAAGTTTCATAAAAAAAACCATAAATACAAGATTAATTTTTGGTTTAGAGTTTTTGGATATCGATAAATATATCATATACGAAAATTTTGAGTTGGATTTGTCATCAAATGCATAGAATTATGGACGATTCACATAAATCTAAACGAATCAAAGATTTCAAATGCAAGACATTCAAGATTATTGATATGTATTTAAACGATTCAATAAGAGAAAATGAATAATAATACATACCTTTTGTTCTTCTTTATCAAAATTCTTCTTTCTCAAAAAATACGAAGAAATGGCTAACGATGGAGACGATAAAGAATGACGATTTAAACCCGAAAACTTCAGAGGGAAAAGATGGTGGCTTTGAAATCAACATTCTTGTTACATGCATACCCTAAACATGACAACTAAGGCTAGATATTCTATTTTTAGTATACCATATGCATTTTTCTTATGTCTAGGAAAATAAGGCTTGCCATTTGGGTTGAGTTGGGTTGCATTAAGTTTTGTTCGGTTCGGTTTATCATGTTGATATCAATACTGTTACATAATGATATTATTTTTTAATATTTTTTGTGTTGGGTTCATGTCATGTTTCCTGTTAATCTATCTTAATAAGATGTATTCAATGAATTTGATTCGAGTCTTCCAATTTATTCAATTTCAAAAAAAATAAAAGTAAATTATGACACCCTAAATTAACATTTAATACTGTAACATCATTGTTGTGAGTCGTGTACGTGTATTTCCCTATTCGTTAATTAATTTCATATTATCAAGTTGTGTCGGTTATGGGTTGCATGTGAGTTCGGACATGTGAAGTGATCATGTTTAATTCAGATGTTCGGGTTAAAAGTTTAATAAAAGACTACAACCTGGTTAACAGGTGATTAATTGGGTCCTGAGAATGTAAATGGGTATAAATTGATAACATGATCGGGTTATTGAGTGACGGGTCGGGATTAAACCGAAAACATATATATTTACGTTTCCTTCACTTTCCAAATCAAATTCTAAGGTGTTGTGTGTGTGTGTAATCCTCTAGACAGCTTCACAAGCCAAGACTGAGGCTTGCTTCTTGCTGGAACTCATCAACATCTTCATCAAATTCTCCACCTCTCATTTCAAGGTAAGTTTAATCCTCAAATTCAGTTGGTGATTATGTTAACTGATTAGAATCAGTGGGGAATTGTATATTGAGGTTTATAGGATCATTTTGGGCGTGATTAAGGCCATTAAAGAGGTTGAAATCGGGTTTTAGTATAAAACATGTAGCCATGGAAGAACAGAGCACCAACTCTTAGGTAGCTGACCTTGAGCGAGGTCGCGATGGGGTTGAGGTGGTGGTGAACTGAGCTCGGGCTAGCATGGGTGCGATGAGGAGCTTGGTCAAGCTCGGGGAGTGCGACCGAAGTGGGAGCACTACCGCGACCGGGTCAGTGTGACCGCGATGCGAGTGACCTCGACCGCAATCAGGGCCAGTAGGTCTCTGAACATAAGTATAGTAATAAAAGAATACATGATTAGTGATTGTTTCGAGATGTTCAGGGTTTCTGTGGTGGTTGGGTTCCAATGAGCTTTAATACTGTTTTGGGCTACTGGGCTGGGTTTAGGATAGTGTGTATGGGCCTGGGCTATTGTGTGAGACTTTCATGTGATACTAGTTGTTAATTGTGTTACTTAGGGTCATGAGTGGATTCGGGTTTGGGACGAGGACGTGATTAGGGATCTAGTGACTCGTGTATTAGCTATAATGTGAGATGCAATTATTTATGAGATGTACTTTATATTTCATTTTAACTGTGTCTAGCATGATTACTGGTTTTACATGGGACTTGGGTTTTATCGGGGTTATTAGGATTGTGTATATAATCATGCTAGTTTATACTGTATTTTATATCATGAGATCTTGTATTATTGGCTTATTGTGCTGCACCAGGATGTGCACCGGGATTATTGTGATAACTGTGATAAACTGTACGACTGGGACAGGACTCGGTTAGCTCCCGACCCTTATTGGGGACCCGGGATTGCTCTGTGCCATCACGGGGACCACGTGCATGGGAGGGAGATCCCACCGGGATTGCTATTACTCAGGGACAATAATCTATGTGACAGATCTCATAATACCAGTTTAGCAAAGAATGCTAAACTATTTTACTGGGTTTTATGATTAACTAACTTGCATTCTCACTAGCTAATTTAGCTAACTTGTTTTCCTAAACTTGTGCATCTCAGGGATTTAGCTAAGTGATAACCGGCCTGCTGCTCCTAAGTAGGCTTCACCCAGTGTTTCAGGCCCGATGATTTGCAAGGGCATAGTGGGCCTCTGCCCAGGGCCCACAATCTAAGAGGGCCTCAAAAAAATTTTTTTAAGGTATGTGTTATGTGTTAAATTGGGAGCCCATCTGTGGATTTCTGGAAAATAAAAGAATTAGGTTTGTATCTCTGTTGAAAGTTTCCTGAAACAGTCAAACGCCTCCAGCCTCCTATCTGTGGCTCTGTGCGGTTGCAAAAATGGAGATGCGGCATGCGCTGTCGGTTGAGTTCCACGAGGCCACGAGGGCTGCGTCTGCCAGAATCGCCTCCAGCCTCCTCGTCTCCTCCGCGGTCCGCTCCAGCCTCCTCGTCTCCTCTGCAGTCCGCTCCTCGCCTCCTCGCCTCCTCGACCTCATAAGTAACGGTTTTTTTTAATTTCATTCTTATATCTGAGAAAGTTTGGTCATATATGAAAATAAACAAAGTTCTATACGGATTTGAATCTATATCTTCAGATCAAACAAAGTTCAATTCTGAAAATAAACGAAGACACGAAGTTCTATCTGAGATTCTCGATTCTGAGAAAGTTTTTTTCAATTTCATTCATCATTCTTTAATTGGGCAATTGGTCTTGTTCGAAATATTCAGAAATCTTCGGCTTTTTTTTGTCTCACCTCTACTTGGTTTCGGATCAAACAGAAGCCGCAGGCGGCAGGCCCCTCGTTGCGACTTTGCGATTTGCTAGTACTGACTAGTGACTACTTGTCTACTGGACAGTGGACCGTGGACAGAGACCCTCAGGTTGTATCTTTCATTCTTTCAATCTTTTCCTAATCGTTTTAACATTTTATAAATTTCTATGTCTTCTAGGATGAGAAAACATGAGTCTAGATATGAAAAACGTAAAAAGAAAAAACGAATTGAAGAAATAAATCACATGTACTACAATTTTAGTCGTTTTAAGTTTTTTTGGATGTTTATAATAGTTTTTATAGTACTAGTGAAGTTTATAGGGCCTCTTTTGTAGTTATTGCACAGGGCCTCCAAAATCTTAGAGACGGCCCTGCAGTGTTTCTATGCGAGAATATTAGCTACCTGATTAGAGGTAATTATTTTGTTTGATGATGTATATGTATAACTAGATACTTCAGATATTTACTTCGATACCACCGTGACGTGTATTATATTTACCTTAATGACTCCTGCTGTGGTTGTATAATTATTGAGTTATAGCCAGTTATCTTTGTGTATGATGCCACCTGTCGCCGTAATACGTGACATTTATATTGTGTTTCGGAGGTGTCACAATTACATACATCTAATTTGATGTCAAACAATTCGTATTTCACTAAACATTTAATATAAGGATTTAATCTTAACTTTCAATTCAGATTTTTTTTTAAAAGTTTTTAGGTGTGTTTGTTTAAGGTAACGAGTTTAAAATTATTGGTTTGAAGATAATAAATATGTTTGGTTTAGATGTTTCCATACCCTTTTTAAAGGTGGCTTTACCCAATCCATTTTTCATAATTCTCTCCAAATTCAATAAAATTGCTTCACACGTGTACATTTTCGTGTTGTTTTTTTTTTCCCTATAAAGTCAAATAATTAGATTATTAGGTCTTAATTTAAGTAATTATTATTACAATACGGTTTTGTATTACGTTGATAAAATAAAAAAGGTTTTTTTAGGATTGATTTTTCTTTATTGTTCATTAATAAATATTTAATTGTCGGCCTTTGGAATTTTAAAATTGATGTCATACCTGGAGTTTTTGATCAAATAAGCGTATTTTATTGGATGTATTTTTAAAATATTTATCAAATAAGTTAAATTTATTATTTAATCCATTTTTATAATTAGATTTTCCACACAAAATAGCATTGTTAAAATTTCTCTATTATAGCATTCTATTCTAGTTTGTTCTTCTTACGACTTTATAAAACTTTCATAAAATTTAAAATCAATTTCGCACAAAATAAAAATAGGCTTACATGACATTATTATGAATTTGAAATCAATTTTGCAATCTTACTTTATTTTTTATATTTATAAGGGTTTCATATGAAAAAAACCAACATGTTTTCATTTTTTTAACGATTTAGTCCCTCCGTGTTATTTTTTCCTATGAAAATCCTCAAGTTATTGTTTTCAATCCGGTTTTCGGAAAAGTTTTGTTTTTTTTTTTCATAATTAACCCTGACTTTTTCCACAAAAAACCAACATGTTTTCACTATTTTTTCTCGAAAAGTACACAACTATTTGACGCCATTTTTTCAAAAAATAAAGAAAATTTTCAAAAATCACAAACAAATATAACACTTAAGAATTTTATTGGTAAAAAATAACACGGATGGACTAAACCGCAAAAACATGAAAGACATGTTGGTTTTTTTCATAATAAACTCTATTTATAATCGTGGTGGACAATGAAGACGGTGTTGGTGCATGACAAAGACAAGTGATGGTGCATGTCGGTTGGGTTCGTAAGGATAGTATGGATGAGGGGTGAGATGACGAAAGGTTTGGTCCTTTGTTGGAATGCAGGATATTGTTTTTATTTTTTTAATATATTTAAGGAATTTAGATCACATGTTTGATGTTTTCAATAAAAATACATTTAAATTTTATATTTTTAATTAAGGAAAATATTATACTAAACTTTTAAAATAGTGCTTGTAAAAGAATTGATAAAAACTAATAGCAAAAATATTTTTTTAAAAGTTAAAATTATATGAAAACAAATACTAAAAGTAAACAAAAGATGAAATATTTAAGGGTATCTTCGACACGACTAGCTGAAGCTGTGAACCAAGAGTTTTAAGAGCTCTAGCTATTAAAAAAAGTTGGAGTGTTTTATTTTTATAAATATGTTTAGTAAATGTAGTTGTACTTATAGCTTTCAATATTAAATGACATAAAAAATATTGATATTAATTAAAGTTATAGTTTACAATTATTTGTAGGATAAAAAGTAATTTCGTTTGACCAAAAACTCAAACTCGTTTTGAATTAACTTCTCGTAGAAAAGCTTTTGAGAGCCATCAAATCTATATCAAAAGCTTAAACTTGTATCAACCGAACAGAACTTTTAATCTTAAGCTTCTAAAAATCAAAAGTTGACTCTTCTAAAGCTCATTGCCAAACAAATCTTTTAAAAAGAAAACTATTTTGGTAAGGGATAATTACGCAAAAACCCATCAACTTGTCAGTTTTTTGTTATTAAAACTCCATACCATTTTTCGTTGCATAAAAAACCCCGAAGTAACTAAAAATCAGTATATCAAGGTTTTATCAATAAGTAACTCGTTGAAACCGGTTATTAATCCTACGTGGACCGGTAAATAACCTACGTGGAATAAGTTTTAATTGTTGAAACCGGTTACCAAGTATTACACATCATTTATACCCCCGTTGATAGTTTTTGATTGTAAGTTTTAAACGGAATTACATCATTTACAAGTCTTTAAATGCTGTGTAATACTTGGCAACCGGTTTCAACAATTAAAATTTATTCCACATAGGTTATTTATCGATGTAGGATTAATAACTGGTTTCAACCGGTTAACCATTGATAAAACCTTGATTTACTGATTTTTAGTTAGTTCGGGGTTTTCAATACAACGAAAAATGGTTTGGGGTTTTAATCACAAAAACCGGACAAGTTTAGGGTTTTTTACGCAATTATCCCTTTTGGTAAATATGTTTGAAATCACACCCTTAATAAATACTTTTTTTAAAACACACTTATATGGCCAAAAACTGTCATATATGTATATATTTTTTGGTTACAATACATAATAGATAATAATATTAATAAAAATGTAATTTTTTTTCTTTTCCATATCAAATTATAGTTTAAACACCACTTTTATTAATGATCCAAAAAGTTATTGTACAAAGTAAATAATTTTTTTCAAGTAATGTCTATTTCTAAAGAAAATATCATTTTTAAATACAAATTATAACATAAAGAGAAGGAAAGAAACAAACATTCAAGATTACAAACTCAACCACAAGAATACAAGATCAAAACACCACACTAAACATACCCAATTAAGCAACAAACTTTTATGGAGTATATTCACAATAATCTTATATATCTTTTTACAGAAATGGCTATAACATCATGAAGATGATGAACAATTTGCACATTCATAGTCGGAAAAAAAACGAAAGAACGATAATCGCTTGCAAAACTTAAGCGATAATTTCTGTTACAAGCCAATCAAGACTAGGGTATGCGAAATATAGAACAAGAAAAGACGGGATAGCGAACAGAATTGTGATGAGAAGATACACAATTATGATCACTATACTTGCTGGTATAGCGTATATAACGATAAGAAGAAATATGAAAACTAACGGGAACTTAGACGTTAAGTTTAGAAAGTAGATTAATGACTTACGAAGCGAGGAATATTGGAGTCTTTCTACATCGAGATTTGTAGAACGAGTCTCATGATTATGATGATGATGATCGGTGTCACGAATACGTGAACGGTTCCATGGCCAAACAGGGAATGGTTGATGATGCTCCTTGTCACCGACACTCGAGGAAGAAAGTGATTTGACTCGATTGCCGTTCATGCTCTCGACCATCCAAAGAAGAAAGTAGTTCTTCTGGGGAAACTTGAGATTTCCTTTATAAACGAGCCGAAACGATAACAAATTGCACCATGGGCAAGAAATTAAAAATGGTAGCTGAATCGGAAGAGTTGGAAGTTTCACTACTGCCCATTGTAACCCGAGAACACAGTTCTTACAGAGCGTGTGACCGCACCATAATACGTAGGGCACATTCTCTACGATATTGAAGGATTCACAGCAAATTGGACACTCCAAACCCTCTTCTCTACTGCCAGTTATGGAGATCTCATCGCCTGACGAGTCTGAAGAAGATTGATTGGGTCTTTTTGAGTCGATTTTTAGTCCAGAAGCACCAGCAATGGCTTTTGACGCAAAACCCCACATATTGGATGCAGAATTCCGATCCCGGGAAGATATGCAATATATACGCTCTTCAATAGGGTCGTAAAAGCATACCCATGTCGAAAATCTTGGATTGTATATCCTTAACATTATCAAAAAAAGAAAAAACTCCATATAAGAAACCACATACATATTTAACTGATTGCAGAATAATGGAATTCTAATAGAGACTTTTAAGGTCATTTATAACTTGTTAGAAACCTAACAAAACAAAACAAAAAAAAAAAGAGTAAATTACATAAATGGTCCCTGTGGTTTGCATAAAACTTTGGATACAGTTCCTGTGGTTTCAATTTTGCATAAACGGTCCTTATGTTCACTGTTTACTTGCAAAAATGGTCCCTCTGCCGTTAACTTTAACAATCAAATGGTTAAATCTTTTATAATGACCATTTTACCCTTTTCTTTGATAACATTTTGGTCCTTAAAGTTTGTAGTTCATTTTAGTTTTGGTCCCTCAAGTTAATTTTTTATTTAACTTTATTATTATTATTATTATTATTATTATTATTATTATTATTATTATAACTATTATTATGAATTAATATTATTATTATTATTTATTATTAATAATTTAAATTTTTAGGTGTTAATTTTTTTTGTTTATTAAGTTTGCTATATTTTTAATATATTTTTTAATTTAAATTACAAACTTAATAATTTTGTATTATAAATAATTGTACCAAATTAGAATCGATTTTCTTTTTTAGATTTGTCGAGTGAAAAAATACAAACATTTTATATTGTAGTTTTCCAAACCAAAAATTTTGAAGCTTTTATTTGTTTTTTCAAACGAAAAGAAGTTACTTACCGATTTTTTGTTTTGGAAAAAGAAAATAAATACGAACAAGTCTGTTATTAGTGTTTGCAAACGAAAAAACTGCGAATAATTCTGATTTTCATATTTTCCAAACAAAAAAATCATTTTTCTAGTTTTTCGAGCGAAACCATTACCTTTTTTTTTTTCTCCGAACGAAAAACTACGAACCATTACGTTTTAAAGTTTTTTATAAAAAATGAAATAGTGTGTAGCGTTTTTGTTCGGAAAAACTAAAAAAGGTGGAATGGTTTGTAGTTTTTTACGATTGGAAAAAAGTTAAAAACCTAATGATTAGAATAACATAAAAATCTAACAAAAAATTAGACCCTTTTTGATTTTTTAGCTTTTTCCAAACATACATAATACACTTTTTTTAAAAATGAAATAGTCTATTTTTTTGTTCGATTTTTATGTTATACTAATCATTACGTTTTTAAGTTTTTCCGATCGTAAAAAACTACAAATTATTCCATCTTTTTTTATTTTTTCCGAACAAAAAGGCACACACTATTTCATTTTTTGAAAAAAAACTTTAAAACGTTATGGTTCGTAGTTTTTCGTTCGGAGAAAAAAAATAAAAGGTAATGGTTTGGTTCGAAAAACTAGAAAAATAAAATGATTTTTTTTGTTTGGAAATATTGAAAATCAGAAATATTCGTAGTTTTTCGTTTGCAAAAACTAATAACAGAAATTTATTTCGATTTCCAAAACAAGAAATAGGAATGGGTTGAATCTTTTGGTGCATAAAAAAATAAAAAACAGATTGGTTTTCGTTGTTGTTTACGTTTAAAAAATGAAAAACTTAAAACATGAATGGTTAGTAACTTTTTTTTGTTTGTAAAAACAAACAAAAGCTTAAGGTTCAAAATTTCTTTGGTTTGGAAAACTACAAAATAAAATTTTTGTATTTTTTTCATCGCCAAACTAAAAAAACGAAATGGATTCTAATTTGTTACTATTGTTTATAATAAAATAAATAAATAAGTTTGTAATTTAAATTAAAAAATATATTAAAATATAGGAAACTTAATAAACAATAAATTAATATGCAAAAAATTAAATTAATAATAATAATAATAATAATAATAATAATAATAATAATAATAATAATAATAATGATAAAAAATAAGTTAAATAAAAAAATTTACTTGAGGGACCAAAACTAAAATGAACTACAAACTTGAGGGACCAAAATGTTATCAAAGAAAAGGGTAAAATGGTCATTATAATATATTTAACTATTTGATTGTTAAAGTTAACGGTAGAGGGACTATTTTTGCAAGTAAACAGTGAATATAAGGACCGTTTATGCAAAATTGAAACCACAGGGACCGTATCCAAAGTTTTATACAAACCACAGGGATCATTTATGTAATTTACTCAAAAAAAACGACTTTATGGTTTAAGGGGTGCAATGGTATAAAGTTGGACCGTACTAGACTGAATTGAACCGGAACCAAAAATTTAAGAAAATGGGAACCAAGAACCTATATGGTACTAGTACCGGTACCAGTTTGGTTTAGTCTAGTTTTGGTACTATTAGTCGGTTTCACAGTCAAGTCTTGACTTCTACATGAAAAATACAAAATCAGGCTGGACAGGACTGAATCGGAAGTTGGAACCTAGTACCAGAGAATAGGGTATCGGTTCAGGTACGCCTATGCTTTGTCGGTTTCGTTGTCCAATCTGACTTCTACAAAATCCTATTCAGATTCATATATGTTTTACCTCTTATCTGCTCATAGTTAATGGCCATTACTTCTAAAAATACAAGATATAGCAACATACTTTTCCTCAACTGCTTATTATTAAGGGTTTAGTGGTACAATACCAACTTACTTTTCCAAATGTATCGACATGGTACATGAAACTTTTTTTCTTACATAAATGTTACATGTGCTTTAGTTTTTTATTCCAATATGATACATTTCTATATGGAGCTCGGTGTTTTCATTGAAATATAGTATGGTTGATAGAAATGTCCCATATTGGAATGAAAAACTAAGACACATATACCATATGTATAAAGAAAAAAGTTCATGTACCATATCGATATATTTAGAAAATTATGATGGCATTGCATGACGTAAACCCTATAATTAATGGCCATCACTTTAAAAATACCATACTGATGGTGATAGATAAGATTATAGCTATTATATCCAATAAAGTTAGATTGCCATAATCCACCTTCATTCCTAAAATTGATCCTCACCATTCCACAAATCCTGAAGTTTTGAAGATCTTTTAACATTTTAAAAGATCAATTGTGAAAACAAAAGCATTATGATCGGCTATGGAAGCTTTCTTCACGTAATTTGCTACTTGTGATAAACTCTCATAACCATATAATATAAAACAATCATAGTTAAGAATTAAGACCGTAAATCAACATAAATTGAGATACATATTTCCTACGTATCATATAAGCACGTGGTTTTTTAGGACAAGTCACGCCATCCTATTATCAACTGAGTTACATCTCACAGGTGTAAACAACTCATTTTTTCAGTCAAAGTACCATCCAGATGAAAAAAAGGTAAATTAATCATTGAAGTAACTTAAGAAATACATTTTGCATTCGTACGGCTTAAACCTTCTTAAAATTGTTCCTAACTAATTCAACAGATCATAACACTGAAACAAATCACATATGTAAAGGAAAGCCTCAATTAAAATTGAATATGGAAGCTTTCTTCACGTAATATTCTAATCGTGATAAACTCTCATAACCATATAATATCAAACACTCCGAGTCAAGAATTAAGACTATAAATTAGCATAAAGTGAGATGCATAATTCCCACGTTTCATATAAACCGGTTGTTTTTTAGGACAAGTCACTCCACCCCGTTACCAACTCAGCTACACGTCACATAGATAACATCCGGATAAATAAAAGGAAATTAATCATTTGAGTAATTTGAGAAAAGCACGTTGCATTCGTACCTCTTAAAACCTTCCTAAATTTGATCCTAACTAATTCAACAGATTCTGAAAGTTTGAACATTATTTAAAACTGAAACAGATTAATTGTGAAAAGGAAAACCTTGATACAATCGACCATGAAAGCTTTCTTCACATAATTTGCTAATTGCAAATTTACAATAAACTCTCATAACCAAATAAAAATCAAACAGGCATAATTAAGATCGTAAATCGATCTAATTCCTTCAAATCAGCAAGAAACAATCAGTTGAAATATCTAGGTAATCAAACAGCAAGCACAAGTGCAGACCTAAAGTCACATGAAACCCTAAAGAAAATTCATAAATTCCTTATTCATCTTCCGAAAAACGATAAAACAACAAATAATCCGACGATTACTGATAAGAACATGAACAATTCTCATTAAAATAAACAAATAAAAAAACCTTGATGGTGATGGATGATCGAGAGATTTCACCAAATTTGATCGATTCACACTGAAGAAGTATATATGCAAATGATTAGAGAAAAACTTACGTAATTAGATGATTCTAATACGATGAACATCGATTCGATGGGACTGGCGGAAGCAGAGATGGATCTGATTCAGAAGAACAAAATCTGAGTATTTTTTTTCTTAAAATTCGATTCTTTCTGCGCAGAAAAAGTTGTACCCAACAAAAAGCCAAAAAGATATTCTGGGAATCTGTTTGAGACCACAAAAATTTGAAGGAAGCCCAAGCGTAGGCCCAATTATGATTGGTTTTGTATTCAGGCAGGGTCAAAAAATTTCATGTATTAGCAGCTAGTTTCTTACCCGCGCAATACATTGATATTTTAACATATAGTTGTTTATATATTAAATACATACTACAAGCTAAGAATTAAAACATAAAAATATTAATTTTATCTATTATTATGTGACATAAATTATAATTTTTTTAGAATTCTAAATATATATGAATAATAATATGTTTTTTTTTATCATCTTTAAACTTTCTATTATGTTGTGGTTATCTAATATTTAAATATGAATTTTTGGTTTGAATTGATTTTAAATCTTATTATATTAGATGTATAATTAGAAAGATACGATGCAGATATTATTTGTTATTCTAGAATATGATATGCCACGTGTAAATTGCTGGTGATGACACATGATATCACGAGAAATAAGTAAAATTATTCATTTATTATTAGGGTTTATTATGAAAAAAATAAACATGTTATTTTTTTCCATAAAAAAACTCAAGTTAATTTTTCCTTTTTGGTTTAGTGAAATTTGGATATTAGACCCCAATTATAATTTGTGAACCGGGTTTTTAAAAACTGAAAAACCGGGTTCTAATGTTTAAATTTCACTAAACCAAAAAAGAAAAAAAATTAACTTGAGAACTTTTATGTAAAAAAATAACATGGAGGGACGAAAACGCAAAAAACATGTAAAAAATGTTAGTTTTTTTCATAATAAACCCTTATTATTATTTATAAATTATAAATTATAATTAAGATTAAAACATTTAACATTTAATTTAAAGTTTCAAAATAAAAAAAATTTATTTTATAAATCAATTATATAATTCTTGATAAAAACATTTTAGGTAAATTAGAGGTTAAATGTGAAGACCTCCCCTTCCGGGTCAGTCCTCAGAGTCTAGGTCCCACAAATAGCAATACGATATCAACCATACTAAGATAGGGTAATTAAATTGCGGAATAATAAAATTACATGTACATACAAGATTAGGATTAAGTTTACATATTTCAAAATTAAGTTATAAAAGGGCAACATCTAATCTAATCATAATATCATACATTACATCATATCTACCCAGAACCACCACAATTGTTGTCTTCCAATCAGTACCAGAAAGATTTGTTGAGTAGTGGTCTAGAAAATCTTCAAAACTTGGATCTTGAATGACCTAAGTACTAGGTCCTGCAGGTGATTTTCCTTTGGCTTTTCCTGTAAAATATTAATGCAACATCTGTAAGCAACGCTTAGTGAGTTTATAGATTTTCAATATCAACATGCGTGTCAAGCGGAGTCATTAGTCTTAGCGTGATATGTCTTGGCTGCCGCTACAGCCCTCATGATTGAGATATAGAATCATAGAATCGGATGATGTTCAAGCCACACTCACGCTTAAATCGTGGGGATCAGCCACATACTGGGCTAGCTACCAGTAAGTCAATATGGCGGAACATCGGAGGTCATTACCAAGTTCATAAGAACTGGTGAAATAGCCGGGTCTAGAACAATAGACCATAAGGGCTAGTCAAGCTGAATCAATCTATCAAATGTCTGATCAATGATGTAAGCATATGTCTTAGAAGTCATGATAGCAATGAATCATAAAGCAAAGTCTGAAGCAATATTAAATGCAATATGAAAAGATAATCAAATAGCTATCATGATCCACTGGGCAACACCCATCCATGGTGTGCACAGGTCTCATTCCAGCTGATAAAGTGAATATCAATAAATCTATCAGCAACAATATATCTCAACCGGATCTATGCATGTTCAATCTGAATATCTATAACTCACAGGTCTGGGTCTTGGTCAAACAGATATATGAATCTGCCACCTGAGTTATCTCAGGATTTTGTCAATCTGTAATCTGTCAATTCTTTTCAAATCAGAGACCCGCTTTCAAGTCTTTAAGTCTTTAAATCTTTGTTCAGAATATACTGAACCTGTTCAAATTCATTCATGATAATATCATGTCAATTTCATCATCTTTATCATCATCATTTTAGTCTTTAAATTCTTTGTGTCAATGTTCAGATATCAACTGAACCTGTCCAGAATTATTATTGTCAAATCATATCAATTTCATGTCTTTCTCTTTATTTTATCTGATTCTGATAACTGATAACTCTGTTAATCATTTGATTCATTTTTCTTTAATTTTGTAAAAATATCAAAATAGGATATCCAATTTCGGATCATCCGGATTCGGACCATCCGGATTCGGACAAATCCGGATCTGGCACCCGGATTCGGACCAATCTGAAATGTCATCCGGATTCGGATTTAACCGAATTGAACACCCGAATTGTCTATCCGAAATAGATACTGAATTTCGGACCATACCTTTATCCGAATTCGGATATGATACATCCGAAATATCATTATCCAAATTAGGTTTTTAACCGAAATAGAAATCATCCGAAGTAGGATATTGGGTCCGAATTAGGATCATTTAGAAAATACATAAGATCAGGAATAAGCATCTTATACGAATTAGGAGTCCGAAGTGGTGCATCATCCGAATTCGGTATCAACCGAATTCGGATCTCAGGACTTAGAAATTTCCCAGAAAATGTTCTTCGTGTTCTTCATTATTTTCATACAGATTTTTACATCAAATTCACTAAAAATCCATTTTATTGACATGCAATGTAATATTTTGATATATTATCATAATTGGGTTGTTTTTATACTAATTTCCCTATCAAAAACACATTAAATTAATCAAGATCATTCAAAAATGATAATTTTTGTCAAGAACACAAATTTTTATAAAAATTCCGATTTCATCATTTTTGGACAATCTATTCACAAATTCTTGTTTTCTATCACATTTATTTACTTCAATACATAATTATCTAACAATTACATACACATGCAATACATATTTTTGTTAAATCACGAATCATTAATTCGGTTTCTTATGAAACCGAACCAAACCCATAAGATTTCAAGAATATAAATAAATTTTACCTTGAGTTGTTGTCGATTGATGATGTTTGATGATCTTTATAACCTTCACTTGTCTTTAATTCCTCAATTGATTTCAAATTTATGGATTTTCTTGATAATTTTGTGAGGTTGCCGTGAGGTAGAGAGAGATTAGAGAGAGAGAGAGTGATTTCTATTAAATGATGATTTAATGATCATTAATCTAGTATATATATTTCATTTATTTATTTGTGTATTTAACCCACTAAACTTTTGTATTTTATATCTCTTTATTTTAATAATTTTTAATAATTCAAATCATAATATTATTATTATCTTAAATAATAATTTCATAACTTAAAATAATATTACAAAACAAATAATGTAATAAAAATTACATTATTAACCTCAAAAATCAAATAAGTAAAGCTGAACAAAAAAAAATTAGGTTGTTACAGAATGGGCTCCACCACGCACAAACTTCGTCCCCGAAGTTAGCTATGTTCGAACAGACTGGGATAAGTTGCTTTCATAACATCTTCAGATTCCCAAGACTGATGCGAACCTTTGTGGTGTTTCCACTGGATGAGCACCATCTGTATATCTTTATTTCTAAGTTTCTTAGTCTTCGAGTCCAAAATACGTTCTGGTTCTTCAACCACTCGAAGCTTTTCATCTATCTGCAGGTTAACGTGTGGTATCTGTACTTCTCTTTCGTCAGCTAAGCTTTTTCTCAAATGACTAACATGGAATACAGGGTGTATTCCAGCTAAGTCCGCTGGTAGATCAAGACGATAAGACTGATTTCCAATCTTTTCAATGATCTTGAACGGTCCAATAAATCTCGGAGCTAGCTTGTTTCTTTTAATGAACCGTACCACATTCTTCATTGGGGATACTTTTAACATCACCCAATCGTTAACTGCAAAACTGATGGATCTATGCCGATTGTCATAATATGACTTCTGCCTGCTTTGAGCTTCAAGAATATTTCTTCGAACAAGTTGAATCTTCTCGTGAGTCAACTGTAGAAGGGCAGGACCTGCTATTGGCGATTCGCCTGTTTCACGCCAACAGGTGGGAGTTCTGCACTTTCTTCCGTATAGAGCTTCAAAAGGGGCCATCTTGATCGTAGAATGATAACTGTTATTGTAAGAGAATTCGACCAACGGTAAATGGTCATCCCAGTTACCACCTAGATCAAGAACGCAGGCACGAAGCATATCTTCCAGGGTTAGGATAGTACGCTCACTCTGACCATCTGCATTTGGATGATAAGCAGTACTCATAGAAATCCGAGTACCCATCCCATCTTGTAGTGCTTGCCAGAATCTGGATGTGAAACGACTATCACGATCAGAAATAATAGACTTTGGCACACCGTGACGAGAAATTATTTCAGTGATGTACAACTGTGCCAATCTATCGAGTGAATACGTTTCTTTCATTGGAATGAAATGTGCTGATTTCGTTAAACGATCAACGACTACCCAGATAGAGTCGTGTTGTCTTTTGGTCTTTGGCAGCTTCGTAATGAAGTCCATTGTTATATGCTCCCACTTCCATTCAGGAACTGGCAGTGGTTGCATATCCCCGAAGGGTTTCTGGTGTTCTGCCTTAACCATCTGACATACTTTGCAGCTTTCAACACATTTTCCGATGTCTTTCTTCATTCCTGGCCACCAGTAATCAGCTTTCAGATCAAAATACATCTTTGAGCTGCCAGGATGAATAGATAACTTGGACTGATGAGCTTCGGATAGAAGAGTGCTGCGGATTGAACCATACTTAGGAACCCAGATTCGGTTTCCCTTGAGACAGTGAAGTCCCAAATGGTTCAGAGTCAGAAATTGTAACTGCCCTTTAAGATTTTCAGAATCAATATTCTCTTCTTTCAGCGCTTCAGTTTGAGCAACTCGAATATCTTCAATAAGATCAGAAGAGAATATAACTGGAGTTAGGGCATAACAGCACTTTTCTGGATATACTTTTCTACTCAACGCATCCGCGACAACATTTGCTTTGCCGGGATGATATAAGATCTCGCAATCATAATCCTTGATAAGCTCCAAGGATCGACGCTGTTTCATGTTCAGATCTTTTTGAGTGAAAAGGTATTTGAGACTCTTATGATCGGTGTAGAGCTGACACCGAGTCCCATATAGATAGTGCCGCCAGATCTTCAGCGCAAAGGTAACAGCAGCCAACTCAAGATCATGAGTTGGTGCACTTTTCTCATAGTCTTTTAATTGCCTTGAAGCATAGGCAATTACTTTTCCCCTTTGCATCAGAACACATCCTAAGCCAGTACCAGAGGCATCGCTATAGACAACGAAATCATCATTACCTTCTGGCAAGGCTAGGATCGGCGCTTGAATCAACTTTTGCTTCAGAATATCGAATGCCTCTTGCTGTTTATCGGTCCAAACGAAAGGAGTATTCTTTCGTGTTAGCATTGTAAGCGGCACAGCAATCTTTGAGAAGTCCTTTATGAATCGCCGATAATAACCGGCCAATCCAAGGAAACTTCGGATCTCAGAGGCATTACGAGGCGTTTGCCATCTCTGAACGGCCTCGACTTTCAAAGGATCAACGGAAATCCCTTCGCCAGAAACAACATGGCCAAGGAACTGGATCTATAAAAATCAAAGTAGGAATTCAAGTTCTGATGTAAATCAAAGTAGGAATTCAAGTTCTGATGTAAATCAAAGAATACTTAGGAAATAGCTCAAGACATATATAATAGAAATTATACCTGTCTGAGCCAAAATTCGCACTTAGAGAATTTTGCGTAGAGTCTTTCTTTTCTTAATAACTCTAGCAATTGCCGCAGATGGATAGAATGATCAGCCTCCGTTTTGGAGTAAATCAGAATATCGTCTATGAACACGATAACTGATTTATCCAACATTGGTCTGCACACACGATTCATGAGATCCATGAATGCCGCTGGTGCATTTGTTAAGCCGAACGGCATCACGAGAAATTCGTAATGACCGTATCTTGTACGGAAGGCTGTCTTCGGAATATTCTCATTTCTTACTTTCAGTTGATGATACCCAGAACGGAGATCTATTTTTGAGAAATAACTAGCTCGTTGCAGTTGATCAAACAGATCATCAATCCTGGGCAGAGGATATTTATTCTTTATGGTGACTTTGTTCAACTCGCGGTAGTCGATGCACATACGGAAGGTTCCGTCTTTCTTTTTGACAAATAAGACTGGTGCACCCCACGGAGACGAACTTGGTCGAATAAATCCTTTTTCCAACAGCTCTTGCAGCTGTTTTGACATTTCCTGCATTTCCGCAGGTGCAAGTCTGTAAGGAGCTTTTGCGATAGGAGCCGCACCAGGAACCAAGTCAATACTGAACTCGACTTGACGTTCCGGTGGCACTCCCGAAATGTCATCGGGAAATACGTCTGGGAACTCACAGACGATAGGAATATCAGATAATGATTTCTTTTGGGCTTCAGAGATAGATTCAGATGAGACATAGCATACGTAGGATTCATGACCCTTAGATAAGTACTTATGCGCTTTTCAACAGATATGAAACAATGTGCACCTTTCCGCTTCTCGCCCTTGATCTCTAATACTCGGCCGTCTGAAGACTTGATTCTAATGATTCGCCGGTTGCAGATAATTGTAGCCTCATTATTCGTTAACCAGTCCATGCCGATGATGACGTCAAATTCTTTTAATGGAATCGGGATGAGATCGAGGTTGAATACGATGTTATTTACGAGCAGAGTGCAGTTTCGGTAGACAGATTCAGCCATAACGAAATTGTTACTGGCTGTCTCAATATCAAGTATTATGGGAAGCTTTGATGGAGCTTTATGTAGCCTTTGTGCAAAAGATGTGGATATAAAAGAACGACTGGCGCCGGAATCGAATAATACTCTAGCAGGAATGGAGTTAAGTAAGAACATACCGGTAACCACATCAGGTGTTTCTTTTGCTTCTTCTGCTGTTATCTGAAAGGCTCGAGTTCTTGCAGTCAGCGTTGCAGCAGAACTTTTCCCTGTAGAACCTCCTGCTGATGATTGTGATGGATAATGTGGCCCGCTACGACACTGGTACATGAAGTGTCCCCTTTTTCCGCATTTCGCACATCCTCGTCCCTGCTGTGGACATTCATCGCTGCTATGACCAATCGTGTTGCACGCAAAACAAGTTACGTCATCTGGATTGCACAACCCCATATGAGACTTTCTACACCGTTTGCAAAATCGCGGCTCGTTTGTTAGGGAATATGTTTGTACTTTCGACTGAGAACTATACTGACGGGATTGCTGGGGCTGAGATTTACTTGGCTTGAAAAATCTACCAAATCTCTGTTTCTTCGGAGGAGACGAATTCATTGGGTTAGTCGCTGGAGCGTATAGCTGATCACCATACTCTAAGTACCCTCGCTCAATCTGTCTCGCTGCTTCTACCATTTCCAGATAGCTCTTATATTTGATCGCACTCATGGGATGTCGATATCTGGGATTGAGTCCTACTCGGAACCTATTCATTTTCCTTTCCTCTGTTGCTACTTGGTAAGAAGAGTAGCCACATAATCTCGAAAATTCGTGTTCGTATTCATCTACAGTCTTCGTTCCCTGAGTCAGTTGCATTAATTGGACTTCCATCTTATCTCGCTGGTCGACCGGGCAGTATTTCGCGTTGAACATGTCTAGAAACTGGTTCCATTCCAATGTCTGAATGACTTCCTCCCCATATATGCTTCGCTGTGTCTTCCACCATGCGCGAGCAGCTCCAACAAACAACGCAGACGCGTAGCTCACTTTCTTAGAATCTAAACAGTCAGAGATTCTAAAAATTTCTTCCGTATGACTGATCCAATCCATCGCCTGAATCGGATCTACAGTACCCTCGAAGTTCAGGGCACCGCTCGCTTTAAAATCTTTGAATTTGCAGCCTTTAGGCTGAGCAATTAGGGCATCGGGAATAGAGTTATCAGAATCAGAGTCATTAATCTGAACTTGCTTTTCTTTTCTCTTATTTTTCTTATCTTCACGTCTTTTAGCTTCGGCCTCATCTCTGGCACGAAACTGTTCATGCATCATTTTGTTTTGTTGTTCTGAGTGTTGGGCTAGAAGTTGTTGCATCATTTCAAACATTTGTTGTGGATTCATGTTGCTGGGAAAATCACCTGATCCTGATCCTGACATCTTCTACTGAAAATTACAAGCATTTAACTATCAGTTTATAGTCTTAGATCTATGTACCCTTTTCCCATCCTATCAGTCTGTACATCCTATCTCAGTTCAAACCACCTAAATGATTGATACATATGTATTTCTTCAGTTTGAGACCAAGTATACTCACGTAATACTTGATTCACTCAAACTATGGGCTCTGATACCATCCTGTGAAGACCTCCCCTTCCGGGTCAGTCCTCAGAGTCTAGGTCCCACAAATAGCAATACGATATCAACCATACTAAGATAGGGTAATTAAATTGCGGAATAATAAAATTACATGTACATACAAGATTAGGATTAAGTTTACATATTTCAAAATAAAGTTATAAAAGGGTAACATCTAATCTAATCATAATATCATACATTACATCAAATCTACCCAGAACCACCACAATTGTTGTCTTCCAATCAGTACCAGAAAGATTTGTTGAGTAGTGGTCTAGAAAATCTTCAAAACTTGGATCTTGAATGACCTAAGTACTAGGTCCTGCAGGCGATTTTCCTTTGGCTTTTCCTGTAAAATATTAATGCAACATCTGTAAGCAACGCTTAGTGAGTTTATAGATTTTCAATATCAACATGCGTGTCAAGCGGAGTCATTAGTCTTAGCGTGATATGTCTTGGCTGCCGCTACAGCCCTCATGATTGAGATATAGAATCATAGAATCGGATGATGTTCAAGCCACACTCACGATTAAATCGTGGGGATCAGCCACATACTGGGCTAGCTACCAGTAAGTCAATATGGCGGAACATCGGAGGTCATTACCAAGTTCATAAGAACTGGTGAAATAGCCGGGTCTAGAACAATAGACCATAAGGGCTAGTCAAGCTGAATCAATCTTATCAAATGTCTGATCAATGATGTAAGCATATGTCTTAGAAGTCATGATAGCAATGAATCATAAAGCAAAGTCTGAAGCAATATTAAATGCAATATGAAGAGATAATCAAATAGCTATCATGATCCACTGGGCAACACCCATCCATGGTGTGCACAGGTCTCATTCCAGCTGATAAAGTGAATATCAATAAATCTATCAGCAACAATATATCTCAACCGGATCTATGCATGTTCAATCTGAATATCTATAACTCACAGGTCTGGGTCTTGGTCAAACAGATATATGAATCTGCCACCTGATTTATCTCAGGATTTTGTCAATCTGTAATCTGTCAATTCTTTTCAAATCAGAGACCCGCTTTCAAGTCTTTAAGTCTTTAAATCTTTGTTCAGAATATACTGAACCTGTTCAAATTCATTCATGATAATATCATGTCAATTTCATCATCTTTATCATCATCATTTAGTCTTTAAATTCTTTGTGTCAATGTTCAGATATCAACTGAACCTGTCCAGAATTATTATTGTCAAATCATATCAATTTCATGTCTTTCTCTTTATTTTATCTGATTCTGATAACTGATAACTCTGTTAATCATTTGATTCATTTTTCTTTAATTTTGTAAAAATATCAAAATAGGATATCCAATTTCGGATCATCCGGATTCGGACCATCCGGATTCGGACAAATCCGGATCTGGCACCCGGATTCGGACCAATCTGAAATGTCATCCGGATTCGGATTTAACCGAATTGAACACCCGAATTGTCTATCCGAAATAGATACTGAATTTCGGACCATACC